>CM056567.1:19074611-19567111 GCA_029721515.1 Synanceia verrucosa
CTCCTCCACAGAGACAGGCCTTAATGGAGAACACGCACTAATACATAAACTCCTCAGGTTTTACACTTTGTTCATATTGCCAGAGCTGTTATTTTCATCACCGCAGACTGTCATCTTTTATTTGCTTATCGTGTCATGGTGTCAGCCAGGTTTTTTTTTTTTTTTTGACACTTCTTCTATTTGCCTGCATTTTTTATTTTTATGAGAATCCAATTTGCAGACACAGCCATTTGCATTTCCTGTAAAGTAAAGCTCTTAGCGACTGCTCAACGCCTGATCTTCCTGGACTCTAAAGGTAGTGGGAGGTTATGATAATTTCCCACACAATAAGGCCGAGCAGGCCTCAATGCTCCCTCTCTGCATATCAAAAACACAACCGTTCATACGCCGCACAGCACAACCCATCTCATCTCTCATCTGAAGACTTGTCCGACCATTATAGCTCTGAAAAGATCTCAGAAATCATGCAAAATATAATTAAGGGATTCCATGCTGTAGATATGAGCTGAGCGCACTAATTATCGCACTGTTGCAAATGTATTCAGTCGTGTTTCAAGTTCACTCCATTGATTTCAGCGTTGTTCCTCCTCAGTAACATTTCTTTTATGTCCACGTGACCTCATGCATTAGTCCGCCGCTCTCATTTCCATTCAGGTCCAAAGCTCCACAAATGACACCATAACACCTTTGAAGTAGCTGAATATGATTTATTCATTTTTGCTTTACGTTAATTTTCAAACAAGGTGTTGAATATCTTTATCTTTAACATCTGACCCACAGTAGCAGCTGAGCACAAACATCACCTGCAGTATTCTGTGTTTCTGCACCAGGGTTCAAATAGTTAACCCTAGAAATATCACACTGTAGAGCAGCAGCAGGATCAGAGGCTCTTTAAGTCCAGTTAAATCTAGCAAGCCATCCATCCATCCATTTTCTACCTCTTATCCTCTCATAGGGTCAGGGGGGCTGGAGCCTATCCCAGCTGTCTTAGGGTGAAAGGCAGGGTACACCCTGGACAAGTCTCCAGTTCATCACAGGACACATAGAGACAGACAACCACTCACACTCACATTCACACCTACAGTCAATTTAAATTAACCAATTAACCTAATCCCCATGCATGTTTTTGGATGGTGGGAGGAAGCCAGAGTACCAGAGAGAACCCACACAGACATGAGGAGAACATGTAAACTCCACACAGAAAGGCCCCGGACTGGGAATCAAACCTGGTACCTTCTTGCTGTGAGGTGACAGTGCTAACCACTACACCACCATGCCACCCTCTAGCAAGCCAGTTCAGTTTAATTAACCATTTCTAAACCAGATGGACAAAGTGCTTCACAGGAAAAATAAAAGGCAAATGAGGAAGCGCTGTGTACAGAAATACAAGAAATAAGGAAACGTGCATTGATTTGGCTTTGCTGAGCCTTTGCAGGAAGAAACTACTAGAAGAACTATAAGTTTTTTTTCAATTCAAAACCAGCTCAACAGCAAAGTACACATGTATTTTGTTGGACTATATATAGTCTATGACACACAAGTACCTTCATGTCTGGGTTTGTTGCCATGTTTAACACTTATTCATGTAAATGACTGTTGAAGCCAGGTCTGGCAGTTTTCTTCAAAACGATCTTTTGTTATATTTGTCAAAATTCTAATTCATAATTCATAATAATAATGTTGAACTTTAATTTTGAACTGCTTTGGAGGGAGGCCTGAAGAGATGGACTGTCACTGTTGCTCTTTTCTCTCTAGATTTAGTGACTTTTTGTGCTGCAAGATGCTTTCTTTGGAAATGAGTGTTCATATCGTGTCTGCTCTTATTGGTTTCTCAACATCACCATGTTTATTATTGTTCCTGTTCTTTCTCTTTGCTGTTGCACTTCTCCTGTTTCAGTCTCAACTTTATTCAGGATCTTCAATCAGTAAAAAAAAAGCCCGTCCTGCCACCACAGGGAATCTTTACCTCCACCAAGGTTCTGTTTTCACCAGGGTTTGTTTGTTTGATAGTTTGCAAAATAGCTCAAAAAGTTATCAACAGATTTTGACGAAATTTTCAGGATTGGTCAGAAGTGGCCTAACTTAAAACTGATTAATTTTTGGTGGTGATTGGATCTGATTCAAGGTCATCAAGGTCAAATGAAAGGTCATAGTAATGTATGGGAGATTTTTCTCAATGCTCCAGGATGTACAATTTTCAGCCAATCATCACCTAATTTGGTATAAAAACCAGTGATGTGCGGTCATCTGCCATCATGATAAAAATTTAAAAAAGAACATTAAATAGTAATATTTTCCACTGATCTGTGTTAAAGATTTTCAGTATGACTCTACACATTTTTGACAAGTAAAAATCGCTGAATTTGAGTGTTCTGCTATCTAATACAGGGCAGAAATCATGGGTGAGGCAGTGGAGAGCTGTGCCTCATATGTGACTTTGTGATCCAATACAAACTGGGTCGCATGATGCCTGCGCGTTTCTGTTCCTCAGTATATCCGCCAATTCTGTGTAATGTATTTAATGTATGTGTGGGAGAATTGTTCCTGCTGATCGTACAATAAAGCTCAGAGGAAAGTCAGCAGGGGAGGCAGGCAGTACTCTGCCGCACCTCAAGGAGGCGTACGTGAACTGACAGGTGCTTTCTAGCTGCATTGCTGGCTTCAACAGAAGCAATAGAGCTCTGGGCAATCATGTCACACAGTCCCGGCATGCAACTGTCAAAACCAAAACACCACCATGTTGGCAGTAAGGTGCTCTGTTTAAACTACTGCCAGGGATCTCGCTGCTTGCAGCTAAACACCTATAAATGTTTCTCAGAGATATGGTGGATAGCTGTTGTGCTCCGGGATGCCAGAACAGCTGAGGACGAGCAAAGAGAAGATCATTTTACTGGATTACTAAAGATCCTGAACAAAGACAGAGATGATAACTGCCATAAAGCGAGCAGGAAGCGATCATGAGAAAACAGAGCGGTGGGAACAGCAGTGACAACTTTATATCAGGTACAGAATACAACGTTCCAACAATACAAGAATACAACAGCATGTTAGACCAAGGTATTATGGATTTTGAATTTTGCGGTGCTTCCTGCCGGATAGAGGTTTTTAGCTGTATATGTTTGTGTTAGTGTAAGTGTAATTGAAAGAGGAATGCTGATGGGATATGAAGCATTACCAGTTGCTTGCTGTTGGATGAAGAGTAAAATAAGATGCTCTTTTCAGTTCTTACAATTGTAAATCTGACTTCAGAGGAGTCAGTGCCTCACCGCATGTCACTGATATAAACTAATGTAGAAATCCAGAAGTCACTGATTCAGTTTGGTCAAGATCAGTAAAAGGTCAAGGTCACTAAGGTCAAGTATGCCTTTTTAACCATAACTTCACGTGGGAAGGAGCTAGAGCAATGCAACTGGTCTCAGAATAACCCGAAAAGAATGCTCAATTTATTGACATGTAGACATTCTTATAGTCAAATATTAATATTTTCCACGATAATCACGAAAAACTGTGCATAGAGGACAAAATCATGGCAGAATGCTGGTTTGGCGGAGGTCTGCGCTCTCTAAGTGCTTTTCTAGTTATCACTGTGTCACATGAAAGTACAGCAGTGGTTACCAACCTGAGGTTCCATACCCCATAAAGAGTCTTGTGATAAATATGATGGGTCAGTTTTAATCAGATTAATCACAGGATGTTGTGGATTAATTTTGACTAATCCTGATTAAATATCATTCATTTCTTAATCTATATTAATCATGTTTCATTGTGCATGAGCAAACAGAAAAGGGGAATATGTCTGCAGCGAACATGTTAAACACAACAAGGCATCGGTGCTCTAATGAGTGTTGTTTTTATTGAAATAAAGTCTCTTTCTCTTTTCCTTTTCATCCATTTCACGTTACAAATTAATACTTTAACGATGCTCTTTGGTGGATTGTTTGCTGAATTACAGGAGAAGCGTGGACAGATTCAGAAAAGATGGTTAATTTTATTTTATCAGCATGTTTGATCATTAGCTGTGACTGTGTTTTTAGTTTCCTTGATTTTTTGAATGGAGTTCTGCTTCATAACCTGCCTTATTCTACTTTAGTTGTTACACATTTCAGGCAGTTTGTCCAATTAGACTCATGGATTGTGTTAACATGGCAGCAGCCCTAGATATAATATAATTGACTTTAGTATAATTTGGACAAATTCATCACAACAGGCCGTATATGGCCCATGGACTGTAGTTTTCTCATGTCTGGTATATAGGCTACTGTACTGTATACATTACAACCAAACATTAGAATAATGTTAAAGCATCTGTAAAAATAAATAAAAGACACAAGACAGGAAGGTTGGGCTGCTGATTTAAAATAAATACATGATAGAGAGGGCTGCTGTCAATATCTACTGAGAGGTATTCATGTATATGTTTTCACATCTCTAATTTTGTTTTCACATATATAGAATTAATAACTCAATATCACAAAGCTGCTATTTACTTCTAATCTGAATTCACTGGTGGATCCTCGCTTGTTTCACACTGAATGGCTGATGCATACGCCTCATTGTCAATTGAGTGTTGTCTGGTGGGTACTTGAAAATGCATTAACCTACAAACCAGGGGGAATAAGCCAGAGAGGTTCATGTAAAACCAGTGAACCCATTAAAAGGCCTGATCAGAGCGCTCTGTTTATGAGTGTCTCCACTTCATCCTAATGTAGCTTTTAGATGATGCTAATAGATCACAGGCCGTTGTGATCAGACAAGGTAATGGACCTTTGTCACAGCTTGCTGAGAATGGCTTCAGGGCGACACACACACACACACACACACACTTCAACACATGTTCAAGTACAACCACAGAAACACATCTGCATACAAAGGAAACACACACACACACACACACACACACACACAGGCTATAACAATGACCCTAATTAATAACGATTAGTCCTCTCTCAAACACACTCTCAAAATGTGCAAATGGAACAATAAATATAGCTCTTAAACATGGCTTTTACAAGTGAGCTGAAACAATCTCCACTAATCATTAGTCAACATCAGCCCGATTTGTCATTATTACCTTGTGATGCGTGGAAAGCAGATAAACCGGGCCGCTCTGGCACAGCCAGCAGCTCGTCAAAGTTTAAAGCGAGAATCAAACAGCTTTGGAAGTTCAAACACAAACTCAGAGCAGACAGAGGAAATCAGTTTAGTTTCACCCAGTGGTGGAAAATAACTGACTACAGTCCTGAAGTAACTGTGAGCAGACTTCAACTGTCATGTAATTGCTCTGCTTAAGATCATTAAAGTTATTCTTAATATTTAGCATCAGCTCCACCCAGGGGAACTTCAAGTGTCCAGATCTTCAGGTACATAAATGTCTTTGTGCATCACATTAGTTCAGAAGGATATGAGCTTTACACCACTACACTTATCTGACAGCTACAGCTGTTAGTTACTTTGCAGATCAAGGTTTAAATACAAGTTATGTCAAATATAATGTATTGTCATATATTAAACTACCCGAAATGTTAGTTTGCTACACCCTAAGCACTTGAAACATTGAAATGCATCAACGCCAATAACACAATAATTCAACAGCTGCTCAGGATATGATTAGCCTGAAAATATGTGTGGATATGAAATGAAAGTCTAAGAGAACTGAATGAAATTAATTGTGTTGAATAAAGTTTTGTGAGATGAGTTTTCTGCTGGGAGTTAGTCTTGATGATGACATGACATAAGGGCATTGTTATCTGAGCTGAACAGGATTTCAATGTAGCACAGCGCTAATAACAGACAAAAAATAATAATAATTGATCAAGCAGAGCCAGAGAGCTGTGCTGTCAGTCCAAATACGCTCACATGTAGACTATGGGTTAAATTATTGCTTCAAAAAGGTCAGGAAATAAATTATAATATTATATATTTTAGTTGAGTTTAGTGTGGTTGAACTGGATAACAAACTCAGAGAGCCCACAGGGGTTCATGTCATGTCATCTTCATGTGTTTTGGAGAGCACTTTTATGAAGCACTGGATGGTTCTCAGCCTTCAGGCCTCCTCTGATCTCTCATCGATGACACAACCTGATAAAAGTAAAAGTCATCAGTCTGAGACGGCCTCTCACTGTCCAGCTCCTCAGACATTTAAAGGAGCTATTTTCACTTCTTTCTGGCATTTTTACCCCAAACTATTATTAGATTAACATGAATAATAATCTGTTAGCTATCTAAAAATATGTTAATTAGTGTCCTAGCTGGTTTAGGTGGGGGTCAATGGGATAAAATAACATGTTATTGAACTGAAAAAGAAAACAATATACACTTACATATGATAAATAAATCACTGGTGCTGCTGCAAGGATTTTTAAGATTTTAATACAAAGGAGGTGAATTATTCCTCTTCCTCTAATGACATAAAAGCTTTGATCCAAATACAGGCTGCTGTGTCATTCTAAAATGCTCTGTTGTCTTTTCCCCCAAAAATCATGTCCTCCATCAGTGAGCCGACCATCAGAGCATCACTTCTGACAAACAGCTTATTGTTTCAGCCCAGAGAGACTCTGTGTGTGTGTGTGGGGGGGGCAGAGAGGGGTGATAGTGGGTAAGAGGGGACATAAAAAATAATGATTAGCCTACTATGTAAATGGCAATTAAAGGACACTAAGTGCTGCAGGCGTTGTCCTTGCATTTCACAGTTGGTTTTGATAGGAACACACCCAGCTGCTGAAAGCCTCTAGCCTCTGAACCTCATTTGTCAAAATGTGGGGGTCAATCTGGCGCCATGCATTAAATCAATTAAGTTTAATGGAAAAAAGTGATCAGAGTGATTAGCACACAACCCAGGATCTGTCCTGTGCGCTATAGTAGTAACCAAGTGACATCGCTCCCTAAACTTTTGAGCCCGCTCCACACGTCCTGAGGAAAACACTGATAAATGATGGAGCCGGTCAGCAGAGTGCTGCAGTGTGCTGCTGAAAACTAGCATCGTCAGTTTTACTTTTAGTCTCTCAGTGTAGTCGAAGAGAGGAGTGAGGGGTGAACCCAGAGATGACAAGGGTGAGGAGGAAGAAGAGCAGAGAGGGAAAGACAAATAATAACATGCACAGAGGTTCATTAATTATGAAAACTCTCAGTGAAAACACTGACAGCGAAGGGACACTGGCAACCATTTACACAGAAGACCACTGCCACCTAGTGAGAGGTTTATGTCAGGTTTACATTTTACTTCTTACTCATCAACAGACACTAATAATAACAACAGCAATAATGATAATAATAATAATAATAATGTCAATAACAATAACTCTAAAGGCAAGAGCCAAAAATGAAATAACAGAAAAGATTCTGACACCTTCACACTAAATCTTTTTCAGTTTTAAATTTACAGACCAGGAACAGAAAGACATCGTCTGCACAGGCTTCAGTGTTTCTAAGTTAAATTGTCTTTTTAATAAAGTGAGATTGTTAGAAAAGGAAAAATGACTTTGAATAAAGGCTCAGTTCATGTAGAAGCTGGGCCTCCTGTGTTTACTCTCTAAGCTGTAGGAAAAAGTGGGAGGGATGTGAAATAAATATTATTTATCTGCATTAGTATAAAATAGGAGGTGTTTCATGTTTTGAACTCAGATCAGTGTTTTCTGGACTCTGATCCTGCTCTTAGTATCATCTAGTTTGTCTGAGTCTGATGTGTTTCATCTTTAAATGAAAAATTCAGCCAATTACATTAAAAAAATGAACACGTTGCTTTACTTCCAAATAAAGTTATGCAGCACAATATTTTACCTCCACCCAAAAAAAAAAAAAGGAGGTGAGTGGAGTTCTTAGGTTTGACACCAGGAACAAAAGTCCCTGTTCCTCTGGACAGTCTGCAGAAGAATGCTTTCAGTTTTCAGTGTGCAACATTGACATGATATTATTTCTAAAATCAGTAAAAGTCAAAGTTCAAACAACAGAGAGTACAGGATTGTCACTGGGATGACAGGTTCATCCACAATTTTCTGCTCTGAGCACCACAAAAAGTCCACATGCCTCCATTTTATCCTCAGCTCTTGGGTAAATAAAGCCAAACCATGTCCTGATGGCTGTGAGGCTAGGTTTGGTATGATTTGTGTGAAGCTGTAACAAATCGTCACACTTGACCTCTGGAAGGACAGCACGGAGCTCTTTGTTCCCACCAGTGGGGACCAGTAATGAAGTGGACCAGCACTTCCTGTCTGCTGATCTCAGCGTGGACAAGAGCAGCGATCTGGACGTGAAATTTCATTTTTCTCTCCAGCACCTCTAAGATCTCAGCTGTTATCTGATGAAATTGAACAACCTTTACTAAGCGAATAAAGCTCTTTTGAGTGCTCCCTTGCAGACACCCAGCAACCCCCTCTTTGTCCGCCGTTTTGAATTCATTGGGCCCCCTCTCTACAAGATGATAGGAATAATCTCGCCAAGTGAGATTGACAGTTCATTTCAGAAATCAATATTTACAATTTACTTCTTTCAAAGTTCATTCTGGGAGAGGGCTCCATATTATCCACCTCCCAAATAAGCTGATCATATCTCCGTCGGCCCTGGAATGAGTTTCCTCCCCAAAATGTGTCGTTTTTTTTCCTCCTCCTCCCCTCGCTCTCCCTCTCAGAAATCAATGTCTGCGTTTGTGCGCTTTAATCTGGCCTCTGATGACAGTAAATCTTTATCTGTTTCTGGGCGAGCAGCGGTGAGCGGCTGACACCATTTCCCATCAGAACAAAGAGCCAGGCCTGTGTGGACTCTGGGAGATACATGGGCCTCTAATGTGGCTGGACATGTTTCAGCAGGGCCATTAATCAGAGGGGGTGACAGCCAGACCTGCTGGGGTCATCATCAGCCTGGAGAGCCGCACCATCCTCAGAAAACTGAGGAGTCCAGCAGGTGGATAGAGATTAAACCTCAGGTCCTTTGTCACAAACACAGACCAAGATATTTCTATCTCAAAAACTGTGACTATTCAGGACAAGTTTTTACTGAAAGTAATAAGTATCTTCTAACACACCCCTATACAGCTTGCATTTCTTTGTAATGTTATGTATAATAATAAAAAAAAAAAAAGAAATAGTATGTGCTAAAGTTCTCTATCTGTGGGTGAAATTAATGAGCCAAAATGTCTTGTTGTTCTCTGATCTGGGCAGCTCACAAAAACACTAGCATGCTAATATGCTGACATGCTGGTATTTAGCAGGTTATATGTTTAACATTTGCTAGACTGATGGGAATGTGCAAAGAAAAAGTCAATACAGGCATCAATCAGGAAATGAATAATACAAATCCATATGATAAGTAATTAAAAGGAAGGAGATATTTCTGGAAAAAAATATTCCATAACGTTCATGGAGGTCAGAAGCTGAACCCTGAAGATGTATAGAGTTTAATGACAGCATCCACATCAGCTCACAACAACTGGATCTCTGCAGTGCATGACAATAAACTGCAAATCTTTGTTAAAATGTAAAAGAAATCACCTAAATGGAGGTAAGTTTCAAGCTCATACACTGTTTAACCTGCAGGAGGGGCCCAGAGGTCACAATTTAAATGATGACACAACTAATGTCTTAAAATAGATAAAATAGATATATATCTCAAACCAGCCGCTGACTTTACCTGTTTGGTGATCCAGACTCACTTGTCTGGTGTAAATGTGTATTTGCTGCTGTTAAATGGAGGTAATTTCAGCTGAACAAATTTATGGAGAAAAGGCCAAAAGAAATATGATCATTAGTCATAAGCAACAGTGGAGCACCTTTAATCTTAAAGTAGAGATCAACCAACGAAACACTGAGTTACTCAGAGAGCCCTCCAGTGATGATTCAGAGCCTCCTGTGTATTAATAACTCCACCTGCAGCACTGGAAGAATGAACTATGTATGTACTATTCAGCAGATTTATGACCACCTCGTACCAAACAAGGCTCACTGTGGCTCCATGGGGAGTTGTAGGTGGTAATCTATTGTTAAACAGCTTTTAGAGTGATGGATGAAACGGCCACGACCTACACACCATCAATTCATATCTAATTAGCCCATATTATTTATGGCACTTTGAACAGGTGGAGTGGGAGTCTCAGGGGAGGGATAGACACTTCAGCCGCCACAGAGGGAAATGAGAAATGAGAGAGGTTATCAGGCCGTGGTATTGATCAGCAAAGATCCAGAAATTCATTTCCCACCAATAGAGGTTGATTTAGACGACACAGACAGACAGGAAAACCACCGAGCCACTGAAATCACACAAAAAGCCAATATGACTGGGGAATTCATTATATAGAAACAGTTTGTAAAGCTTTGACGCCCAGTAACCAAGGTTTTGATATAACTATGTTTTTTTTTTTTAAAAACATGAAGTATTCCAAATATTCATGAAATATTCCAAATATTCACCCCAAAATGTTTCAATTAAAGAAGAAAAGACAGAAAGAAACTCAATACTTATCCAAGTCTGACATCTGCTGTTCAGCTGATGTTATAACAGCTTTTGAGCAAAGTACAAAATGAAATGATGAAAAATAACACTCCATTTTGCTTTACTTTTGGTTCAAAGTCTCAAGTTTCTTTGAACATTTCCTCAAGTACAGGTAAAAGTACTTAAGTACAGGTAAAAGTACTTAAGTACAGGTAAAAGTACTTAAGTAAAGGTAAAAGTACCTGAGTAAAAATCTGGTAAATTACTGGTGTATTAAAGTAAAATGAAGGTCAGTTAAAGTGTAATTTAACATTTCATTAAGTGTGAACATGAACATACACTGCCTCTCCGTCCCACTAAACCAGTCCACTCGACCTCTCCGTCCCAGTATAACCAGTCCACTCGGCCTCTCCGTTCCACTATAACCAGTCCACTCGGCCTCTCCGTCCCACTATAACCAGTCCACTCTGCCCCTCCGTCCCACTATAACCATTCCACACGGCCTCTCCGTCCCAGTATAACCAGTCCACCCATCCTCTCTATCCCAGTATAACCAGTCCACTCGGCCTCTCCGTCCCAGTATAACCAGTCCACTCGGCCCCTCCGTCCCACTATAACCAGTTTACTCTGCCGCTCCGTCTCACTATAACCAGTCCACTCAGCCCCTCCATCCCACTATAACCAATTCACTCTGCCCCTCCGTCCCACTATAACCAGTCCACACGGCCTCTCTGTCCCAGTATAACCAGTCCACTCGGCCTCTCCGTCCCAGTATAACCAGTCCACTCGGCCTCTCTGTCCCAGTATAACCAGTCCACCCATCCTCTCTATCCCAGTATAACCAGTCCACTCGGCCTCTCTGTCCCAGTATAACCAGTCCACCCATCCTCTCTATCCCAGTATAACCAGTCCACTCGGCCTCTCTGTCCCAGTATAACCAGTCCACCCATCCTCTCTATCCCAGTATAACCAGTCCACTCGGCCTCTCTGTCCCAGTATAACCAGTCCACCCATCCTCTCTATCCCAGTATAACCAGTCCACTCGGCCTCTCTATCCCAGTATAACCAGTCCAGTCCAGTCCCACTATAACCAGTCCTCCTAATAAAATTTCACTTAGGGCTCCAATTTGGTCGAGGTGGCCCTGGTTACTTCTGACAGCTCACTCTGCTGAACAGGTAAAGAGAAGAAAGAGGGAGGCAGAAAAGGCTGCAACAAAACTCAGGATAAAGCTAAAAAACCAGAGTGAACATCGATGGAGACACTCAGTATGTTTACATGCACTTAGAGAAATTTGAGTTATTGCCTTAGTCTGGCTAATATCGAAGTTTTAAAAGCCATATATACACCTTAGTCGGACTGTAGTTGAACTGAACTGGAGTTTTTACAATGGGACTATTCGTGGCAGATAATGCAGTTCTAAATCGAGCTTTTCCAGCATGTATATGCAAACCACGGTTAGCCGGACTATTGACTAGCAGCACTCCCCTCTCCCAGAAGTGATGAGACCACGGAAGTGGGATGACAACAACACAGTAGCAGAAGAACCAGAAGACTGCCAATGCAAAAAGGTGTGTAGTGCCACCTAGTGTCTCGGAGGCTAACAAACCTCACTCAATAATTCGATTCTCTTGCCTCGCATGTGCACTCGGATTTCTCTGAAACTCCACTTAGATCCTTAGCTCGGTTATTGCCAATAGCTCGACTTGGATGTGCATGTAAACATACTGAATGAATGTAAACAATCTGAAGGGACTGAAAAGTGATGAAGAACTTCTTTCTGTTGGACAGGTAATTATTTGTTTAGCTTCAGGAGTTATTATTTTCATGAAATATAGAATGTTTGCTAACTTAGCTACTTTCATAGCGAGTATTAGCCCGATGCTAACGTTAGCTTCTCTGTGGGTGTAAGCTGGTCATAGGTGCTGCTTGTATTGAAGAAGTTATAGGATATGACATTTTGCTCATATTGCACAGCCATAGTCATCACTGTCTGTATTACAAAGGTGATAAAATGATGTTGATATATTGTCTTTAAACGGGACGTTTTACAACTGTGGTGATGTAGCATAACTGCTCTACTGTCCCTGGTGAATCCTACTGTCAGATGTTCAAATTTGAGGGGCGTGGTTTTGGAGGAGGGGGTGGAGCTTAGAGGAGGCTGAGAGGAGGCGCCACTTTCAAATCTTGCTAGCTCTCTAACATGACAGACTATAGATGTAAAAAGAATTTTGCTTCCAGCTTACATCTTTCTTTTGAGCCAAAATATTCCATGGTGGAAACAAAAGTTTTCATGAATTATCATGTCATTTAAAGCCATAAACCTCAAACTTATGGAAAATATGGGCCCATTTCATCATGGGGCTGGGAAATTGTTTTTTTTTTTAATTATTTATAAATACCAGTAAACACGTTCAACATGACAAAACATGAGACATAAAAGTTGCATTTTTTCATTTCTAACACCTTCCTTTTCAACCACATTAAATTAAATGGATACCTGTGAGGCCTCATTAATAGTGTGTCAGTAGAGCTCTCATTTATAATTTCTCCCATTAAGTACTCCAACATGTGAAGTAGTGCTAATTGTACTTAGACTACTTGTGTCAAGCTGAGTGAACAGAAGGTGAATTATCATCTCATATTGTCATGAGGAAATTGGCTGCACGTAAATGTTTATTTTCATGTTTCATGACATTTGACAGATTTTCTTTTAATTATTTTCCCACAATAATTGCAAGAGAAATTCATTAGATATACCCTAAAACAACAAGAAAACAAAATATAAAAAGACATTTTTATGTCCCAGTTCAATACAGTGGCTTACTGGTGCCCAGTCAGTTCATCTGGTAGCACGTCCCATGTACCAATGTCTTTGTGAAGTTCCTCATTTGTGGGACGAATGAAGGTTTATCTCTTCTTATCTCATAAATAGCAGCAGGACATCTTATGCAACACAGAACATTTAAATGAGGTACATATATTCTAAGAGGCCTGATTCCTGACGTCATGCACCTGCATTATGGATTCACCTCATCCGACATTATTTCTTTACAGTAAATCTTATTTTCATACATGGAATCCTCTCATGCATGATATATAATCCTCATATTCATATGCAAATTCTCCTTTTCTCTCTTTTCTGAGGCAGTATGGAAGCCTGTTTCCCATTATAACTTAATGTATATACATAATGGCTGCAGGCGGTGGAACATGCTGCATTACCTGTTTGCAAAAGTCATCTTAATCTAATTCAGCCTTGGGGATCAACAGGAAAGAATATATGATCTGTTCATATCAGGGATCCAGGTAAACCAGCTCTGGTGAAACTGATTACATCCCAACAAACTGCATCATATCACAGATCACTGCTGTGCTTCATGCATGTATTCTTTTTAAACAAGAGCAACTAATTGATTTATCCACCTCTTTGTGTAGGGCATTAATTCATAAACATATTGTACACTGTATGGATATGTTTAATTATATTGAAAGGACAAAAGGTCTTCTTTCCTTGCAGACATGGAGTCCAGCAGTGAATCAGAGGAGATCGACCTCTCATTCTCGTCTTTGAACGCTCTCTGGCAGCTCAGCTGTGAACCAGTTTTATTTGTCCTTCATCTTTTCATCTTTGGAGAGAGAAAGGTTATCTGCTACGCCATTAAAATGCTGCACCATTATTTGGATGTACTTCATGTTCTCAGGTGTGGAGCTGATGTGAAGAATGTACACAGAAACTCAGTGGACAGACACCAAACATCACAGTTAGATCTGCTGACGGGCCTTCTACGGGAAGAAAATGGTGCTTTTTAGTTCAAAGGGGCCGTAATGGGAAAGGAACTGAAAGCGAAGGTTACTCTTTATGAATGTAACTGTCTAATAGTTTCCAAAAGAGGATCAGTTGGTGGCTATATGAGCACTGTGTATTGGATGTATCGTATTCTAGGACGTTTTCTTACACCTCTGAGCTACAGCCACTACTACCATGACTAACCTTAGCCCTATACTGGATGCTATATTATAGAAAACAATATTTAAAAAAAAAAATACTGGCATTGACTGTAATGTTTAGAAAAAATATCCAATTTGTGTGTTTTTGTCTAGACATAGGAACGAAATTTCAGTACAGCTACATTATTACAAAGTCTGCGCTCTAGAGGGCACTAACACATTTATTTTTACACTCATTTTCTCACATTATGTTTTACAGTAATAATTCAGCAGTCAGGGATTTGTGCTTAGTGTTTTTTTTTCTTTTTGATTAACCAGGATCTGAAAACACTAATTCAGATGCCTTCATGTCTCGTCCTGCCCATGTCCCCCTCTGTCCCACATCTCCATTGCTGGAAATATTCAGCAAACTCCTCTGTAGAAATACAGAGAGAGGGGGCGTGTCTTTGGACGGAGCACTGACAGGAGGGGGTGGAGCTTAGAGGAGGCGCAACTTTCAAATCTTGCTAGCTCTTTAAGATTACCAACTATAGCTTTAATCAAAGCATTTAAAATCCAGCATCTTCCTTGCTGAGTCCATCTTGTACCTCAAACAGCTGCAGAGTCTTCCTCCACCTGTGGACAGCTCTGACCCTTTCAATTATTACATCAGGAGGGCATTATTCACAATATTATGAAACAATGATGATTAATAGATCTCCATACTGGTATCAGTGGCCCAATTTGAGCACAGCTGTGTTATAAATGAAATATATATATTATATCAATAAATATCTTTTCATCTCAAACATCAGTATACATCGTGGCCTCAAAAATGCAGTAACACAGATAATGCTCTCGACACTAGCAGCAACATCAAAGCATTTTACTGATCTGAGAGTCGTGACCTTTGAAGGTCACACTGATGTTGGTGGACGGCGCCGTCTCCATCCTGCTGCGGAGCTCCCTGGTGTCGTTCACGGGACACTTGCTGGACACCCGGCACCAGAAAACCTGCTTGTAGGAGTTCCTGAAGTTCTCTGACAGGAAAGCATAGATGATGGGGTTGACGGAGGAGTTGCTGTAGGCCAGGCAGTGAGCTACCATCCTGAACACGAAGGACGCCTGGTTCAGTGGAAAAGAGCCAAACTCCACCCACAGGTGGACGATGTGATGAGGCAGCCAGGACAGACAGAAGACCACGACCACCACCAGCACAGTCTGAGCGGTCTGTGGACGTAATGACTGGTTATTGTCATGTTATTAAATATAACTGGACAGAGATACACCAACTAGGAAGAGACTCAGCACAACAACAAAATGACCACAGACAGACATAAAAAGACACAAAGCAAGTACAGGACAGCAGAGAGACACAAAACCATAGAGACATGTAACAACAACAAAGACACACAAAAGACAACAAAAAGAACCACTGTAAGTGTTTGTTTTGTTCCTTTTTCATGACTGAGCAGGGCTCTGTTGTCTCATAAGTAATTATTTGTTTCATTATCAGCTAATCTGACTATTTAGTCTCTAAAATGTTGCAGTTTTTCAGAATGTCCAGTCAACTGTCCAAAATCTCATCATTCATCCATTGTTTCAGTTCTATATCCAAGTCCACAATGCACAGCCAGTGAACAATGCACACCTTCCCTTCAACCACCAATATAGCACCTGGACCATCATTAGCCCATCAGCAGGGGGCATGTCCACATTGTTCCCACGTTTCCACTTCCATTATGATGGCACAGCATGTTGAACACACATAGAGACAGAAATAAGATCCTACCAACCTTCTTTTTGGAGAGCTCCGACTTTTTGGAGACATTCTTCAGCTTTTTGTGCAGATGATTTAAAACCTGAAATGATACATAAAAGTATGATTAAGTGTCTTTCACTTTCACAAAAGATATTATGTGGTACCTGCAATCAGAGCGATGTAACCATTTGCACATTAATGGGAAATTTCAGTTCAATGTCAGGTGTTTGAGACAATCAATTCCAAACCACTATTTAAAACAGAAAGACATTTTTACATTAGACATTTATGGACATTAAAACCACAGTGTTGCATTGCGTTGAGCTTTTTAACTGTGGAAACTGTCTGACACTGTAGATTCATGCGCAACCATTTAGTCTGACTCGTGCGCACCCACCTTTGCATAGCAGACAGATATCAAAGTGAGAGGCAGCAGATATCCGAAAACAAACGTGCACATCACGTAGACTTTCCTCTGGTGGTCCGGCCAAACCTCCCAGCAGAACGTGTTGTTGTCCTTCCTCTCCACGATGCTCTGGTAGTGCGCAACGGGAGCTGCCATTGCCAGGGACAGGATCCAGATCAGCACCACTCCGAGCATGGCGTGCCTCCCAACCCGAATGGACGAGGACTTTCTGGCGTGGACTATGGCCACGTAGCGGTCCACGGACATTGCCGACAGCGTGAAAATGCTGACCAGCATGGACACGGTGAAGAAATAGTGGATGAACTTGCAGATGAAGGCGCCCAGCACCCATGTGGGCAGCATGTAGATGGTGGACTGGAAAGGGACGCAGAAGAGGAGGTAGGACAGGTCCGCCACGCTCAGGTTCAGGATGAAGATGTTGGTGGTGCTCCTGGGCTGTCCCGGTTTGCTGCGCGCTAGCACCGAGATCACCATGGTGTTCCCGATCACACCTAGGATGAAAATGAGTCCAAATATCAGCAGAGAAATTAAGTTATCTACACCCATCCCCAGTATGGCTTTAGCCGGCAGCCTCGCTGTGCTGGCGTCAGACGGCTGGCTGTGGTTTTCCATCTTTTCCCCACCAACAGAAGTTGATGTTAAAGATGCATGGCTGCTCTCTTGAATAAAGGCTGGATGGAGCTGGTGCTTTTGCAGGCTGTCTCCTCTGCCTTCCTTGGCAACGTCACCATGCTGTGCGCAACAGATCCCACCAATACCTGGCCACTGTCTCCAGTGACCTGCAGCCAGGGAAATAAACAGAAACCCTCTTATACGCGGTTTAAACCTTGAACCAGCTGAGGTGGCATTCAGTCTCTGTTAAACATGTGTTGACATATATGATAAATAGATTATTGTTTACATTAGGCTACATGAAATGGCACTGGCACTGGTTATTATATTTGGCAATCTTATCTTAAAATAAGTAGTAATCACAATAGTAATTCAATGTACGCCACAATGCCTTTGTTATGACAGGTAGATGTGCGTAAAGGACATTTCATGAATATATTGTATGTGCTATTTGCTGTTTGATCTGGGTAGTTATTGATAAAAGTCAAAATATCTTGGCCATATCCATTGATCGTCCTCAGCCTTCAGCCTACCTTATTGATCTGCTCTGACCAGGTCTGGGAACAGCTGTATTATTTTTATGCAGATAGACCAATGCCTAATGAGAGATCTGCTGGGGGGATAACCATCTGGAAATAACGACAGAGATGATGCACATGCTATGTAACCTGAGAGCAGAGGCTGATGTTATCTTGGGGGTCCTCTTGTCCTCAGGGGTTTGTACACATTCAAAGCTGTTATTGTTTTCATGGGTCTGGTTAGTGTGCTGGTGTTAGATGAGGTAAATTCAACACAGACGCTGTGCTCTTTCATGCCCTTAAAGATGATGATGATGATGACGATGATGGTAATGGCACTGATGGTGATGGTTTTGAACTTTCTGAGAATGAATAAAACCCATTAAAGTGCAGGCTTATTATACTTTAGGGAGCATGGCAGTTGTTTTGTAATTGCTTTGTGTCCTGAAGAAGCCCGAAGTTTCCATGGCGACTTGTTTTACTCCATCGACCGTGGTGTTATCCATCTCTGCTGAGAAGAAGAAAGGTGCACTGAAGCCTTAAAGCAGCATCAGTACATCAATTACTCCTGCAGAATCATGACGTCATATCATGTTTTAACCATGCTGAAACAATTCTCTCTGTCATCAACTCATGTCACCCAACCAGCTCATGTGGTCATTTGAAAGCACTGAAGGTGAAACAGTCCTTGGTGATTCAGTGCATTGGGTGTATAGCGGACCAAGAAAGGTCAAAACCAATGAACAATGTCCGACTAAATAACTTGGTGTTAACTCTTCAAAATGCCTTTAAAGGGACACTATGTAATTTTTAAGTATTTTATTACCTCACATCAACGTCTTCATTCATAAATAGATCCTCATTGGTGTAAAATAACATATGCCAACAATCTGACTTATCCTCCTGGGTGAAGAATCAGTTATCTGTCTTTACATAGAGCGGGTCGCTCATATGGAGGCTTCCATGTCTTTACGGTCTATCAAAAACTACAAACTGCCGAGAGGGACATAAAGCACTACCTGCTAGTACCCACAGGACAAAATGGATTTCCACATTTTGCGATTCACTTTTCACAGAGAAGCAAGGTGGAGACACCGGCACTAAACTAAAACCTGCACTGTACTTTTGGTCATAATACAAGACCGTACTTATGCCACACTGAATCCTCATCCCAAAAAAGCATAAAAAGGGCCATAAAATGACTGGAGCTTCGGGCCAGGGATCTGCGGTGATAGTGGACGCCCAGGAGTGCCCCATGCCCGGCCACGGCCAGCTGGGGCCCGCCGGGAAGTCCTCCGGACCGGAGGAGGGCTGTGGAGGTCCGGGGAAAAATGACTGGCGCTCCGGGCCAGACCCATTCTGCTTACCGTAGCTCCAACCATGTTGCAATGCATGCAAAAATCAAATTTAACCACTAGATGGTAGAAAAAAATACATTGTGTCTGTTTAAAAAGTTATAACATGCAGAAAAGCAAATAAAGCAAAGAGTGACATAAAAATAACCTCTCAGTCATCACTTTGGCCACTAGCAGTCCTCTGCTTGGACTTACTCTTCTCTTTTTATTTTGCTTCGTTCAGGATTTCAGCAAAGTTTGGAGATGTAATCTCCCAGCCGATAAAAGCACGCAGGGATGTCTAATACTCAAACATTCTTCAGTGTCTGGTACAAAATCATGATGCTCCTTCAGCTCTGTCACATACAGAGCAGATATATTTCACAGATCATCTTGTAATTCACTTCCTTCTCTTGTTCACTTTCCCAATTCAATGCATTAATGTGCAATGCAAAAGACGATATCATCAGACCTCAGAAGTTTTACAAAAATCAGGCTGGCCCTGAATGCAGCAGTAAAGCCATGGTCAATCCAAACACTTGTCTGGATATACCACCCCAATACATTGGACTCCTGTTTTCAAAAAAAGTCTCTTTTTCTTAAATAAAATTAAGGAAATTCCTACCTCTCTTTAAAACTTCCAACACTAATTGGTATAAGTCCCATTTATACTACTTTATGCTGTTTTCTTCTCACTGTTCCCCTGCAGCTTCCTCTGCCTACGCATATTTTATTTATGCTAATCAAGGGTCAAAGAGCAGAGTGTATGTGTTGTAAAAATGTGATATACACAATATATTAAGTCGCATATTATAGATAGTACATATAAACTTGACTTGACTTGTGACAAAACAGGTGTGAAGAAGAGGAGCAGTCATAAAGAGGCATTAAAGCAGACTCAAAGGGATTTAATACACACTGATATCATGGTATGACACAGTGATATCTTGAGACTTAAGAGGATAAACTGCTTTGAACCCTGCTGATCTCCTTGTGGTGGTTAGCCCTTTAACTCAGACCTGTTGTTACCATGACAATGAGCCATGAGAAGGGACCACGGCAACAGCACATCCATTTGGCCAAATAATTTAGGATGGACTCACCTTGCCTGCTTCATAGCTGAGAGCCACAGATTTCCATTTAGGTGAGCTGATGGACCACAGTGTTCAGTCTGCTTTGTTTTGATCACATGTACGAACAGTACATCCTCAGATAATTAAGGTTGTTTATGTGATGGTGATTTATGAAGGTTGATGACCATTTTCAAAATATTACTCTACAAAGGGAAAATATTCTAATTTACATTGTGGACTTATGAATATGTATGATTTACACAGTGTAACAGGATCTGTTGAAATTAATAATAAGAATTGGAGAGATGGTTACTGAGGTAATTATGTATGATCAATACCATAACTGTTAACTGGAGATAAATGTCAATATGGCTTCATCCCTACCAAAAACTACTCCTCTGTCATGTCCACAAAGTAACCCACTAGTTGCAAAAACTCTTGTGACACTCTGCCTGACAGCCAACAATTTTTACCATAACTATTAGAGGACAAAGACTAACTTAAACCATTAAAAGTCAACGATTAACTTTAACCATTAGAGGTCAAAGACTAACTTTACATTAAATTTAACATTTAACATTAAAAGACAAAGACTAACTTAAACCATTAAAAGTCAAAGACTAACTTTAACCATTAGAGGTCAAAGACTAACTTAAACCATTAAAAGTCAAAGACTAACTTTAACCATTAGAGGTCAAAGACTAACTTAAACCATTAAAAGTCAAAGACTAACTTTAACCATTAGAGGTCAAAGACTAACTTTACATTAAATTTAACTTTAACCATTAAAAGTCAACGATTAACTTTAACCATTAGAGGACAAAGACTAACTTTAACCATTAAAAGTCAATGATTAACTTTAACCATTAGAGGACAAAGACTAACTTTAACCATTAAAAGTCAATGATTAACTTTAACCATTAGAGGACAAAGACTAACTTAAACCATTAAAAGTCAACGATTAACTTTAACCATTAAAAGTCAACGATTAACTTTAACCATTAGAGGTCAAAGACTAACTTTACATTAAATTTAACATTTAACATTAGAAGACAAAGACAAACGTAAACCATTAAAAGTCAACGATTAACTTTAACCATTAAAGGTCAACGATTAACTTTAACCATTAGAGGACAAAGACTAACTTTAACTGTTAGAGGTCAAAGTGTCAGGCTCCATCTGTCTGGTTCTGTTAAGTTTACCATTTTAGTCTTGTGCCTGCACGTTGTCCTGTCTCTTCTTGTTTTATTTTGAAGGTAACCCTGTCTCCCTCTCGTTTCAGATCTCCTGATCTGATCCCTGCCTCCTGTGTCTTCCAGCGTTTGTGATTGTGAAACCCCGCCCTCATCGTCTCCACCTGTGTTCCCTTTCCTCATGTATAAATAGTCCTGTCACTTGATGTTTGTTGCGAGATTGTCTTGTCAGAATCTGTCCCTTGTCCCTAGAGCTCCTGCCTGTCTCCAGAGATTTTCTCTCCTGTCTCTTCACCTGTCTGTCTCTCTTTTGGTTGCATCAATATCCTGCCTCGAGTCGTGCGTTTGGGCTCTCATCAGCATGGAGCCTTCACACAAAGACCAACTTTAACCAGTTTGCAAGAGTTTGACAACATGGTAAACTTCTAGACCCACCCAGACAGAAAAGCCTCATAAATTTGCAGGCAAAATGACAAAGGAAAAGTGAGGTGATGTAAATAGTGCCTGACTAACTGGGGAAGTGAGAGCAGCTGAGATGAGTGCAGGACTAATGAGTGACACATGAAACTGATCAGGGTGGGACAGAGAATCAGAAGGCATTCAACAAAACAACAAGTGACATTTCAAAATAAAACAGGAAACAGATTCAACAAAAACCTGAAAAAGTGACCAAGAATTTGAATCTGGTGAAAGACTGTTAAAAAAACCCTGTAAGAAAGTTCTAGTGCAAGTGCTTAGCTTGCTTAGCTCCATGTACAAAGTGTCATAAAATTGAAATTCACAAGTGAAAATGCTTTTCCATTCAACCACTGGACTGCTGTCAAAGCCAGATTCAGCCAAGACTTTATGTAACACAGCAAGACAGACACATGTTTGTGAAGGCTGTTATGTTTTTCTTCACACCATTAAGTAAAATCAACACCCTTCCAACACAGTGCCAAGGTGTTAATTGCAGGCATATTAAATCATCAGGTGTTTTATGATATTGTGTCCCCCTGCTGTCCTTTCCTGCACACTGCAGTTCCGCTCACCAGCAGAAGAGGGAGTGAGGGAGGTTTGCCTCTGTGCTGGAGTCAGTGCAGTGCCATTCATCTTGTTAAAGTGACACTGTGTCAAGTGCAAAGACAAACTGCTCTGCTATCAGATGGTGGCTGGAGCCTTTTTTATTTGCTGCAGATAGATGTATTGAGCATGTGTGCTCAGTGTCACCACACACACTCAGTTGAATGTACCCTCCTCCATACTCTGTACATTCAACGTACAGCAGGAAGCAACATGGCAGTTTATGAAGTGTTAAAGTGAAATATGTCAATTGTGCTGGGAACATGCTATTTTTAAACAGCGTCGCAATTTACTTGTTCCGAATGAAATGAATAATGTATGAAAATTGTCAGCTGTGAAGACAACAACGTGCTCTCAGATGTGACCAAAGGTGCAGTAAATAAATAAATAAATGCTTAACGCACATTACTCTGTATTAGAAAAGAAAATGACATGAATGAATATTTCATCAGCAGTCCAGGTGGGAAGTCTGAACTGGTTGCAGGTCCAGAGCTCCACTGGACAAAAAATATTTTTATGAAAAGCACAGGTTCAAAGGTTGTCTGCAAACTGAAATTTGCAATATTTAAAATCAATATTGTATTTCAGCCTATCATTTGGGGGAACTCACTTGTTACAGCTGCTTAAACAATTTATTGTAAGATAAAACAATAACAGTAATAATAATAATACATACATACATAAAAAGAAAAGAAAGATTTTTAATGGTAAATGAAATGAAATTAAATGTAATATTTAAACTGTGGCTATGACCTATAGATTATTTAGTATAAAAATAGATGTAAAATAAAACAGTTTTGCCAAGCAAAAAGTATGAATTATTGACCTCTAGTGATGACAAATGACAGAAATAGAAACAGAAATGTGACTTTAGCAGTTAGAGCACAGCTTATATTTAAATTGAAGGATGGGTTCTTCTACAGCAGTTACCAGCCGTTTGAGCAGTTTTTTCACTCATCTTTGACAGTAAACACTGAGGCATGCTGGTTGTGTTTTATCATGATAATTTTCTAAATCTTTTCTTTGGATACACACCTGAATGTATGTCCCCACCTCCTCAGAAACAGATAACAAATGCCGGGACGCTGCAGGTGTTTTCTCTGTTAGAATGAATGGAAACAGCAGTGGTTGGCCTCATACCTCACCTCCACTTCACAAGAGCCTAGAAAATCATCAGCAGCACAGTGAAACCTGTAAAATGTGCATTTTTGCATGATTGTATTATGACAAAAACAGCAGGGCTGCAGTCTGTTTCAGAGCATGTCAGTCTCATGAATGTGTCCAAATGAACCAGTAGAGGGCTGGATGGATGTTTTCATCTGTTGTGTTGTTCTGCCATGAAGACTCACCTGCAGCTAATCTGTTTGCTTTCAGTGACCCAGGTAGCCTAAAAACACATCACAGTCAGACTATAGTGACAGGACCATCACTCACAACCCGATGACCCACAAGCATTTCTCCAACTTGTTGTTTTTGTCTTATTTGACAGAGAGCTCTGATATGAGATCTGATATATATATATATATATATATATATATATATATATATATATATATATATATATATATATATATATATATATATATATATATATATATATATATATATATATATGGCCATGGCCATGGCCATGATTCACTGAACATCCCTCTGATCCAACTGCAGCATCTACTGTCTGTCTGAGGTGAGTAACGAGCCATTTTTTGACCCAGTGCAGGATATTTGTGAGACCACATCTGTGAATCTAATGAACATGAAGCATGGATGCTGTGTCATAAACAAAGGTGTGAGGAAATCTCATTTGCACATTACTTCACAGGTGTGAATAAGTGAAGAGAAAGAAAAGAGGGCAGATGATTGTAAAGTGAAAGCTTGAATAATGGATTAATTATTAACAGAATTATGAAAAATATTTTGACATAAATGGTATCTTTTTAAGCACTGTGATAGGTTAAAAAAAAAGATAATTCTTGAATTTAAAGGTGTTTCAAATTCGGAGCACATGCCTCCCTGTAGCTCTCAATATGGCTGAGCTGGTGGTTTACAGCTAAAATCTCTAACAGCAGGAACAGTGTTGAGAAAGCTAACAGTGTTAATCTACGCTTCAATGACAATGGTGTCATTAACAGTAACTGCCATATATTATCGTGCAGAGGACCATGACAAGCATGCACGGACTCAGGCACTAGCAAGCTGGTATTAGAGCACACACAGAGGGAGAGTGGCTTTTATAACAGCAGTTTGCTCTAAATTTGGAATTCAGCACCATTAAACGTGTTAGGAGTAGTAACTTATACATTGTGACCATCTATGTCAAAATGACATATTACATTACAGAGAAAGTCATGCTCATTTTCAGATGCCAGCCAAAGATGACAGACTATGATACGTGATGCTTGAAATGACATCCATTTGTAGAGTGTTATGCTTTTCTTTCACACATCTGATGGCATAATGAATTCTTCAGGGTCAAAGCAAAAGCATAGATAAGAGGAAAGAAACCTAAAAGAAAAGCAAAATGATTAAATATCATCAGTGTGTAAGTACTCAAGAGGAAAAGTCTCCTGTTTGCAACTATCCTTTATTTCTTTCTCAAAAAAGAAACAAGAGAGCATGATATTGTTGAGATGCTTAACAAATGATCGCATTATGCTCGAGCGCTGTGCAGCACTTCCTGCCAAACGTTGATGGAATCATTGGCTTTCGACCACCAAGACATTTGCATTGAGTTGTTTACCAGCCAAAAGGACCGTTGTGAGGATGCACTGTGGGAAAAGAAACCATTCACATCTTAACCACTGATCCTATTAGTCCACACAATGGGAATTATCAGAGACAATGGAGACACAAAATGTGTCAAGTACTTGCAGCACGTCAGGTTTTGTCAGCTTTAAAGGCACTGGTTCTTTATTTCTCTAATGCAAAAATGGAAGTTTCACACAATTAGATGTTGGAGGAAGTGCCGAGACTCCACTGAATGACATCAGCTGCTCAGCGTCATAGTTATGGTGTCATCTAAAGGCTGCAGGGACTGGATGTGACACAAAGAGGTCATCCAGGGTGACAGAATCACAGCAACACAAAGACTTTTCTCTGTCGGGGCTGAGACAGGATCAAGTATTCCCCTTTTTACCTCGAGTCACAGTCATGCCTGCTGGATTCTAGAATAATAAATACAACAAAGACATTCAACACTTCAACAATCAGCTTATGTATCTGCAGACTTCAAGGCTTTAAAGAGGAAAATAGGCCTCTTCGGTGAAAAACAAACAACTCTAAGTTGTTGTGTAACAGCAGCTCTCAGGGTCAAGCTGGTTTGTTCTGGTTGAAGAACAAGTTTGACGCATTTCAGCGATTTAGTTTCACTGCTGTTGATATCTGCTCCTCTCCGGTACAACAGCTCGAATCTAAGTGGATAGATGGAACACAATTCAAGGTCAATGCCCAACCTACCGTCATATGAATAACAATGCTGACATGTTGACACAGTATTTAGCACGGTGATTAGTTTACCATCTTAGTTTTACAGGATAGCATGCTGATATTTCAAGCCAACAACAGCACTGAATATTATATATATATATATATATATATATATATATATATATATATATATATATATATATATATATATATATATATATATATATATATATATATATATATATATATAATGTATGGCTACCAACATACATTTCGATCCCTACAGTAGGTCAGCTGGTTATATGCTTTTTTTACTTTTTTTAATGATGATTAGTTTATAGAGTATTGTAACTTGGATTTAGTTGTCATCCAGTGTGAGTCTGTATGAATTTTGAACTCCAGTGACCTTAAACGCTCTCTGTAGATGAAAATGTGACAGTATAAGAGTCGTTCTGGGAACCTACCTCCGACTGATGGCTGAACCTGTACTCTCAAGGTTTCTACAAGTCATCAAAAGTTTGAACTAATTGCTGGAAATGGACAAACAGTTTCTGCACATGTGATGGGACAGAGGGAGGCTTTCTTTTTCTCCTCTCCGGCAGCTGCCTCTCTGAGTGGGCGTCTTTGGTCTAGATCGACATTCCTGCCGGGGTTCAAGGATATCTCCCATGTTTGTGTCCCACAGCTCTCTAGCAATGGCTGCTATTGTTTCCCCTGCGCTCTGCCTCGACCCTCCAGGCCCAGGAACAAATCCAAGACTCTTCTGGACACGAGGGCTCAAGCAGTGGGGTCGACCCACTCTCTGCATTCCTGGGCCCTACCTCTGCTCGGCCATGCAGGACAAACAGACAGGGCACTGTGTACGAGGCATGGTGGACAAACATGTCTCCCTCCGTACCCACTTCACTGTGTTTAGACAGGAAACTATGCAGCAATGTTGCCTCCATATGATTCAGTGATAAGGGTGCTCATGTTTAGATGAAAGCTTCATTCACTTTCATGTTCAGGATTCCTTATGATGAGTTCAAATAAAGAGTTCTTCCGCAGGATTTCTCTGAATGAGTGTGTCAAAATATTGTCTGCATGAAAAAAAAATGTTATTTAGTAAAAGTGCTTATATTACAACGACTGATTAACCTGGTTTCCACTGCTCGGTGGTTCTGGTTCAAATGAACAAATAACCATTAAATTCAGCATGCCATGAATGCTCAGAGTATTGAATTACTTGGATTTACTGTAAATGCCTGATTTCAAATGCTTATATTAGCGCTATAACAATGGTAGCAAATTGATGTTAAGCAGGCATACTGTTTCCTATCTTCACTATCTGATTTTAGCATGTTAGCATGCTAACATTTGCACTAAGTAGAGCAGAAACTACAACATGAATTTGACTGGCTGTAGAAGTCATGGGGCCATGCTATTATAATTGTATTTTGTGTCAATGCATCAGGTGGATGTTGAGATATTTCACTGGATAAGTAAAAACTCTGATCTGCTGATGGCACCAGAGGAAAACAAAGGGCATCATCAAGGTCAGTAGGATTCATCTGCTGGAGACCATGAATGTCTCATCCAAATTTCCATTTTCAGGCTGGACAAATTGACCTTGCTCTATGCTGTTATGCTGCTACTAGAAGAAGCTCAAAGGAGGAGAAATAACTCACGTCCAGCTCTATATGTGCAGGCATCAACAGGAGGACTGGAACAAAGAAACATGATTAGAGCCAAGCACACCAAGCGTGAGACACGTTTGGTGTGCTGGACTCCTCACAAGCTTCTGATAATGTTTATGTTTATCTGGATTTGTGCTTCATCAAAAAAGCAGCAGGATAACAGAATATCAAAAAAAAACATTTTTTTCAGAAATTCTGCAGCTGCACGTCGTTTTGTCGTAGGTATGCAATATGGAAACAGATCCATCTGTTGCTACACAGTCTTGTTTTTGATCTCTAAAAGTTACTTGAAATAATAACAGCCATAAATAAACAACAAGTCATCTGTTCTGAAATATTAATATTCTGATGCTGCATGGGTGTTTTCTAACACAACTTGCCCTGCAACAGATGCTGCTTTGTTCGCTGGCTGCTGCAGCCGCTGTGGGTCAAACAACACATCCAGTGCAGGGTTGAGATGGAGAACAACAGCAAAGGAAATCTAAAGACAAACATTCAAAGATATTAGAAATACTGCATCAAAGACTAAAAAGGACAGATCAAAAACAATCTTCACTCATTTTAGGTTTTGGCTTTCTCTGTAAGAGACCCACATAGAGCCAGTAGTGTGCATCACCTGGAGCCTGAAGAGTCATTTTAAATGGAGTTCAGTACTGTGTTTCAAGTTCTCATCCTAAATCTGTGACAGACATCTGTAACAATCTGTAATAGGAAATGGCAAGCTACAGTCTTATCCTTTCTTATCTTATCTAGTCTTAAAACTATGGTCAAATCCACCAAGGCCTTGAGGAACACCATAGACCAATAATTCTTTCTGTGATTATCTCTTAAAAACCTTTGACATTCTGATATTTATTGTCAATATGCCTAAGAAAGCCGTCCATTCTCTGAATGCTCTGGGTCTCTAGTCTGTGGCTGTAAAGTTTCATCCGGCTATGATGATCGTCAAGGTCAAAACAGGTCATTTTATACAGTGTTGTTAAATTTTTAAAAAATGGCCTCACTAGACAAACATCATCACACTCGTCTCATCCACAAGTCTCAGCTTTCCAGTCAAATTCCAAGACCTTAGGGAAAATGTCATTTTTACACTGTATGCATTAAACTGCATGGTTTTTGCCCCAAACTGCATATGATTAGAGAAATGGTGCATGTCTGTAAAAGGAAGACTCATGGGTTATTCAAGTCCAAAATATTTTCAAAGCTCCATTTTTCACAAATCTGCAGTGATAGCTGGTATTGATGCCATTGGCTTCACTACGAAAAGACAAACATTAAAACATGCAAAGTCGCTCCAAGTTTATTTTATTACCGCACAGACACAGATACTTGGCTCATGCTCACAGGTTTTCACACAACAAGCTTTCCATGTCTTCTGGGGCCTCTCCATATGTCAATCTGGGTGACTGTACATCCAATTTAAACACAATCCACTGAGAGGATATATGAGGCCGATTCAACAAAGGCCTCACAGTGCTGCTTTGCATCGGGGTGTGAGTGCAGACTCAGAGATAACCCTTGTTGTCCCCTCGGCCGGAGTGAAGCAGATGGGGAGAGGAACAATGGACGGCCCATGCGGAGGGCGGCAGTGACTGACACAGCCACTGAAGCTTCAAAGAATGCCTGGAGCCGAGCCAGACCAGAGCCATGGACCTCACCACTGCTGGACCCCCCTCCACCTGACCCTCCTCATGTCCCATGGTGCCCTGCGACCGAGGGGTGCGACACCTTCAAAGACGGCCCCTATGCGTCAGAAGATCAGCAAACCACCCTGAAGCAGCAGCAGAGCTGAGCGTTGGTACTGTGGGCTGTGGACCAGCTGGGAATAGGACTACGAGTCGACAGAGAGGTCAACCCCACCCAACCTCAGCAACTGCTAGCATGGCAACAGCGAGCACCTCAGGGCAGAGCAGCTTCGGGCTCGGGAGGAAAAAGAAGAACCCTGGTCTCATGGATCAGATTACCAAGTTCTTTGGAGGAGACAAAAAGAAGAGGAGCAAGGTGAGCATCCTTGAAGCTTTTTTAGTTTAACTTCACTGTTCTTAATACTTCTTAGACATTTTCCTTTAACTAAGAAAACTTAGATCAATTTTCCTCATGGTACTACTAAATATTTGTGAGAAATTCAAGACGTAAATGGAAAAATAGGAAAATGTTCTCAGCCCATTAAGGAATGCATACAAATTAAAAAAAAGTGTTATGCTCACATATTTCTGACCTCTAGTTCTTCGGACATAACTTATTTTATTTTACACCTCAAAAAAGACCAGCCACTCCTTGATTGAGATTGATTGAGATAATTTTTTTCTGGATTTTTTTTTTTTTTTTTGCCAACCCAGATTTTGATTTAGTTCATCATTTCACTCTTTTGTAGGCTGATCTTTCAAATTAAGAAAATATTAAAGGCTGCAATTGCTTCGATGCTGAATTTGAGGATAAGCTTTCTTGACACTGACATTTTGCTGAACCAACACACTTAACCTATTATACAGTATGTAATTGGTATTAAATAGCATTATTGTACTATTATTTACCAGATTTATTTCTCGAAGCATTAACAATTTTCTTAAGTTTTTGAATAAATCTTATCTGGATTCAGTAAAGCTGAGCTCAAGGTCAGTCTTGCTCCACATCTCATCTCATCTGGCCTGTGTTATTCTTTTCACTCCTCTAATGTGGTGGTAAACCTGTAAAGTATATCAATTTAAAATGCATATACCCACATAGCCTACTCCAAATCTACAGATGCACCATCAGCAGCAGGTACATTTAGTTTGTAGTGTCTCAGGAGTTAGAGCTGGGTGTCATAAACTGCACAGATTATGAAGAAAATGTGTAACTTTGTGTCTCAAGGGCACATTTCTTGCAGAGATGAAACAGAACAGAAAGCACCGTGTGGCAGCAGCAGCTCCACCTCAGGAACCTCGAAAACATGAAGTCACCATCTGCATCTGTCATTAACCCAAGGGGAATGCTTTCCTCTCTCACTGTAAATGCTTTTAATTGCCTCTAATTGGATCAATTTCCAGATTTCCTATTGCTGAACATGATTATAGTACTTTCAGTGACACCCAGTAGAGCCTCGAAACAACTGTAATGACTGTGATTATCAGGAAATAACTCCTTTCCTTTCATGCTCATGTCAAGCTACTGCATCATGAATGAATACACATACACACACGTATATATATATATATATATATAAATATATATACACGTATGTGTGTGTATGTATGTATAGATAGATAGATAGATAAACACTTGCAGTAACTAGACTGTGATGACCCTCACAGGGGTCGTTCCGGGGTCACCTGGCCGCTTCACCCCAGCAATCCTCCGCTCGTCGCCGGACCAATGAAAACGCTGTGGTGCATTTCTTCAGGAGCATTGTAAGTTTTATATATTATTTTGTTGCATCATGTGGGCATTCACTTAGGTTTATTCAATGTTTTTAAGCTCGGCTGAGTTTCATGTATTACTCTGAGGATGCTGTGTGTTGCATAAACCAGGACATGAAACAAAAGCAGTTTCCTCCAGTTTATACTGTGAGTGTTGAACTGTCATTGTCTTAACTCTAACTCTTGGCATCAGTAGTGTGGCAGCGTTTCAAAGCTAAACTGCTTTCCTCTGCTCCCCCACTGAGTACTGCATGACTCCTTCATTTACATAGGGATAAAAACAGGAATTGGGGACATTATAAAAGCAGCTCAATCATTTCATTATTGCTTGTTTTTTCTATTTTCCTGCCCTGTGCAATCAGTCATTTAGTTGTTGTTGTTTTTGTTGTTGTTGCTTGGTGTCTCTCAGGTGTCCTCTCCTCGTCCTAAGTCCAGGGTGAGTCTCAATTTTTCACAGTATCTCTGTTGTCGTTGTAGATGCAGGGTGAAGATGCAGATATAAATAAATACTTGACTTCTGATCACTTTAGTCATGACCGTCTCATCCACATTATTCTGTTTTAATTATGCTTTATGTTACACATTTTATTCAGTATCCATTTGGGGTTTTATTGGATACCTTAAAGCCTTTATGTGTGGGATGTAATAACTTTGGCACCACCCGGTGGCAGCATCACATAAGACGCTACTTCAGCAGCACATAGCCCCGCTAGCTGTGACCCCCAGCGCATCTGACCTAAAGACACTTTAGACAACAATAACACTCACCAGCATTGTCATATTTTTTACAAAAACAAATTTCATGTGAACTAAATGCTTACATCTGTGTGCTAGCATCATCAGCTAATCTGCTGATGTTTTGCAGGAATAATTCATTGTCACCACGAAACACTAAACAAACTGTGCTTGGATATTAGCATATCTACAGTGAATGAAATGTCATTAGTTAACAGGTATTTCTTCGTTATAACCCGAAAAAACGGACAAGATTAAATTTTGATCAGATGATGGCACTAGAGGAAAATCCTGGGGTAGTTGAATTCATCAGGATTCATCCTATAGAGAACATAAATTTCAATGTTTACACCGCTTTTGATGTTATTAGCTGACTGAATAGGTGTTAGCAGTTATCAGCCTCATAGATCTGGGTTGAAAGGGACCTGCTGTACCTACTAGCAGGTTCAGAAGGTCATCTCTTGATACAAACCCAATGCTTGTTCCTTGCATGAAACCAAAATGTTGAATTATTTTACTTTTGTTACACAATTATCTATTTTTATCCAAATTATATTTTTTCTTTTTAGGTTCAAAAGTGAACCCACTGTGAAGTTAAACATTAACTCTGACAATGCAGCAGACATGCTGATAATTCACCCAGATGCTAACATTAGAAATGGGTGATAGGAAGACATCTTGTAGATGTGGTATTAGATATTATAGCTATTATGTAGATATTTCACTGGGTACCTGAACACTAAGCTGTGATGGTGACAGAAGATAAAACATTAGGAGAAGTCACAAGGGTTCATCCTTTGGGGACCTTGAAAGTCTAGACCAAATTTCATGAAGTTGTTGAGATTTTTCACTTCCGCTTGCGCGGTTAAAAAGTGTACAGATAGTGCCTTACAGTCGTCAAGGGGTGCATTTTAAAATAATGGACTTAACTATGCTGTAATCATCAATGTTTTATGTTGTATGTTCCATGTATAGCAACTGCTGTAAATGCATTTTTTACCAGTCTGCCAATCAAGACCTTTTAACTTTTAGTGAATTTCCCCCAATTGAAGATGAATGAAATAAATACTTCTATTCTATTCTATTCTAATCTGTCCACTGACAGGCCAAAGACAAATTATTGACCTATATTGGCGATCATCAGTGGAAATCACCTGTCGTTTATGGCTAATCTTGCCATCTAATATCTGCTCGTGGATGGGTGTTGAGGCAGACCCAGGCGTCACCACACTCTTCTCATTGTATCTCATTTCATTATGTCACTGTCTGTTTCTTTTTCATGTCCAGTGGAGAGACGTCTTGGGCTTGGTACGTCACACAAACTCCCCCTGTCGAGTCAAACTACTGCACTGCTCAGTGTGTGATGCAACGATCCCATTTAAATTTGTCTTCTCTGCAATGTGTCCTTTTCCTGCAGCACACCTGTGAACCTAACCTACCTGTCCTGTTTCTTTCTCACTGTGTCTTTCACTGCTTTCCTCCTTAAAGAGAAGTGTCTTTTATACCTAGAATCAAGACGTATTCAAAAGCAGAGCTGTTCACCATCAGTGCCTACAGTAGCTGAAAGGCAAAGCCACTGAAAATCAAGTATTGGCTTATTGGTAAATTCATGAAATCTCTTTAAATTCTTCTTTGCTTCAATTCAGAGCGACTCGCTGCTTCTGGATGACTTTGAAACAGCTCAACTGTTTATGAAGCACCACTGGTAAACATTTCCTTTGGCACCTCTCAGCCTACATCACCTTCTTATTCACTGTCCTTGTCCTCTTTCACACCTCTAGTTCTTTACAACACATCTTCCCTCTTTGTATCAGTGGTGACTCACCATCTGTTTTGGCTTTCCACCTTCTGTGTGTCTCCTCATCTCTCAGGCTTCCCAGGCAGCCATGTCTTATGGGTCATTTGATTGTGATTACTGACTCATGCTCTCTGTCTGCTCAGTTCAAACCTCAGTCAGTCATCCAGTTTTTCTCCTGAAGGTTGCTGCTATCTGTGTCTGGTCCTGTCACATGTTCTTGTTTTTCCCCATGTCTCGGACATATTATTCTCTCACAATCATGGATCAAAGAACAGAACTGTTTCTTTCACATGACACTGCTGCTGCAGGGAGACCACACACCTGCACCATGCAAGTGAAATTAGGGTTATATGTTGAATTTGAAATTTGATGACCTTTAGACATTTATAATCACCATTCTACATTTACTGTCCACAATGGAAATTCAGCTTGTAGCAAAGAGCAGAGGTCAACATAGGTCCAAATACCAAAAGGTCGACCACATTCCAAGCTTTACGGTTAAAAAAGGAGATCTTGCACGCAGTTTTCTTTTCAGAGATCTGTGTTTTTGTCCAACGGGAAAAATTTAAAGAGGACCTATTATGTTCATTTTCAGTTTCATATGTTTCAACTAGAACAGATTTACATGCTTTAATGTTCAGCATAATGTCACATAATGTTCTCATGCCTGCTGTGCTGCTCTATTCACTCCTGTCTAAACACGCCGTCTGCTCTGAATGCTCTGTTGTGATTGGTCAACTGCACCAAACATTTCAGACTCCGCTTTAACGGCACTCTAAATTGGTGACATCACCACATTAGAGAGAGTGAAGAAAAAGTGGGACATCTAGCGAGGTGTTTCAGACAGTAGCAGTGTCTCTGTGGGGGGGGAGGAACTCCTTTTGGTGCTGACTTTGGGTTTCGCCAACAGTTTCCATACATAATAAATGTTTAACAAACTAAAGGAGTGTATGAGTGCACAATAGCATGATAATTCCCTTTTAAACAACCATTTTATCAGTGGTGGGACCTCCGATGTTCTGAGGTAAAAAGCGTGTTGTGAAAAAAGAAAAAGGCCATCAACTTAAAATGAGTTGACGAAACGTTAAACGAAGGTTAAAACGGTGACAGAGCGGCTGCTTTCAGCCGCTGGTTTCAGGTCTCCATCTGTGCTCACAGAGCATCTTTTTCTAGGCGTCATCGCCGCGTGCTGAAAGCACAAAGTCACCGGTCAGGAGACGCAGAGACCAAAGCACACTGTCCAGGATCTTCAACCTGGTGAGCTCACCTGCACGTTACGCCTCCTTGTTTACTCAAACATTCCCTCTTTCTTTCTGTAAAACTAGGCTTCATAAACACTGTGTCCTGTCTGTGTTTGCCCAAATACAACAGTGATGCTCTCACCAGAGACCAGTGAGTAATAAATGAATACACTGCTAAGATTCATCATTTCAGGTTCATTCATCACCTTTCATCCACACGCTTTCATGGCGACCTGTCATCATAATAAGCTAACAAGCTTTTAAGAGCAACATATTCATGATATCACTGACACCAACATGTAAACCAGATATCTCACATTATTATTTTTCTGCAAATGCCATCTACCTCGACTCTTTTGAAAGTTTATTTTCAGTGTGGCTGATCTCCTAGAATCCCAAATAAATGTGAAATATTTGACAATCAAATTAATCAGAAACATTCATCAGTTTTTAACTGAAAAATATCTCCCCAGGTTACTCATAGATAGAAAATAGGTGTTTTTTTTCATCATCATCATCATCATCCTACTTTTTCTTCTCCTCAGGGAGAAACCAAGTCCCGTCCACCCCCTAAACGCTGGAGCACCATCTTCTAAGCTCTCTAAAGAGGACCAAGCCACAGATCCAACGCCAGCGGGAGAAGACGAAGGAGGGGGAGCAGATCTGCGAGCGATGGACTCACATCCTCAAGAAATGTTAACCCACTAACACAAACCTCCTGTGTGATCAGACAGTGACGCAGACAGAGTATGAAATCCACTCTACAGGGATGTAGGCCGTCACGGTGCCTGCTTTTGTTTTAATCCTACTTCTCGTCTAGCTGATTAGAGGAGGTTTGGTCACGCTTACAAAACACCTTCCTGTAAAAATCACCCATTCATTTGAGTACTCTGACCTGATGGTGCTAGTGTCTCGTCCCTGAGGTTTGCTCATGGCAGATGTTTGTTTTCTATTTGTCTCCATTTTGTACATGAGTGATGCTTTTGTGAGTGATCCTGTTTGTGGCAAAGCATTTCAAAACTGTAAACCTACATTAGCCTAATATTATTTTAACAACATATTTTCCCTATGCTTCAGTGTCATTAAAAAACATGTACAGTATGGTGTCGTTCAAACAATACACATATAAAATGCCCTTTCCAAATGCACTGTTACATATCTAATGAATGTCCTGAAAACATCTGCTCTGCTTTGTTTTCCTCTCGTATATTGAGAGTTATGCTTGCATCTTAAATTAAGTTTGATGTTTTAATCTTATTTATGTTTCATTTGAGAAGATGACAGACAACAGTTGGTTTTATCTGATGGTCAGATAGTAAGTGCATCAAGGGTTCAAGGCAGAAACAGCCCAGATGGTGTGAGGAGTACTGAAGGACAGCATGTTGATTTCAAATGTTTTCAAGCATAATTTGTCGATTTCATTTTGCTCATAATCATAAATGACATTGCCACTCTCATTTGTGCATGCTGTTTGTACGCTCACTTTAACGATAAAGAACTGTAAAGTTGTTTTGTTGTGGTGGTGCTACAAGAATACAGGTGTTTTCATTTTAATGTTCAGCCTAACTGGAAATAAACGTGTCTACTCTCAGTTCTTAATGTTTTAAAATCTGACAGTCTTTATTGCATGTTTGAGATGGTTAGCTTAGCTTAGTTTAGCATGAAGACTAAAAACATTGGAGATATACCAAACACCATCTCAAAAACTCACTAAGCATCATAAAATTTTGCTTGTTTAAGCTGCACAAAAAGAAGTATGTCTTTTTACATTGGAGGTTGTGTGGTACCAAGATTATCTCTGCAAAAAATGTCAAACTACTCCTTTAATATAACACAAAAGATCTGAGAAGTTTAAAACATTAAATAAATGAACCAACATTATGAACAGAAAGGGGAGAGACTGTGCAGGTGTGACCCTCTTAATGCCACCCTGATGTTTGTAACCATGACAACAGCAGAGGCTGCTACATCACATAACCATCTTCAAGGTTTACTGAGCAGCTGAATAAAGGAAGAGGGGAATATTATGGGGGAATATGTGCTGTATTAGCCCCTAACTCACCTCATGATCTGTACCTGAAGACTCCCACACACTGAAGCACAGTGGAGCATCCTCTGGAGGCCAATCATCCATCTCAGACTGTAATCCCAGTCTTCTACTGAAAAAACATCTCCATTACAGCAAGCTGCACATTTTATCCTGCCGTTAATTGAACACCAAGGATGATACTCAGGAGGAGGGAAAACAATGTTTCACATCATCAGAAATAACGCTGAGATGGAGCTTTTCCAAGGACTACGGCCCCTCAGACTACAATTAACAAAGAGCTCCATCTCTCATGTATGCAGCGTGCCTGTGATCATTGGCCTTCATGTAACCCTCCATATCTACTGCATATACCCTGAGTCTGTCTGTGGTTTACCTTCCCACTGATTCTGTCTAGTGTCAGAAAACACCCACTAATGTATTAAAATCTAATTTTCTAATATAACACATGAAATGTGCCACGTAAAATATGCTTCAATGAAGATTTAAGCACACATCACCTCATTCTGATAGAACAGCGATGTGTATTGTGTCATGGTTTAAGTGGAAACAAATTCACCATAACGTATGCTCCTAACACCTCTGTAGCTCTTGATGGTCAAAGCCTCATGTTTGTCATTGAAATGGAAATACAGACTGAGCGGAATACATTAAAAGACGGCCCCATTCGTTGGCGCACCATCTTTCAGAGTCTTTCATGGAATTAACTGAGGATGTTTGTGTTCAGTGAAGATCTGCAGAGACCTCTGGTGCTTGATCACTGCACTGCAAAGGAACCTTCCTGAAATAACTATGTCCACAGTTTTGGTGTTAATTCACACACCTCAGAGGACTAGAATAACCCAGTGTTTTATATTAAATGCCAAGATTTAACAATTAAATAACAAAATATGTATGTGAAGACACACCAATATGACAGAACATTTTAATACCCTTGTATGTATTTCATAATGCAGACCAGTGGCAAATAAGTTATGTGCAAAATGCAAACAAGTAAACCCGGTGCATTCACGAAACAGATGTGTACAATTTATACGGCATCACTAAACAAGAATTGAGAAGACGTGGCACTGCACATATTACAAAGGATCAATGAAGCGTTTGATGGTTGCTTTTTTTCAAAAAATATCCACAATATCAAAAAAAATGTGCATGAAGAAGAGGAATCAAAAGCAGCTGCTCAAATAAGCCTTCAGTGACTTTTAAAGTTATCAGGTGATCTGGTTTCGAGCTTTTTTTTTAATGTTCATACAGTTTCACTTTAACAGCTAATTTCCGCAAAAGCTCTCACTTGCCTCCTCTTTAAAAACATGACTACCACTGTCCAAGGTTTGTGACTGACTTCTCAGCTCAGCCACAATCCCAGACACGCCACCCAACAGGCCACGCATCCCGTCCTCCATCTCTCCGTGAAAATCCACCTCTTCCACTTTGACTTGTCCCTCCGTCGCGAGAAAAGCTTCCCCTTCTTCAAACCCATAAGCGAAGCTGTCGTCCATGTCCGCTGTGGCTGCACCGGCTGTGTTGCTGTTAGCTGCAGAGCCAGAGGCAAGTCTCTCACATCGGGCCTGGTGCCTGAGGAAGCTGTCTCTCCAAATGACTTTCTTCCCACAGAGGCTGCATTCGTAGGGCCGCAGCCCTCCGTGAGTCTTAAGGTGCTTGGTCAGGTGGTGCTTCATCTTGAAGGACTTTGTGCAAACAGGACAGCCGAAGGGCCGTAGATTGAGGTGCTGCATCTTCACGTGCCGATCGCGCATACTCTTCAGGGTGTAGGCTTTGCCGCAGTGGCAAAAGTGGACTTTGCCTGTGTAGGGGGCTCCAGCGAGGGACACTGAGGAGGACGAAGACGGAGTAGGGGGTGAAGAGGGTGGTGGAAATGTAGCAGAGGGAGGAGACAAGTGACGACTCGAGGTGGGGGTCAATGAGCTACCCTGTGCCCCGCTGGTAGAGGGCCAGCTCACCTCTGACCCTGTCATGGTGAAGTCAGGTGACCCGGGCACTAAAGGTCTCTGGGAAACCTGTCCTGTGCCATCTTCAATCTCATCATATGTGTCTCTGCTGAACGTCCCTCCTGCTAAACAGTCAAAGTCCACCTCCTCCTCCTCCTCATCTTCATCCTCACCTTTGCTGCAGCTGCCAGCCTCTCCTTCCTGTGGCCTCTGCTGTGGTTCAGACCAGGAGTCTGTCTGCCACTGCTGGCGGGCTGACAGGGAACTGGCAGGACCTGGATCTCCTTCACCTTCTTTCTCCTTGAGCTCCTCCTCGCTTGCCTTCCCCACAGCTTGTCCTATGTTCTCATTTGAAATTGGGTGGAAGTCTGCTGAGGAAATGTAAAACAAAATAGGATCAAATGTTGGCACAAATCAGCACAGAGGAACAGCCACACTACAGCTGTGTGTCTAATCACAATCATTTTTCTAAATATGAGCATCAAAAGGGACTGAATGCTGGTCGGATTAAACATCATGTTTACTTACCTTTTAATCATATACCTGATTTAAAACTTTGAACTACATTATTGAGACACTTAACAGTCAAACTTTCACCAGAGTACCTTGAAGAAACAACACTCAAAGCTGTTACTGGTGATGAATCTCTGGTATTACCACTAATGTCAAAATAGTTAAAAAAAAAAAAAAAAAAAGAATAACCATCTAACACACAACAATCCTTACACACTGATATGATTAAACTGAGCTCCATGAAGAATTAAACAAACATGTTGGGAAATATGTCAATGTCAACTCAATCCAAAATGGGGTTGATTTTTGGTGGAGGGATATTTACATAAATACAGATGTTGACAAACTGCAAAATCGAAGTTGAAAAGGCAAAAGGCAATGAATCTCAATCTTAACACACAGCACTAAGAATTTAAGAAACTAGCCTCTCTCTAATGGTGAGATTCTTTTTGAGTAAGGTAATTCAACTTTGCACTGTCATTAAAATTTTCGACATACAGCTATGAATGTGGAGGCTCGTAGTCTGGTTACATTAAATAATATTAGTTTTTCGGGCCACTGTTTGACAGAGAATTATTACTACTATTTAAAGTGTAATGAGGCTTTCGTCTCTTACCACAGTGTTCCATTTGTGTGAAGCCTCCCTTCTTCTCCACTGCTGCTTCTCCAACTCCCTCATCTGCCTCAATCTCTCTTTTCTCCCTCTTCCTCTTCTCCTGCATCTCATCACTGTCCCCACTCTCTCTACTCTTATCAAGAAGTCTGTCGCCGCTGGGTGCCACTCCACGCTGTTGAAACCTGGCTTTCTGCTTTAATGCTTCTCCACTGGGGAACCCCCCGTTGTACCGACTATTGTGGCCTGGTCCATCATAAACAAAGTGGCTTGTTTTGGCATGGCTCGATGCCCACACCTCCTCACAGTTTGGGTAATCACTCTCTGCGTAGCCTGGGAGGGCATCCAGTTGAGAGTCGGCGGCTAAGTGCTGACCTGATGAAGGCCTCCCTCTCCCCCATCTGGGAAACTGCTGTGGTCGTCTCCATGTAGCTAAGGGAGGCAAGGCATCAGGCTTTCTCTCCTTCCTTCTCCCTTCCCTTTCCAGATATAAGCAGTCAGTGCTGCTCGGGGACTGTTGGCGAGATGCGGTGCCAGGGTGGGGTGCAGAGGCCTCTCCAGGGCCAACTTCTGCTGAGGGCCGGGGCCTCTTCAGGATCTCTGTGCATTTGTCCACTATGTGCCACATCTGGAGGAAACTGGCCACAGTGACATAGTTAACAATGTCATCGTGCACGATGCACAGCTGGCCCGTATAGGCAGAACTCAGGACACTCTCGAAGGCCACTGGGTCCATAACTGAGGGCAGGGAAACAGTTGTGACATTCTTCAGTAACACCTGTCAAGAGATGGGAACAAACACATACTGAGTTCTGGGCATCTGGACAAACATGTCATCATAAATGAATGCTTACTGGAGTGCACTTGCCTACCTGGTCATGAAAATAAGGTGAAGACGCAGCAAGCACACAGCGGTGGGCCCTGAACACTTGCCCTTGCACCTGGATGGAGAGGTCACACAGCCTGCCCTCTTCCCGCTGGCGGTTCAGGTTGTCCAGGACAGCAGCCCGGGCACCAGGGAAGCACACCTGGACAGTCAGACCAGCTGCAGCAGGAGCGCTGCAGGTTGGATCCATGGTCACACCACACTGCAGGAAAACAAAATGTGGTAAAGGGCAAGTGGGCAGATATTTTGTGTCTCGATACACTTTCAATGCCTTGTTTTTAAAGGTTTTGTCTTGTATGCAGGAGATGTGCTGAATAGTATAATAGTACACCAGTCATCTGTTCTTGTACTTCCTTTTGCTGCTGATGCACTTCCTTCCTGATTTCATTGTGTGGTTCCTTAAATTAACTTTACTTTCATTATTTCAACATTCAACACTGTTCATGTAAAAGCGGAGACTGAAGTGTCAGAGTTGTTCCTTTACAAACACAAATGAGATTTCCTCACAAAATAACAATCACGCATCAATTTGTTAGCTACCCGATAAAAATACAGTAATTCTGAAGCAGCTTTGATAACTGAAAGCAAGAAACTTAGATGATGATCAGGTGAACAGAGCTTCCACCTGATGATCACTACCACACTAAGCTAGCTAATGTAAGCTAACTGTACTGTCCGCACTTATACTTAGCATTGCCCATCACGTTTCAACTGTTGTCGTTAAACCATTATTACTAACAAGTCTGATGAAGCTCTGCATTTGCTCATGAACGCTCATTCCTGTTTTTTAGCTTGTGGCTAACGAGCAGTCACTGGTTAGCCATGTTAGCTAGCTAGCGGTTAACATTAGCATAGTTACTGTACCTTTGATATGACGGTATGTCGAGCGTTTTACTTTCATAGGGAGCGTCACATGCTATTTGAAGCACAGCATTATTATTATTCGTGTATTCCAGATGCAAAGTATCGTCGCTCGCTTATATAAAAAAAGAAAGCTAATAAATGCTAACAGCAGCTTGCCCGTAGGCGTAGCTGATGCTAGTTGGTTGACAGCATCAGCAATCCTCACACACACCGTGAATGGGTGGTTGGTGTTAAAGTTGAATTATAATGTAATGCCATTACACTGGATACATTCATCTGCGGATTTCACCGCAAGAATATCTAATATTTAACAACTTGTGAATTGTTTTCAGGAGTTATTGACTGATTACGTTACGTGACCATCCTGTGTTGACACACCGCCGCCATCACTGAGATCATCCAGCGCCACCGAGGTCACTTAAAGGGCCAGTACACCTTAATGTCAGCCACTGAAACAGTTAACGTCTGCGTTTCTCATTAAATGCGCGAGAATCCTGCAGTGGTCTCCAGACAAAGCTAGCCCAGTGTCAGTTTAACAGAAAACGGACAGAGATTTATTAGCCGTCACCTCCGGGATCCGCTCACTCATACACGAGTGGCCGTTTTACCGCAGTGCATCTGCAGTGTGCAGCATCCTCTGATCTGAGACAGGGGTGCTGCTGTGGCGTAGGAAGAAAAAACACACCGGTAACTGGCACAGGGCGTATCTTGTTAGTATTTTTTCGGGGCTGGCTATTTTATGCATCCGCACTCGTTCACGCACTTTGATCTGCTACACCCGCACGAGTGATGCGCCTCTTCCATCAGCGCCTGGTCGTCAGCTAGATGAGATCTGTGGTGTTTCCACATCCCGCTGTCACCGCAGGAGAGGACAGACCTTCATTTTCCTCCGACGAGACGACTCGATGAAAGGAGGCCTGTATTTCAGGAGAGTAGGCTCTAATTTCAGTGATCAGATTATTAGACCGTCAGATTGGTCTGAATTGAACACTGGTCTGCGTGTACTGTAGCCTGTAGCTATTTCTCATCACAGAGCATGCAATTAATTCTATATGCATTGGCGCCTAAGTGTATTGCAGACGTTTAGTCAGCAGCTTGCATGTTGCAGACTATATAAACACGTATTTATCATTGTGTGTACTGCAGAGCATGTGGGTCCAGCCAGCTGGGAGGATTGCTCTGTGCATCTCACATTAAGACCTCAGGGGGAAAGATAATCAACTCTCAGAGCGTTGATCTGGGGAGTCTCCATATCTGGGTTGTTTCCTGTGCTACTTCATAATTAAAAGCAGGAAACCCTCAACCACTTAGATGCATCAGTGGGAAAGACAGGCTGTGTCAGAAGTAACAGTAATTTGTGGAGATAAATCCTGCAGCCAATAGGAAACTGCTGCTGGCTCTAGGACTGTTAGGGCAACAAAAATCAGGTGCACAGGGAGGGCCTATGGACAGATACATTTTGCACATTACAATGCATGATTAGCTGCCTGGCACTGGCACTTTACTGCAAACCAGTATCCAGTCTTATTAAAAATAAAGAGGAAAACCTTTGCAGATATTCATTCAGTTATTACAGACTTGAATAGGTCCGTTTATGAGTGTCATGACGGCCGTTTAAAGTTTTAACAACAGTCTTTTGGTGCTCCACACGAGGGGCTTTTGCTGTTGAAGTTAGTACTTTTTGCTCCTCTAACACCCGGTGACATGGAAGCATTAAAACTTGTGCTGCTCATTATGCTGCTCTGCAATATATTCGGTGAGTTGAGCTGATTGTACTTCATAATGTGTAGCTATATGATGTTAAACCCAAACAGAGTTCTGATTGTCTTTTTATCCCAGCAGTACACCAGAGTCATGGGGCGTGTGCCGAGGTGGACTCTGACACAGAGGCAGTGGCAGGAAAGGGCTTCAAACTGGGCTGCGTCTCCTGCAAGAGGAGGAGTGAGGTGGACGGCGCTGCTACCGTCGAGTGGCACTTCAGAGGGAAAGGAGAGGCCGACTTTGTTCACGTGAGCGCAAACCATTGCTGAAGAGTTCCTTCTGTCTGATGCCAGCAAAAAATAGACCTGACACAGCACAGTGTGGAGCACAGGAAGTACTTGTGCTTCTAAAAGAGGATTTAGTCATGCCAGCAACTGTAACTTCACACTTATCCTAGGCTGCATCCCCAAAGACGCAAGTTATTTATACTCTAAATGCATGCTTATAGAGCGCAGGCCCGAGCTCACTTCCTTCCCCCATCTCTCTATCACACACACACTCACACAGTGCTGAGGTCACTGTGAGGTTCAGAGGCAATCAATTGTGATATTTTACACCAGAGATCGTTAAAGCTCCAGAGATGACACATGGCTATGTTGACCTCAGAGTGGATGCTCTGATTGTCACTGGAATGCCTGCTGTGATGTATATAGCTGTATATATGGTTCAGAATAGCATTATCCAAAGGATCCAAAAATGAGACCCTTTCCATCAAAAATAGCAGCAAGTTTAAGGTTGTTTTTTTTGCATTTCAGATCACATTTTTTCTGAATGCTCCTTTATGTGGCAATAAAATGTTAAAGCTTTGAAATCATATACACATATACAGATATATACAGTGTATGTAAATTAAAAAAAGAAATTAAATTCATATTTAACAGCAGTGATAGAAACAAAGGGAGGAAACTAATAAATGGTTTAAATAATACATACAACAAAAAAGGAAGTGAGGATGCTACATTCATAGCTCTCCTAAACAGTACAGAGTGCATTATTATACCTAGGCTTTAACACGATTTGTGTATTGTGTAATTGAGAAATGAGCTTTCTGTCACAGTAGAGTTTTGACTTAATCTTGGCGTCTCTGTGGCACCAGATCTATACCTACAACGAGGAAGGCGGCACCATTGAACACGACGACTTCATAGATCGTGTGGATTGGAACGGGAGCAAGAGGAGCAACGACATCCAGGATGCGTCCATATACCTGCTTAACGTCACCTTCAATGACTCAGGCACCTACCAATGCTTCTTCAACCGCATCCTTTTCTACACGAGCTATGAATACAACACTGTCATCAGCAAGGTGGTGCATCTCACCGTGGTGGCTAAAGGTACGATGAAATCTGTGTTCCACATTTGCAACTACAACTATTTGGCCTGTGATATAAAAATTAGAGATTTAAGAGCATCCATCCATCCATTTTCTACCTCTTATCCTCTCATAGGGTCGCGGGGGGGCTGGAGTCTATCCCAGCTGTCTTAGGGTGAAAGACAGGGTACACCCTGGACAAGTCTCCAGTTCATCACAGGACACATAGAGACAGACAACCACTCACACTCACATTCACACCTACGGTCAATTTAAATTAACCAATTAACCTAATCCCCATGCATGATTTTGAATGGTGGGAGGAAGCCAGAGTACCAGAGAGAACCCACACAGACATGAGGAGAACATGCAAACTCCACACAGAAAGGCCCCGGGCTGGGAATCAAACCCAGTACCTTCTTGTTGTGAGGCAATAGTGCTAGATTTAAGAGCATGCCCTGCAAAAGTAACTGAAGCTCTGTTTCATTCAAAAATATGTAAAACATAATCTGCCTGCAGGAGGAAGAAGAGGAACCTGAAACAAACCCTGAGCTCTGAAACAGATGATACATTAACTGTGAATATGGCAAACCTGCAAGACCTTTATTTATATAGGAACGAGATGATGGTTCCTTTTACTTTGATGTAAATGGTGGGATTTTATTTTACTTTAATTATGTACAGTATGTTTCCTCTATTATCGTGGCACCATCATCCTCAGCAGATGCATTTGCTTACATTTTTGGCCAAACAACCAGCTGCAGTTCTCACTTTGTCGGGTGTTTATCTGATTTCTTGATTTCCTGGCTTCCACATGTGCAGCGACCAGAGGAACGGCGTCCATCGTGTCTGAGGTCATGATGTACGTTTCCATCATCGGCCTGCAGGTCTGGCTCCTCATAGAGATGATATACTGCTACAGGAAAATAGCAGCAGCTGGCGAAGAAGCATTACGAGAAGCAGCGTGAGTATTTTTACTACGTATATATCAGTATGCACACATTGCTTTGCAACATGCAAAAACCTTGTAACCAAATATTAGTGGTCAAGCAAAACACTTTGCAGCAGACTCTTTGGACATACAAGGTTTTTATCTAAGAACATTTAAACCCTAAGCGTTGTCGAGCCCAAACAAAGCGCTGGGTTTTTACATAAAGGAAGCGCCTCTAACCTAGCTTTGGCTCTTCCATGCTGCTTTGACTGTCACTTCCTGGCCAGCAAATACGCTGCAACTGATATATCGGTCGGGCTCTAATGCTTGAGCTGGAAACAGCACACAACTGTAGTAAGACCCGGTTGCATGAACACTTTAAATTGCAACAGTTTGCAGCAAAATCGATTAACTCCTGTCTTAAATGAGTATAGCTTATAGCTTAGCCCATATGTTTCCTATCTGTCTGCTCCACAAAAGAGGAATGGTTTGTGGACAGCTGTTTATGGGATGTGTCGCTTGGATAAGGATCATCAGGACTTTGGGTCACAAAGCTCGTTGATAAAGTTGGAGTGGGTTTATTTTCAGTTTAATAATAAGAATTAAGAATGCATCAGAGCTTCCGGCCAGCCCTGATTACTATTAATAGAACAAAGCTTAATGAGCTGCTGTGAGTAACAGGCAGGAGCCAATAGCTGCAAGTAGTTGCTACAATCATAGATTTTTACACTCACCGGCCACTTTATTTGGTACACCATGCTAGTAAAACATTGGACCCCTTTTGCCTTCAAAACTGCCTTTATTCTTTGTGGCATACAAGGTGCACAAGGTTTTGGAAACATTCCTCACAGATTTTGGTCCATATTGACACGACAGCATCACACAGCTCTGGTGACTATGGAGACCATTGGACTCCAGTGAACATTATCTTGCAGGAAGTAGCCATCAGATGATGGTCCACTGTGGTCATAAAGGGATGGACATGGTCAGTAACAATACTCAGGTAGGCTGCAGCGTTTAAACCATGATCAGTTGATACTAAAGAAAATATCCTCCACCATTACACCAGCAGCAGCCTGAACCAGGATGGATCCATGCTTTCATGATGTTTACTCCAAACTCTGACCATCTACCATGTGAATGTTCAGCTGAAATGGAGACTGGTCAGACCAGGCAGCGTTTCTCCATCTTCTATTGTCCAGTTGTGGTGATCCTGTGTGAACTGTAGCCTCAGTTTGCTGTTCTTAGCTGACAGGAGTGGCTCCAGGTGTGCTCTTCTGCTGCTCTAGTCCATCTTCTTCAAGGCTCCAGTGTTGAGCTTCACACATGATATTCTGATTTCCTTGGTTGAATCAGTGGTTATTTGAGTTCCTGTTGTCTTTCTATCATCTCCAACCAGTCTGTTCATTCTCCTGTGACCTCTCACATCAACAAGGCATCTTTCTCACTGGATATTTCCTCTTTTCTGGATCATTCTATGTAAACACTAGAGATGGTTGTAAATGTAGATGGTTGAAATACTCAGACTCTGACAACAACAACCATGACACGTTCAAAGTCACTTAAATCCTCTTTGTTCCTCATTCTGATGATCTGTTTGAACTTCAGCAGGTTGTCTTGACCACGTCTACATTATAAATGCACTGAGTTGCTGCCACGTGATTGGTTGATTAGCTATTTGTGTTAACAAGCAATTGAACAGGTATACCTACAGTAATAAAGTGGCCGGTGAGTGTATATCTATGACTACAACACCAAGAAGCAAGTATTAAAAGTAATACTGGTATTTCAAAAGCTGTGTATTTCTCCATGAATATTGCCATACTTTATTCATGCTCTACTGCTGAAGTCAAGCTTCATTTAACCTTTTATCTTGTCTTTGGTCTTACCATGGGCTACCAACTTATCTTTTAAGATTATCAATGTCTCCATCGTGTTTGTGTGTCTCACCTGTGTCTCTTTGTCTCACGCCCCTCTGTCCATTTTCATTTCATCTTGTCCCATCCTGTCATTGTCATCCCTAGTAAAAACCAAAACCTCCCTCCTGTAAGTGAAAAAAGGAACAAAAACCTGTCACACACTAATAGCTGTGATGTATTGTTGCTGCATTATTTCACCCATTTCACTGTGCTAAAGTTGAATTTTGAACTTTGTTACCAGCATTGTTTTTTTTTCTCTTTTCCTCCTAGAAATGCTGAATATTTAGCAATAGCCTCAGAAAGTAAAGACAACTGTGCAGGGGTGCAGGTTGGAGAATAGCACAGGTATGTTTGTGAGAATACATCATTCCCAGCTACTGAGCCCCTTTGTGACCAGCTCCTTCTAGGACTGGGCATCAAGGCTTAGCAGGCTGCTTATTTGGCTCAGCTAGGATGCATCTATACAGCAGCTCATTGTCAAGGACCAAAATCTGGCCTTGCTTATTTTAGACAGAAAAGACTGTGTAATATTAATGTTGGACATTTGGAAGATAATGTCAAGCAGTTATTTTTTGGAAAGGAGCTTATTGCTTTCTTGCTGATGTTTGCTTTTTACACTTTGTTTTTTACTAATCAAACAAGTTACTACATGTTAATTAGTATAATATAATTATAATAGCTTGATTTTCCCTGTTTTCAGTTTTTATGCTAAGTTAACAAGCTGCTGGCTTCAGCTTTATATCTACTGTATAGACACAAGAATTTCCCAAAATGCCCTCCCAGCTTTTTTTGACCTGGTGGTTCTTAGCTTAGACAACAAGTCAAATGAAATAATGATAAATAAATATACTATAAATTCAGGAAAAGCTTTTGTGCAGCTGCTTGTCTTAAGGTGTTTAACATTTGACAAGTTTGAGTACTTTTGTTCAATGAAAAAAGGGTTTGGTCATACATTTGAAGGTATCAGCAGCATCAGAAGAACCACGACTCTTAATCAAAAATAAATGTGGACGTCCTGTCAACACAGTGGGTTTGAACCATTGAGCCATTGAATCCATTAATACATGTTGTCTTGACCTCCAGGCTTCCCGTGTGGACTGCAAACATCCTTCCACCCTCTGATCTGCATGTAGACAACTCTTGTGGAAAACTCTTCATCTCAAGCCTGTATTTTACCTTTTCCCTCACAAAGATCACACATGCATATGACCTACAAAGAGAGCATGGTACCAGCACTGTATATAGTATTCTGCGTGCATGTCCTGCACTTATTTGAGAAACCATTATGCATTAATGAGCCACATTGTCAAAAACATTATAATGCACATACCGTATTTCTTTCAGTGTTATGTATTCACACATTTATATGAAATGTTGTAATATGGCGTGTCTGTTGGTCCTCCATGAGGCTGATTGTAAAAGAAAGCTTTTTACTAAATCATCAACCCTCTAATGTATAAATAAGGTGACACAACACACGAATGGTAATTTATAAATATAGAATGTGATGGACTATGATAGACTGTCTTTCCAGTTGCTAGTTGGACATTCAATGAAATTAAGACTGAAAGTAGTAATAAAAGCTGAAAAAGAATGTGATGTCCTCTGATTTGTCTGATAAATATTTCAGATGAAAAAGGCGGCTGTTACAGAATTTTTTTTTATTTGTTTTATTTTCATCTTATTTAATTTAAAGCATTGTGCTTTCACAAAGCTCATGACACCATATTGGATTTCATGATAACCAATGAAATATCCCATATTTAAAGAAAGAGTTCAACATTTCTAAGGTTAGATGTGAAGATTGAGAGCATTTATCCTAGCTTATTTTAGCTTAGCTTAGCTCAGCTGAAGCAAGTCTGCTTCAAAAAAAGTTGACACCTACACCTACCAGCTCTTCTAACACTCTCTGATTAACAAACACAGTTAGGGTTATGACAATGAATGTTCAAAATGTTGAACTATTCCATTAAAGATGACACTCCTTCCCTCGTCAAGGCGCCAGTACTTCCTCTACAGTTGTACCACACAGTCCAGGCCGGGGTACGGCGGCAGGTTGAGCTGGTACTTCCTCTCTAGGGCCGGTGGCACAAAGCGGCCTCCCAGGAAGTGGTATCGTCCTCTGAACAAGGAGGCAGACTTCTTGGGAGCGGTGAGAGAGATGAGCATGTCGGGCTGCAGCCCATCAGCACTGCCCTGCTCCACATCCCAACCTGTAAAAAAATAAAACAAATAGGTCATTTTTCTTACCGTTAGTATGCTGACTTGGCTTCACACTTCTGCAGAATGACTTCAAGCTTCAAAAATCATAATAGTGGTGTTCCTTCCTGAGGATGATCTTACTGAGCAAAACATGTACAGAGTTTGTTTGCCACAGTAAGCCACATTTATTACCCTTTTTGCAGAGGAATACTGGGGCGTCTTCCCTGTAGCACCTCAATGTTACATGTGGTGACAGTCAGGTCATTAGCTTTCTAGCTATACAGCATTGTCACAGAAGGGTTACTCTGATGGTCAACAGGTCTAAACCAATAGGATTCTTCCCTTTGAAAGCAAACAAATGCAAAATTCAGTGACTGATTTTCATTTTCCAAATATTCTACATTGATCTGATGCAGCTGAACACTACCATAAAAAAATCTACAATTGAGTTTACTCACCAAGTAAGTGTTTCCTGTATATTTTATATTTTAGCCTCAAGACTTCTTGAGACACATTTGGATTCACAGAAGAAACATGTTGTCAGCCAGCTAATCACAAGGCCATTTATGAGACTTCATGTTTCCCACGCCATCCAAGGTTCAATGGATTATGCAGTGTTGCGTATCTATTTTTAGATTCCAATGTGGTGGGAAGGACATGTTTCTGGAGTGAAAATCCATCTAGTTGTCTTTGGGAAGTGTAGAGTGTGTGAGGACTGACCTGAGGGGATGTCGATGCTGGCTATGGGGGCCGTAGTCTTCTTCAGCACGTCAAGGATGGACCCAAAAGGCTCCCGTACGGCTCCCTTGAAGCTGAAGCCAAATATGGCGTCGATCACAAGGTTGTACACCTCATCAATCACTTCAGCCTGAGAAAGCACTTTTTTTCAGATGAATTGTTTTTTTTTTTACATCACCTCAAAAGACCAAACAACATCTATCACAAAGTGTCATTAGTATGTATCAGTCGTCATCAGGTATATTATTGACTGTGTTGTGTGTTGCAGTTACTCTGACCCTGATTGCCCCACAGGGATCATTAAGGCTTCATCATACTCTGAGCAATATCTAATGATGTGTGATACAGTAGCCACATAGCCTGAAATAAAATGCACATTAATGAACACAATGAGCAGGGGTTTTTCCTTCACCACTGTGGATAACACCGTCGCATTACGCATTATTGATCACCACCAGACCTCAGGCATCTCAGTCAGGAAGGGGATCTCCATTTTCTGACACTGTGTGGTCAGGCCCTGGAACAGAGGTTTGTTTGGTCTCTTCGGGTACAGGATGGTGGGCTCGTAACCCTGCAAGAGGAAGCACAAAGTGTTAAAAAGTCAATTTTCACAGTTTGAAAACTGAAAGCCAAAAGTTTGATCAAGAAAAGTTAAACCATTCAGCAAAGACAGAAAAGACCTTACACTGATGGAGTGTTCATGTTTTGCTCTGTGCAGCTCTCATCAAATCTATTTTAAAAAGTACACTGAACAAAAATGTAAATGCAACACTCTTGTTTTTGCTTCCATTCATCATGAGCTGAACTTAAAGATCTAAAACATTTTCTGTGTCTATTTCTCTGAAATATGGTTCACAGATCTGTCTAAATCTGTGTCAGTGAGCACTTCTCTTTTGCCCAGATAATCCAGCCACTTCACAAGTGTGGCATATCAAGATGCTGATGAGACAGCATGATTATTGCACAGGTGAGCATTAGGTTGGCCACAATAAAAGACCATGTTTACATTTTTGTTCAGTGTATTATCAGTTAAAATGACCTGACAGGATGGGACACATTGTTCATGTCTGGATTGTGTAAGGACAACAACAAGTGGCAGTGTGTAATATGTGTCTGTCTCGTTAATGAGAGGAAAACAAGACTGTATTAAACAGAGATGAGACTTCTTTATTTTGTAAGTAATGACTATAACATTGACATATTCCACTACATGTATTTAATGAGGAGCTTATTTTAATTATCACCATGTGTTGGACACTTTAATCTGCTTTAAAGCTACGGCGATGAACAGTCTGGCTCTGGTCTGACCTTGGTCTTACAGAGGTGGGCTAGTTGCTGCTGGATGCTCCACTGGAGTCTGAGCTGAACAAGATTGTGGTGAACTTTCTCGCTGATGGTTTTGTTAACATACAGACATTATTATTATTGTTACACTACTTCTACTACTACTGAGACAATTAATATAACCAGTTAGAAGTTCCTCAGAGAAATACTTAAAATAGGTTCTATATCTAGAAATAAGAACCCTATAGTAGAATAGTGGGAAAGTAGATTTTAGAAAATAAATTAAAAATACATTTCAGACCAAAATGACATGAAAGGGAGCTTTCTTCTCAGTGAACAACACAAGTTTAGAAACCCAGTGCGTGTTTTGTTGTTAAATCACCTGCAAAGTATGCAAAATAACCAAAAGCTATTTAGCTGTGAAAACAATTTAGCAGAGTAGAAGTATAAAATAAATATATGTATTATAACTCAAAACTGTACTTGAGATAAGTGCTTGAGGAAGTACTTTTGTACTTTCCATCACTGCGGGAGACTATCTTACTGTCACACAAGTGAAGGACACTCACAAAGAGTTTAAGATGTCGAGCACAGACCAGGCCATCGCCTCCATTGTTACCTGGTCCAGCAATCACCAGCAGAGAAGGTCTGGCTTTAATCAGGGAAGTGACTGGATACGCCTGCAGGAAGGAGCCCAAAGAAATATATATATATACAGCACTGCTGCATAACTGGGATATGACAAGGAAAAGAGGATAATCAGAGCATTGATCTGATCTGACACATCCATGTACTGTAAACCTGGTTTCCATGGTGTCTGCACTTTTCATGACCAAGTATACTATAATACCATTATTACAACAGGTGCTTTACAAAAAAAGGAAAAAAACTTAAATGTTCAGATCTCTCCATCTCTAATGGCAATGGTTATCAAAAGATTGACTTTTGTAGGTGACAGGTGGGAACAATTACAGACCAAAATCACATGAAAATTGCTGTTGGTTAATTATTATTGATCTTGATTATTGATGAATAATCATAAAAACACAACACACATAAACACATAATTCCTGCTTTTAGCTGGCTACTCACAACTGCCATTGTTTAGTGGGCTGCAACAAGGAATATGTTTTTCCATTATTCTTTTGTCCATGAAATATTACAAAAAAAGTGAAAAATGTCTATAATTGCCTACTGCCCAAGGTGATGCCTTTGAATGTCTTTTCTGACCAACAAAGATATTCAGTTTTAGAGTAACAGTCTTGATTGACATCTCACCCTGGCGATAGCTGTGGCACAGCTGAGCCCAGCCAGCTCCATCAGCTGGACCACACTGAAGCCATACTCACTGAAGAGCTCCTCGTCAATGTGCTGCGCCTCCTCCTGCCTGTGTGGGGTATTTATAAGTCAGTTTGGACAGCTGCCACCCACCCACACATACTGTATGTAAATGGTTTCACTACCCGGTGACATAAAACTTTACCCGAGATATTTGATGGTCTGGGCCATGGTGGATGCTGGCCTGCTGCTGAAACAGTCCTTCTTGTGTTTGTTAGCTGCAGCTGGCAGCAGGCATGTCCCTGCCTGAGCGAGGACTGCTGTGGCCCTTGAGGTCACCAGGAAGCTGATCCCAAACAGAGCCTGCACACTCAACATCCAGATGGATCCAAACTACTGGAATAAAACAGATCATGAACCCCAAATTGAAGAGAGTTAGTCTCTGCATCAATACCAATCATTTATTTTTACTGTAATTCATAAGTAACACAATGACAGAATATAATTTGCAATATAAATTTTTAGTAATTTCCAATATAATTTCTAAAATAACTCTCTCAGTATCATGCACAATACATGTTAAATTATAGTGTAGTGAATATTATGCAATGTTGTTAATATCACTGTATATATTTACTCTGTTCCATTTTATTGTTGTTGCTGCAATTTTTTAGCAATCACTGAATTTCCTTAGGTTTAGATCACATTCTTATCTTTCATTTCACTATTTTGGCTTCATTCACTTTCCTTAATAATACATCAAAAACAGAAGCGCTCTCAGATGGAGGACCCTGGAACAAAATCCCATCAAATTGGATCTGTGGTTTAAATTGCACCAGTTTAAGTCCCTAATGTTGATTAACAAGCTGATACCAGTGTAACTGCTTCAAACCAGGAAATGTTTACATGAAGCAAAACGTGCAGGCAGACAACTCAAGTGTAAGAGCTATTTGCTTGTACAGCTTTAGGTTTTTGTTTGCTAATTATAAGGCATATTGTGTTTGATCATTGTGTTTGTTTGATTTGGATTAGGGGTTATTAGTATTTTATTGTGTTTGTTTATTTCCTAGTTTAATGTTTGTTTAGTAAGTTCTTTTTTGTTTGACGGGGTAAAGCTATGGGCACTGTAGGTTTATGTACTGTAGGTAGGTCCATCAGTCATCTCAGTCATACTAAGAAAAATAATAAAAAAACAAACATGTCGCACATGTTTCACAGCACACGGCTCCACCTGCAGCTTTACTGAACCTGCTCAGTGACTTGAGCAGGAAACAACTGTTAGCTATGTTAGCTAACTGGGTAGCCTTTAATAGATATGAGAGTAAGTGACAGAATGTATGTTGGTTAAATATATTTATTTAGCTACAGTCACTAAATGAAAGACCTGAACTACTGAAGAACCAAGGTGTACTTACGAATGCAGTCTTGTGGCTGTGAGTTGTTGTGAATTGTTAGCTAACTTAGCTTACTATGAGCTCTAGCTTGATTCGTCGTGACAAATTATTGATGACACGCACCAAATGTTAGCAAGCCTTTCTTTGAAACAACTTCACATGCACGTGCAGTGCAGTGCAGTGACTTACAGATCAAAAATATTGTGATAAAGTGGAAGAGCCGTGCAAAACCTGTGGCACTTCAGTGTAACCTACTTCCGGGTTTTAAATCACGTAAACGCGGCTGCAATTTCAAAATAAAAGACCACCCCTGGAACTGTACTGCACAGGACCAACAGGGGTAATGATTATTGCTTTTATTGTGAAAATATACAGTGGTGCAAGAGTATTTACATCTTTCATGAAAGGCTACTGAGATAAATGTGCTTTATTATTTCACACTGGTAAATAACATACTGTGTGTATATACACTATATTGCCAAAAGTATCCGCTCACCTTCCTTGACTGGCATATGAACTTTAGATAGATAGATAGATAGACAGATAGATAGATACTTTATTCATCTCAAAGAGAAATTCACCAGTGACATCCCATTCCTAATCCATAGGGTTCAGTATGACGTCGGTCCACCCTTTGCAGCTAGAACAGCTTCAACTCTTCTGGGAAGGCTGTCCACAAGGTTTAGGAGTGTGTTTATGGGAAGTTTTGACCATTCTTCCAGAAGTGTATTTGTGAGGTCAAACACTGATGTTGGACGAGAAGGCCTGGCTCTGAGTCTCTGCTCTAATTCATCCAGGTGTTCTATCGGGTTGAGGTCAGGACTCTGTGCAGGCCAGTCAAGTTCATCCACACCAGACTCTGTCATCCATGTCTTTATGGACCTTGCTTTGTGCACTGGTGCACAGTCATGTTGGAAGAGGAAGGGGCCAGCTCCAAACTGTTCCCACAAAGTTGGGAGCATGGAATTGTCCAAAATGTCTTGGTATGCTGAAGCATTCAGAGTTCCTTTCACTGGAACTAAGGGGCCAAGCCCAGCTCCTGAAAAACAACCCCACACCATAATCCCCCCTCCACCAAACTTTACACTTGGCACAATGCTGTCCGACAAGTATTGTTCTCCTGGCAACTGCCAAACCCAGACTCATCCATCAGATTACCAGAAGGAGAAGCGTGATTCGTCACTCCAGAGAACACGTCTCCACTGCTCTAGAGTCCAGTGGCGGCGTGCTTTACACCACTGCATCCGACGCTTTGCATTGCACTTGGTGATGTATGGATTGGATGCAGCTGCTCGGCCATGGAAACCCATTCCATGAAGCTCTCTGTGCTCTGTTCTTAAACTAATCTGAAGGCCACATGAAGTTTGGAGGTCTGTAGTGATTGACTCTGCAGAAAGTTGGCGACCTCTTCACACTATGCTCCTCAGCATCCACTGACCCCGCTCCATCAGTTTACGTGGTCTACCACTTCATGGCTGAGTTGCTGTCGTTCCCAAACACTTCCATGTTCTTATAATACAGCTGAAAGTTGACTGTGGAATATTTAGGAGTGAGGAAATTTCACGACTGGATTTGTTGCACAGGTGGCATCCTATCACAGTTCCACGCTGGAATTCACTGAGCTCCTGAGAGCGACCCATTCTTTCACAAATGTTTGTAAAAGCAGTCTGCATGCCTAGGTGCTTGATTTTATACACCTGTGACCATGGAAGTGATTGGAACACCTGATTCTGATTATTTGGATGGGGAGTGAATACTAATTGGTGTAATAAAGATAGCACAGTGAATGGTATAATGAAAATAAGTGAAAACTACACATTAATAGATGAGAACAGTATATATATACATACACACACAGTTCATCGCAGGGCACATACAGACAGACAACCATTCACACTCACGCCTATAGGCAATTTAAATTAGCCGGTCGACCTAATCCCCATGCATGTTTTTGGATGGTGGGAGGAAGGTACTCTCTGGAGTACCCAGAGAGAACCCACGCAGACACGGGGAGAACATGCAAACTCCACACAGAAAGGCCCTGGGCCAGGAATCAAACCCAGTATCTTCTTGCTGTGATGCGACAGTGCTAACCACTACACCACTGTGCTGCCCGTCTTGCAGTCATCAGACCTGCGTGTGTCGAGCTTTGAGCTGCTGCAGTTGTGTTTTATTCAGTATAAGTTAACCCTGATGCACTGATGATTTCACATCTTATATCACTGTCTGAACCTGCTGGGCAGCATGTCTGCTGGTGTTTCTTTTCATGTTTCCAGACTCCATGGAAAAAAGCAGTTGATCATGTTGTCATTTGATGATATTGATAGTAACAAAGGTATTTCTATTTTGTCTACATTTTGTAGACATTTGGTGCGTGGGAAATGTGAGAACTGTCTGTGTGTGCACAGTACCTTCCTGTGTGGCTGTTGCGCTGCAACATTTATTAGGAGATTGCTCATAAGCAGAATCTGGATCTGAACACCAGTGAAAGAAAGTCAACTTGGTCACATATTCATAAGCTCCCACACTGCACACCACTAATCAGACACATTTTCACTTGTTACTGTGAGTATTACTGAAACAAAAAAAATCTGCTTTTTTAAGTTAGAGAAATTGTTGATTTTTGGGAAATAAAATTATTTGCTTTCTTGCTGACAGTCAGATGAGGCTGTTCATATCTGCACAGATATCATAATTGAGAATATAGCACAGTGTCTGCCCCATGATTGATAATATCACACAGCTAACTTAAAGCTGGGCAGATATTATCACTGTGCGATAATATCAATCGTTGTACATGAGGACACAAAAAATAGAGAAGACGATGACAAAAGACAGAGGTGATGATTAACACTGAGGTTACTGTAATAGTCTGATTTCATCATAAACTACTATTGATATCACTATATGACATGAAAGGTCACACTTCCTGTGTTTTCTTTTAGTGTGCTATGTTTTATATGTTATAGAATAGAATTAATTTGTTGATCCCTGCCTGGGAAATTACATTGTAGCAGCAGCAAGAGATGCAATCACAGTACAAAAAGCAAAATAAAGAACAGAGATATTTTACTAAAAATGTTAAAGAACAGAGAACTATTACTATTTACAAGTGAAGTATAATACAAAAGTGCTGTATTTGAAGTATAAAATGTGTATGCAGATAAATAATTATGACTCATGGTGATATTTACAGTGCAAACAAACAAACGGGCGCAATGAAATGGAAATGAACAGTAGTTAATGACACAACAGTTATGAATAGAAATAGTGCAAATAAATAAATAGTCAGGTGCAGTGAACTGGAGATGGACAGTCTGTTATAATGTGGCATCAGGATAGAGTCTTCTTGTAAAGTGTGATGGTGTGTGGTAGGAATGACTTCCTGTATCTGTCCCTATGACAGTGGAGCTGTAACAGTCTGTTAGAAAAACTGCTCCGCTGTCTGTCCAGTGTGAGGTGGAGAGGATGCTCCTCATTGTCCCTGATGGAGAACAGCTTTCTGAGTGTCCTTCTCTCCAAAACAGTTTGAAAAGAGTCCAGTTTTAGTCCCACTACAGAGCCAGCCTTCTTGGTTATCTTATCAAGTCTGCTGAGTCACTGGCTCTGATGCTGCTGCCCCAGCAAACAGCAGCAAAGAAGATGGCGCTGGCAGCAACAGACTGGTAGAAGATCTCCAACATATTCCTACACACGTTGAAGGATCTCAGCTTCCTCAGGAAATAGTCTGCTCATCCCCTTCTTGTACACAGCCTCGGTGTTGGATTGCCAGTCCAGTCTGTTTCCAATCACCACTCCCAACCATTTGTAGTCCTCCACCTCCTCGACCACCTCCCCTCTGATACGTAGTGGCTGTGAAGGTGTCTGCTTCCTCCTGAAGTCGATCATCATCTCTCTGGTCTTGTTGACGTTCAGCCTCAGGTGATATTGTTCAGACCACTCCACAAAATTGTCTACCAGTGCCCTGTACTCACCCTCCTCTCCATCTCTTATACACCCAACAACAGCTGAGTCATCAGAAAACTTCTGAAGATGACATGACTCAGCGTTGTATTGAAAGTCAGTGGTGTATAAGGTGAAGAGGAAAGGAGAGAGCACAGTCCCCTGTGGAGCTCCTATATCACTGACCACCACAACAAACAGAACACTGGCAGATAGAGTGGTGCTTCACAGGAGAAAGTGGGGCATGGGGCCAAACCATTTGGGAAGGCGTGAGTGTGGGGCGACTGGAGGTGACGACAGGGGGACGACAGTCATATTGCAGTTAATTATCCCATATGTCTAAAATACGTCTCTAGGTATTGTACAATATGTTCTACCATTCCTCAACATTGTAGATTTACATAAACAAAATAACAGTAACACCTGACACCTATAGTCTAAATAAAAACAAACATGCTGAGGTTTTATTTATATTACCTTTTTATCTTATCCTAACCATGTAATGCTCAGTTTTATGATGTAGGACCATCAAGAGTCATGACTGTCATCTTTTTGCCTTGTCTATTAACGTGTCATTTCTGGGATATATTTTGAAGTAATACTGTTTCCCTCTCTTTTCAGATTATTTTGCATCCTGCCCTCCTGCTCTCCCACGTCTGTGATTGTCTGCCCCGATTGTTGATTGTTTCCAGCTATAATTCCCTTCCATGGTTAAATAGTCTTGTTTCCTTTTGTCATGTGCCAGTTCGCCTCGTCTCCTGTCTCTGCCGTGTGTGTTCCCTTACCATATTCCTCAAGTTTCTGCTGCCAGCCACAGTGCTCCTACCAGTTTAGCCTCCTTAAGGTGGGCATACACAGTGCGATTTTTGGCCCATCATGAGACAATTGTTTTACTTGTACGGCTATTTTTGGGATTGGGCCAAGTCTCGGCTTAATCATGTCGTGCATTGTGTCGTATACATGGGGTAACAAGAAGCAATTAACACCCCACGACCATCTCCCAATCAGCCATTGTATGGTTGCAAGAAAATCAAACCTGTTTGAAATCCTGGTCTAGACAGACAATGGCACAAACTAGTACTAGGTAGTAGTTCCTTTTTGTTTAGCATTCTCCAGCATCAATCCACTTTTTTGTACTTCTTATTATTATTATTTTGCATAGCATTTCCGGACAGTGGTGCATTTTCTGTTTAACAGTTGTGCTTGAGTAAATGATATGATCAATAACAGGCACAGCTTTGATCAGGAGCCCCTCCACTCATTCACCTCCCCTTCCTCTCCCCACACAAACTATAAGTGCTCCAGTGAGCGCCCCCACGAGCACGAGTGTTTTCATTTGGACGTCATCTGATGACAGGGAGCTGAAGGAGAGGCAGAAAGGAAAGCTCTCAGGGGAACAAAACAGAAAACGGACAAGGGGCATACCCCTTAGAAAGTTGCTAGTTGCAGAGCTGTTTTCGGATAAAAGAGTCTGATGAGTTGTGTATGGACGTACAGTGTAAGCAGTCAGGTCACATCAGAGCATCAGGCCGTATAGAATGAACATGTGAATCGTGAGCTATGAACTACTGAACTCTGTGATTTAATCATACAGTTTGAGGTGGAGCTCAACGATTGATATTATCGCACAGTGATAATGTCTGTCCATGATAATATCGCAGTGTCTGCCCCATGACTGATAATATCGCATAATGTCTGCCCAGCTTTAAGTTGGGCAGATATTATCACTATGCGAGACTATCAATCGTTGTACAGTACACGAGGACACAAGTTAAAATAGAGAAGACGATGAAAAAAGACAGAGGTGATGATTAACACTGAGGTTACTGTAATAGTTTGATTTCATCATAAACTACTATTGATATCACTATATGACATGAAAGGTCACACTTCCTGTGTTTTCTTTTAGTGTGCTCCATGTTGATGCAACATTTGGTGTTGCATTGACACAAGTCCTCTTCTTTCACACTCATGATTTCTTTGTTGGGCAGCATGGTGGTGTAGTGGTTAGCACTGTCGCCTTATAGCCCTCACAGCACACTGGGTTCGAATCCCGGGTCCGGGATGTGTGGAGTTTACATGTTCTCCTCATGTCTGTGTGGGTTCTCTCTGGTACTCCAGCTTCCTCCCACCATCCAAAAATTATTAGGGGATTAGGTTAATTGGTTAATTTAAATTGTCCGTAGGTATGAATGTGAGTGTGAGTGGTTGTCTGTCTCTATGTGTCCTGTGATGAACTGGAGACTTGTCCAGGGTGTACCCTGCCTTTCACCCTAAGACAGCTAGGATAGACTCCAGCCCCCCATGACCCTATGAGGATGGATGGATTTCCTTGTTGAAGATGATTACATTTTGGGTAACACTATGTTTTTAGTCAGTCATATTGTAGTTAATTATCCCATAATATATGTCTATAAGTATTGTACAATATGTTGCACTATTCCTCAGCATTGTAGATTTACATAAACGGGTTGGACAAAATAACAGCAACACAGTTATACAATAAAACAGAAACTTGTTTTTACTATAGTCTAAACAAAACAAACATGCTTATGTTATATTTATATTACCTTTTTATCTTATCCTTACTCTGTAATGCTCAGAGTTTTTATGATGTAGGTCCGTCAAGAGTCATGACTGTCATGTCCTGTCTGACTAGTTTGGTTAAGTTCATTTTTGTCCCGTCTATTCATCTATCCATCCATTTTCTACCACATAGCGTCTTTGGGGGGGGCTGGAGCCTATCCCAGCTGTCTTAGAGTGAAAGACACCCTGAACAAGTCTCCAGGGGGAGAACATGCAAATACAGACATGTTCATAATATCGTACAGTGTCTGCCCAGCTTACTGCCTGAGAACCATAAGCCTTGATACTGTCACCTACTGGCACAAACGTGCACAACACCTACAACAACAAATGAAGCACCTGGCTCGTCCACACAGTGTGGTGGGTGGGTCTCCTCCTCCCAGTTTCATGTGAGAGGCGGATCGCTGAGCAGCTTTATAAAGAGTCTGTGTCCAGGTAGAGTCTCTATCTGTCTGGACACCAGCAGTCAGATTAAAGGACGCTTTCAATAGGTAGGCTTTGTTCATTTTTAAATCATTTTTAAATTAATTTAATTGTCTTGACTTACTTGAATAACTCATGATATTTGTATATTCATTACTTTATTTATTTATCAAATGAGCCTGGCATATGACCATCTCTGCCTTGTGTGAACTTTCTTAAAGTCTTTACAGCAAATATACTACAACAGGACTTTTGGTGTTGGGTGTGGTGTTGTTTCCCAACAGTTGCCCCATCACCATCCCAAAGGACTGCAGGTGAAGCAGCAGGGAGTGAAATCTGGGCTGAGCTCTAGGATGGAGTCATTGGTGAAGCCGGTGGCTCTCCTGCTCACTCTCTGCTGCTGCTGCAGTATTAACCAGCTGGATGCCGTCGACATATCAAACAGCGACGCCTACAAATCTGAACTGACTCCGCTGGTCACTGAGGTGTTTCCACGCAGAGGAGGAACCGCTGGAGGCACCCGGCTCACCATCACCGGCTCCGGTTTCAGGTGCAGTAAAGGAGGACAGTCTGCAGTGTGCAGGGGACACAATGCAGGATCATGGATCTCTGGTTAAGAATAAAACATCTTTCATAACACAGCTGCTTTTGTTTCATAGGACAGTTTTGCTTCCAGCGGGATCAATTTTAAACTAAGTCTTACACACAAACAATGTTCATATTTTCACATGTATTCATTATGGATGGTTTCAAGAATTATGAGGCTTCCATGCAGTGCAGGAACCTAAATGCACAACCACTCACCATAACAGGATGGAAGAAAACAAAAGAACTAGACACTAAACTGAAAATGTGCTCACTGGGAGGCTATGAAAACTGCAACTCAAAATCACTCTCTAGGAGGCTATGAAAAGGTACAAAACAAAAAATCACCTTTACACTAGAGGCTATGACATACTACAAATGAAAATCACTCTTGCTCAAAGAGGCTACCAAAATGTAACCAAACAAAAATGCTTCTCAACACCTAAGGGAAAATCTACCAAACAAAAGCTCATTAAATTAAAGGCCATGACCACTCGGGAGCAACGAGGGAACACTGGAAGGCTTTTTCTCTGGAGACTTGGACCGAGGGGTTACGGCGGAGATATGGGACATGACGACCTTACACCGGACAAAGGGAGACAAAACTATTTATACATGAGGAAGGGGACACAGGTAAAAACAATCAGGGCGGGGCTGACAATCACAGACATGGAAGCTGGAGGGCAGGAAGTAAAATTGTCTGAAACAACAGGGTTACTTCAAAATAACACAGGAAATGACAAGACCACATGAAAAGACAGGACAAAAATGGTAAATTTAACCAAACCAGACAGTCAAGACATGACAAGAATAAAGCTTCAATGTACAGTTTTATATACACGGCCAAAACGAGCAACATATTGCTGCCCATGAACATAATGAAGAGCAGACAGCAATATATTAAAATAATATACCATCATACAGAAATGTACCGTAACACAGTTTATATGATATACTGTATATATGCAATACTTTATTTTTATCATTTGATAAAATCTTTTGTAGTATATGTGCTTAAATGGTTAAGCAGAAATATAGCATAAAAGTGTGAAAGTATATTATATTTTATGTATTACCTCATATTATATTGCATTATAGCATATTATATGATATCATTGATATGACTGTCATCTTGATTCATCAATTAATGACTCGATCCATTCATTCACTCCTGTTTCCACCTTACAGCACCGACATGAATGAAGTAAGCGTGACCATCGCAGGCTCTGTGTGTGACGTTCAGTCCACCAACAACACACACATCATCTGTGTGACCAACTCTCAACGACAGTCACAGGAAGCCAAAGTCCGAGTGAGCATCGGAGGCCGAGGCATCGCCAAGGAGGTACGACAGGACACATCTGTCTCTCATATAACTTTTCATATGTCCATCGACCATGTTTGTCTTGATCCAGTATTTCTTTGTCTCTTCCTTCAGGATAATGCAGACTTCTTCTACATTGACGTGTGGTCGTCCAGGTTCACGTGGGGCGGTCAGCCTCCGCCTGAAAAGGACACGTTTGCTGTCATCACTAAAGGCCAGACCATCCTGCTGGACACCAGCACCCCTGTGCTGAAAATGCTCCTCATTCAAGGTGCATAAATGACTTCATCATGGGTATTTTGGACATAATCCACAAAATGAAAAGCTCCAAACTCAAGCTAGACGGCCTCACATAGAGTGTAATACCTCAAGACAGCAGTGCTTTTTGCCACCAGTATTTGTTTGTAACTTGCTGTTTGTTTGTCCTCAGGGGGCAAGTTGGTGTTTGATGAGGCAGACATCGAGCTGCAGGCAGAAAACATCCTGATCACAGATGGTGGGGTGCTTCAGATTGGCCAGGAGGGGGCGCCATTCCAGCACAAAGCCATCATCACACTTCATGGGAAACTGCGCTCACCTGAAATTCCTGTTTATGGAGCGAAGACACTGGCTGTCCGAGAGGGAGTGCTGGACCTGCATGGTAAGAACCAACATTACTTAATCAGATGAGAGGCTCCACACCGTTTTCACCTCTGAATAAGAAACTGTAGCAGCAGCTGGTTAGCTTAGCTCAGCATAAAGACTGCAAACAGCAACCAGCCTGACTCTTCCCAAAGAATATGATATGCCCATTAACCAGTGGGCAACAGTGGGTTTCAAAAAGAAGTCTGTATGCCTTTAAGTATATGGGGAAAAATGGGGGAAATGATTTTCTCCCCTGGTGTATTGCCTCTGTAAACAGTGTAAATATGAGTTTTGTGTCTTAATTGATACTTTCAATAATGTTTTTGTACATCAGAGTGTCAATTTGGTGAATTATGGTCAAATATATGGTGAAAATAACGCATAAAGCTTTGGGGCGTGGCTATCGTGTGATTGACAGGTCTCTGCTGTCATTACATCCTGAAGAGGAGCAGCACTGATGGTCTGAGCTAGGGGTGGGCGATACTGGGAATTTTGGTATTAATCCAATAACAAGGAAATACTGGCCTAGTATCGCTGATTACTTACAATACTTTTTACTTGAAACGTCATCATCATTGAATAATTAATAATTTGCCTTTAGTTAGTTGATTATAATAAAATAATACACAAAAAATAATTTAAAAAAAAACAGTAATAAACAACATATTAAATATTTCTTTATATAAGTGTAGGGCCTATATTTTTCCTGAGTTCCAGTAAAATAATTAAGTTTTTTTTATAGTTATTTTAATAGTTTAGTCAGAGTCAAAGTAACTTTTTAGTTCTTCTTTAGGACCCTGGGGAGTGAGGTTACCTTATGGTGTGTTCACTGGAAGTCAGATATTCGATCCAGAACAACATAACCTCAAAGTTTAGTGCCCCCAGCTCTTCCAGTCTCACAGACGTACAACAAATCATGTAGCTACTGTTTTATATTGAATTCTATGTCAAGGTGATTTATCCAACTTTATCCAACTCTCCGAGTAGGAGATCCAACTTCACAGGTGACGTTCATTTGCAAGTTGACGCACCGTGGGTTGGATCACTCAAATGCGGGCTTGCAGCACTGTTGCAGTGATATTAATGCTCTGTTTTACCAGCGATGATTGTCCCCTTATGCTGGGAAAGTGGGAGGACAGATCAGTGTCTCTATAGAGTCTATGGTGTCTCTATGAATCTGAGGAGGACATGTCCCCCGTCCCTAGTGCCATCTGCGACCATGAGTGAAAGCAATCTGAATTCATCAATCAGGAAATCATTTACCAAGTAACGGACAAATGCACCATATGGTAATGGTTACGGCGTTTATTTATTTTAAATGTAATGCCTTACAGTATTAGTTACTGTCAAAAGTAACGGCGTTACTAGTAACTGCCCAACACTGGAACTCTGTGGTAATTTGATGGACGTGTAGAAGGCAAACTGCAACTGAAGTATCGATTTCATCACGCTAGTATCGATGTGATACCAGTACTCATCTTGGTATCGATATTATCAATATTTAGATCGATACGCCCACCCCTAGTCTGAGCTCTGAGCTCATGTTTCCTTCATCTGAGGAAACACTGGCACCGTTTACCAGTAAGTAACATTATGTTGAGCCACAATTAACATTCCAGTTAATATCACTGTTCATGAGAATTATGGAGGCTTGTCTCTGACCAAGATAGCTTGCTAGTGCGAGCATTGGCTGATAACATAGTGGTTGCTATGCTAACAGTATCGTTACCAGGCTCCTAACGTGTGTTGCATGTATTGCATGTGTTAATGTGATGCTAACATTAGCTCCACACTCATGATGAAAAAGTAAACGGGAACAAACATCACAACGTACAGTAACACGACTTTGAGGAGGATCAGTTCTTCACAGACAGGAAGGAAGGTAATATATATGTATATACATATGTATACGTATATACGTATACGTATACGTATGTATATACGTATACGTATACGTATACATATGTATACGTATATACATATATATATGTGTATATACGTAGACGCCGCATTGAGCACTGACTCATACTTCACCGCCATACTGGATGTGGCAAAAGCAAACTGAGAACATGCTGCATCTAATTGTCTAAACTGATGTATAGTCCAAAACAGATCTGTATGTATATACAGTCATGGTCAAAAGTTTACATACACTTATAAAGAACATAATGTCATGGCTCTCTTGAGTTTCCAGTTTTTTCTACAACTCTGATTTTTCTTTGATAGAGTGATTGGAGCAGATACTTCTTTGTCACAAAGAAACATTCATGAAGTTTGGTTCTTTTACGACTTTATTATGGGTCAACTGAAAATGTGACCAAATCTGCTGGGTCAAAAATGGGCCATTTTCACTTCAATTAGGCACTTTTGGTAGCCATCCACAAGCTTCCGGGAATCTTCTGGTTGAATCTTTGACCACTCCTCTTCACAGAATTGGTGCAGTTCAGTTAAATTTGTTGGCTTTCTGTTCAGTTAAGCCTGGTCTATACTTCTGCGTCGCGGCGACGGCGTCGACGCAGACCCCTACGCGGACCCTACGTCGTAGCCTGACGCGCACCTCCAAAAAATCCTGACTACGTGTCGCTTCAACGCGTTGAGACGCGAACGGCAAGGACTGTGATTGGGCCGCTCAGGACGTAATTTCCGGCGGTTGCTTTTCCGGTCAACGGCTCAACAACACCACTATTTGTGGAGCGGCACGAGCGGTACGGAATGGTCGGACAGACCACCTCCGCAAACGTCTTCTGTGCTTCAACATTTGTAGTAACAGCATTTCTTTTTCAATTTTATGAGCTCCATCTCCAGAAACACCCGCTGTATCTCAGTTGTCATTGTTTACTGTCGGAAGAGAACCAAGGAATCCGATATGAGCCCCCAGAAGCCACACAAAGACACAGACACACCCCCCTAGCAGCTTGGCGGTGAATTGCAGAGCAACGCATTCCCTCGACGCAGAGCTTCGAATGCTCAATGATGGCGTCGGGTCTACGCCGTAGCTACGCTGTCGCCGCGACGCAGAAGCATAAACCAAGCTTTAAAGTTGTTGGCTTTTCTGACACGAACATGGTTCAGCATTGTCCATAGTCAGGACTTTTGTAAAACCTTAATTCTAGCCTGATTTAGCCATTCCATTACCACTTTTGATGTGTGTTTGGGGTCATTGTCCTGTTGGAACACCCAACTGCACCCAAGACCCAACCTTCGGACTGATGATTTTAGGTTATCTTGAAGAATTTTAAGGTAATCCTTTTCATTATCCCATTTACTCTCTGTAAAGCACCAGTTCCATTCCCCACAGCATAATATTACCACCACCGTGCTTGACGGTAGGCATGGTGTTAAAGGCCTCACCTTTTCTCCTCCAAACATATTGCTGGGCATTGTGTCCAAACAGCTTGATTTTTGTTTGGTCTGACCACAGAACTTTCCTCCAGAAGGTCTTATCTTTGTCCATGTGATCAGCAGCAAACTTTATTCAAGCCTAGAAGAAGAAGAAGACTTACTTTATTAATCCCTCAATGGGGAAATTACATTTTTTCACTCTGTTATTATTTCTCAGTTGCACATCACACACAAGCTATGAAACACACATGCATTGGAGGAGAGGTGTCAGAGTGACGGGGCTGCCCCTTATCCAGGCGCCCCAAGCAGTTTGGGTTCTGTGCCTTGCTCAAGGGCACCTCAGCAGTGCCCAGGATGAGGAACTGGTACCTCTCCAGCTACCAGTCCACTCTCCACATTTGGTCCGACCTGGATTTGAACAGGCGACCCTCCGATTCCCAGCCCAAGTCACTACAGACTGAGCGACTGCCATCCCTAAAGGCTGGAATATACTTCTCCGACTGCGTAATACATAATACGTTATCCGTTATCGGTTGCTTTCAGTCTATAAAGCTCCTCTTCCTCTTTCTTCTCAACACAAAATCGGATAATAGCGAACGCAAACCAACAACTTTCGGTATGCTCTGTGTAAATATACCCCAGCCATAATTACAAAATGAATTAAATGGATTTTTGAGCAAGTTGAATGTGTCTGACTTGCCTTTTACAAGGCTAATCAATACTTTAGTTCCTGTCCGTGCTGCTGTGGGGGAGATCTGTCTGTCTGTTTCTGTGTAGGGAGAGTGGCTGCATTTCACAGCAGGGTGCAGCTAGAGGACCAATCACAGCCCTTGTTGTCTCCGTCTTCCCTTGATGGATTGACGGACAGTTAAAAAAAATTCCTGCGCCAGGGAGCTCATTTCATTGACACAACTTAGACACAGCTCTAAGTCACCAAAACTGCTAATTCATGTTGCTGTATGTATATTTCTGACCCAGCAGATTTGGTCACATTTTCATCCATCCATCCTCATCGGGTCGCGGGGGGCTGGAGCCTATGCCAGCTGTCTTAGGGCGGATGAACTGTCTCCAGTTCATCACATAGAGACAGACAACCACTCACACTCACATTCACACCTACGGTCAATTTAAAGTTTTTGGATGGTGGAAGGCGCCGGGCCCAGGATTCGAACCCGGTACCTTCTTGCTGTGAGGCAACAGTGCTAACCACTACACCACCGTGCCGCCCGTCACATTATCAGTTGACCCATAATAAAGTCATAAAGAACCAATCACTCTATCAGAGAAAAATCAGAGTTGTAGAAAAAACTGGAAACTCAAGACAGCCATGACATTATGTTCTTTACAAGTGTGTGTAAACTTTTTTACCACGACTGTATATGTATGTATGTATATGTGAAGGTAGCAAAAGTACTCACATTCTTAACTGAGAGTAGAAGTACTGATTTAACTCCTTTACTTAAGTAAACGTAAGAAAGTACAGATTCTGAACTTTACAAAAGTAAAAAGTAAAAAATAATGTTTAACTTCATGATACATGATGCCTCTTTTGATAACTCGGGAAACATTTAAAAAGTTCTTGGCACACAAAATAGGGTAGATTTCATCTTTTATTAACAACCTGTGCTAGCCTGGTCTGACCAAACCTGGCATTACTGCATTGAGAACCGATTTTAGACGGGAGGCGTGAACTCTGTTGAAGTTTTAAATTATTGGATCTGATTTTACCCAATCGCCAATGTTTGGTTGTGACATATGTAATGCACCGCTAGCATCCAGGTTAGCCAACTCCTTCGCAGAGCTAACTGAAAAACAAGACTTTTCCCTAACCCCGTGGGGAGTAAAGCCACAACAACTTTGCCAGCAATAAAACTGGTTAAACATTCCTCTTGCTCCGACTTCAACTGCTGAATATTTGGGAGCCTAGCCAAAACAGATTGAATCGCTTCCTTCATTTCCATCTCCACTGCCATTGCCAAACTACAACCAGCTAGACTACAACGCAAATGCTGCACATTCAGTGTCATGGTTAACACCCGCCTCCCCCCGTCCCCCACCATTCGCTGATTGGCCCGGTTGGAATTCATCCTGAGAAATCGAGTCCGAGGTAATTAAACCCAGACGTAATATGTAGAGAAATGATAATTGAGCGGAAGATTACAGAGGGCTACGACCAGGCTAGCGCAGTGCTAGTACAGAAAAAAGCCCACTATAGACACAACCTAGTATTGCTACAAGCCAATTTTCAGAATTAGGCCTATGTAACAGAATAATAAAAACTGAACCGTTTCAATCTATGCAGATCCACTTGCAACTGGATCAGGTTGATCTGCAACACCACACTCCGCTGCACCGGGCTCTGTGTTCTGTGCCCTGCTGCATGCCGTCATCAGCAGAGGTTTATACAAGTAACGAGCCAGTTTAGAGAATGTAAGGAGTACACAGTACAGATATTGGTGTTGAAATGTAGGGACCAAGTAGCTAAAATACAGATACATGAAATCTACACACAGTAACTTCCCATCTCTGGTATGTGTTCATCAATGCCCCCCTTTACAGTTAAAGCCTATGGAACTAAATATGTTCATTGGACACTGAATATCAATATGATTAATCAAAATCATCAAAATCAAAAATGAAATGTCCGTTCGTGCTCTTTATTCAGAAAACCCACCTGTCACGTATACGTTTCAGGATCTTGTTATCAAAACACATATGTTTAATATTAATATTTCAATACATATCACAATAATAGTGTTACATTCATAATACCATGAGAAAAATACATGTTGGTTTGGCACTTACCTATGTCCTAAACATGTAAGGAGTAAACAATTATAACTATCAGATTAAAAGTTACATATGTTGTTTTTGATGCCTATTTGTTTCCCAAATATATTGGAGAGTTACTGTGAATGAGTAAATAAAAGGCATTAACTTAAATCACTCTGTAGAAAGGCGCTTTATGAAGTTCAATCCACTTCCTTACATTAGTTTACAGGGCAGCACTGCCACATCCAATATGGCGGACACGTGTCACTGCAACGGGCCAACCCGCTCAATGCGGCGTCTATGCCGGTACTGTTAGCAACCGCTATTTTATCAGCTAACACTAGCACTAGTGAGCTAACTTGATTGGCGATGAACCTCCGTAATTCACATGAACAGTAATATTAACTGGATTGCGAATTGTGGCTCACAACATAACATTACAGTCATCTCCATTAAGTGACAGAAAATAGCCATGACCCAAATATTAAAAAAAAAAAAAAAAAAAAAAAGATGTCATTATGTCATGTAATCGTAAGTCACCAGTCATTTGAGTCGTGTGTCCTGAAGAGATGTCTTTATTAGTGACAGATTCACGTCACTGTTGACAACCTGTTCCTCCAGGTCTTCCAGTTCCTGTCCCCTGGACTCACCTGGCCCAGACAGCAGCCAACGGCTCCATCACACTGACCCTGATGAAGGCAGTGACATGGAAAGCTGGAGATGAAATTGTCATCGCCTCCACCGGCAACAGGTACAGTTCCCAAACCAAATTCTAAAAGAAAATACTTTAGTGAATAGCTTAAAACAGTCAATCTGCCTTTTCAACATCCCTGGAAGAGGAGGTTTGATCTCAAAGTGTCCTGAGAAGAAAGAAAAACATAAGTAGAGGTTTGTAGATCATATGTTATATTATGAATTATGTTTAGTGTTTAGTCTGACGAAAAGTTGATGATGTCACACAGGGCCTCAAAACCTTTCACTCAACTACACTGTTCCTGTAGTTTTTTATGCGTGAGTCTATAAACACACACATTTACTTAAGTCACTTTTGGGGTATTTAGACATTTTACCGCCCTTTGGGGACAAACTTTGATTTCCTAAAAACATATCCTAAGCATGACCACAACAACTAACCCCCTAATCCTAACCCTAACCTCAACCTAACCATAACCTCAACCTAACCCTAACCACTGACCCAAAATAAAGGTTTGAACAACTGGGGACATGGATTTTGTCCTCAGTTGCACATGCCGTCCCCAATCAACTGGTATTAAGTGGAGTGTGTGACCCCAATGTGGACATAAGGTAGACCCACACACACACACACACCTCTAGGCTGATGTGTGTGACAGGTTTCATAACAGTGTGTGTGTGTGAGGTTGAACACCTAAGAGGACATGTCAGGATTATACCTGTCGTCAGCCAGGTCCTATAAAGAAACTTAATCCTGTAAAGTTGAAATTCATCTCAACAGTGCAGCACAAACAGCTCCTGCAGGGAAATACAGAAACATTCATCCATCCATCCATTTTCTACCTCTTATCCTCTCATAGGATCGTGGGGGGCTGGAGTCTATCCCAGCTGTCTTAGGGTGAAAGGCAGGGGACACCCTGGACAAGTCTCCAGTTCATCACAGGACACATAGAGACAGACAACCACTCACACTCACATTCACACCTACGGTCAATTTAAATTAACCAATTAACCTAATCCCCATGCATGTTTTTGGATGGTGGGAGGAAGCCGGAGTACCAGAGAGAACCCACACAGACATGAGGAGAACATGCAAACTCCACACAGAAAGGCCCCGGGCTGGGAATCAAACCCAGTACCTTCTTGCTGTGAGGCAACAGTGCTAGATTTAAGAGCATGCCCTACAGAAACATTTGACACTTTTGTTTCCTTGTGATACAAAATCCCATACCATGAAAGGCATTATTCAGCCAATATTTTTTTAACACAACATGACTAAGTCATGATTATATAACTTTCTATCATGAGAAAAAAAGTCACAAAATGTTGAGATTCAAAGCTTTGGGGAGGTCCAGTCATATATACTGTGTGACTGCTTATTCTCTATGACTATGATGTGTTATGGAGCTGCATGCAGAAACATTTTATTTATGTCGCCAGGCATAGCCAGAGAGAGAACGAAGTGAGGAGGATCTCTGCTGTGTCTCCTGATGGCAAGACCATAACCCTGACCGAAGCTCTTGATTACACTCACCTCGGGGTGACCGTCAAGCTGCCCGATGGGACGCTGTTTGAAGGCCGGGCTGAGGTCGGTCTCCTCACCAGGAACATTGTGGTGCGAGGCTCCCAAAACCAAGAATGGAAAGACAAGGTCAACGCCTGTCACAAAGAATTTAGGCCGGGTAATGTGTTACTTTTCTGATATTATTTGACTAGTTTCACCAGGGTTTGTTTATTTGTTTGTTGGTTTGCAAAATGACTCAAAAAGTTATGGACAGATTTTTACGAATTTTCAGGGTTGGTCAGAAGTGGCGTAACTTAAAACTGATTAATTTTTGGTGGTAATCGGATCCGACAAACAAACAATCAAGCCCCGTTGAAAATGTAACCTCCTTGGCAGTGGGGGTAACTTTAAATAAAAAGTTGCCACTGCCTTGGTGGAAGACTGCGCTCTCTGCGTGCTTTTCTAGTTAGTTTTTGTTGTTGTAGATTCACAAAACTTGTTCATTCGCCAGCTCCCAAGACGACTAAAAGTAAACACAGTGGTGAAAAATATGGCTTTTTTCAATTATGAATATATTTAATGAAATCAGTGGGCAAAGACACTAAATGGTATATTAATGCCTCGTTCACACTACAGGATTTTCGGTCAGTCGGCATGTCGGCAAGCCTTTTTCACAATTCTCCCCCAGATCGGGGTGAGGCAGTCATCAGCTTGGCGAGCTTTTGTCGTTAAGTGTTAAGTGCGTCAAAGACGGCAGTCATAATCTCGCCGATGTCTTGACTGTTTTTCACCGATGAAAACTGAACATCTAGCCTGCTAAATATCCAGTCCAGTAGTAAAAAGAGCTGCAGCCAGTGAGAGCAGACATGGTTGAAAGGAGCATTGGCTGCAGCAACAACAACTTCTCTTTTTGTTCTTTCCCTACATGGTAAAACACAAACATCCTGGAGGGCTGCGTTCTGCTCCGTGTCCATGTTTACAGTGAAAAGCTTGCTACTGACTGTGCTCTCACTAATTCCTGGTTAATAAATGAGCCGCTCGTTGTTTTCTAGTGTTCAAATAATCGTGTGTTCACAGTGATCACTGAAACGACTGAAATCCATCTTCAAAGATAGCAGAAGAGGCTTTGTTCTAGTGTTTGGAAGGCAATATGTCCATATATTCCTTAATATTGTCACTCATATTTACAGTGAAATACAGAAAAAATGCCGCAGACATTTTCTTTATCCCACAAGTTTAATAAATTCAATAAACTTTGTGGAAAAAGAAAAGCTCCTGTCAGCCTCAGAGCCGTGATCACTGTAAACACCAGAAAACAACGAGCGGCTTATTTATTAACCAGGAATTAATGAGAGGAGGCTGACTGGACAGCAGTGCGACAGTCTGACACGCCTACTGAACAGAGAGTCCTGTAGTGTGAACACCTCAAAACTCTGACGGGAGAGGAGAGTCACGTAGTGTGAACACCACAGCGAGTCGACGACTCCGACAGTCGTGTAGTTTGAACAAGGCATAAATTACATATTAGTACACTGCAGGCTTGCCTCCTCCTGTACTTATTTTGAAATAATAACAGCATCATGTATCCTGGTGCTGCAGGTCAATTCCAGACCCAAACATGTTTCCAAGGAAGGTTTGGAGAGGAGGTCGGCAGCGATCAGTTTGGAGCCAGCATCATGATCCACGCACCCAGACCATGTGAGAATCTTGCTATTGGCAGACTGGAATATGTGGAGGTGAGATGTTTAACTAATTACATTGATCAGATTACTCCTGTTTCTTTTAAATATTGTGTATCCTTGTGTAGGCCTATGTATATTACGATTTCCTCATGCTTCCGTGCCACAGGTCTTCCACGCAGGGCAGGCCTTCAGACTGGGACGTTATCCCATCCACTGGCATCAGATGGGAAACACCAACTACAAGTCATATGTGCGAGGTTGTGCTATCCATCAGACTTTCAACAGGGCCATAAACATCCACAACACCCACCGGCTGCTGGTGGAGCACAACGTCATTTATGACATCATGGGTGGGGCCTTCTTCATGGAGGATGGCATTGAGACAGAGAACATCCTGCAGTACAACCTTGCCGTGTTTGTCAAACAAAGCACCAGCCTGCTGAACGACGATGTCACTCCCGCCGCCTACTGGATCACCAATCCCAACAACATAATTCGGCACAACGCCGTCGCGGGAGGCACCCACTTTGGTTTCTGGTACCGCATGCACGATCACCCTGATGGCTCATCCTTAGACAGGAACATCTGCCCAAAGAAGGTTCCCCTCGGTGAGTTTTTCAACAACACTGTGCACTCTCAGGGCTGGTTTGGCATTTTTATCTTTAAAGACTTCTTCCCCATGAAGTATGGCTGCAATTCCAAAACCCCCAAGCCTGCCGTCTTCGACTCACTCATCACCTGGAATTGCGAGAAAGGTGCAGAGTGGGTTGATGTGGGCGCTGTGCAATTCCACCGCTTTGTCATGCTCAACAACGAGAAAGCCGGTATTGAAGCCAAGCGCATCATTCCATCATTTGTGAGTGGCTTCGGAGAGCTAGGAGGGGCAACAATGTCCAACTGCACCATCGTGGGCCACGTGGACGAGCTCGGACTAGGACAGAGATACTGCACAAAAAGAGGCATCATCGCGCCATTGGACGATGGCCTGAGCGTCTTGAACACCAAGTTCATTAACTTTGACCGTGGCTCTTGTGCAGCCATCGGAGTAGCCTCGATCGATGGGACGTGTGTAGACCGGTGTGGCGGCTGGGCTGTCAGGTTTAGTGGTAGCCAGTTCATCAACTCAAACCACAAGGCCGGATTCAGGTGGGAGCATGAGGTGCAGCTGGTGGACACTGATGGTTCCCTCACAGGTACGTTGTCTCATATTGTCGTAGTATTGCAATATTTCTTATTGTTAATTTTGTTCAAGCCATCTAGCTTTCTAAGTCTGGTGTTATTTTTCATTTGTCACCAAGCAAACCATTTCCATAATAACACCCACCTTGCACAGCTTTTGGCAGACTCCAACAAAGTTGCACAACCACTATGAGAAAAGTCAAGCATGTATTGAACATTAAAGTATGTAAACAAGTAGAAACCCTAAATACAAGTATCCACTTGAAAATGTCCATAATATGTCCTCGTCAAAAGTCAAGCTAATGCAGCTCAGGTGGGCTTTTCCTCATCCCTACATCTGACTAAGCTCTGTGTCACCCGTGTTTCCTTGTTTTCAGGAAACATCGACTACAAAGTGGTGCCCATGAGCCCCTTGCTGGACCCCGCTCATTGTTCCCAGAGTGCAGAGTGGAGCGTGGGTTTCCCAGGCGCTGTGTGCGACCACACTGTCGACTTCCACCGTTTGTCGTTCAACAACCCATCACCGACCTCTCTGAAGGCCAAGGACGTCATTTTAACCAACTCTCACGGTATTAAAATGCACAGATGCATTACTGCTTTGTGTCGGTTTGTTGTTGAGGAAGCGGAAGCATATCTGTAAACCTTTACTGACCTCTACTGGTGAGGAGTGGGAAGTGCAGTAGATTGACTCTAATAGACCTGAACACACTTACTGTATATAAAATTGAAGTATGGTGTATGAACAGGTTCTGAATGACAATACAGAAATATTATTATAATTTTATATTATTACACAATAATAATAATGTAAAATATGTGTGTGTAGCATAAATACTGTAGAGCAGATTAGTCAATCATTAATTAATATCAAATTATGTATTTATGAACAATATCTTTAAGTTATTGATCATTAAGCAAAAATTGCCTTTAATAGTAGAAATTATCAGGGTGCCACCCAGTTTTGCTAAAACAGGGAAAACTTGTGAATTTGACATTAATTAATAGAGTCTCTTAATCTCAGGATGCTACGGCGTTCTTGACCTAGTGTACAGTGATTCAATTACTTTATATACACACACAAATCAAATAACCATGTTCTTTATAAATGACAAGTTTATTTGACAATCTATAACCACACTACTACTGTCACAGAAAATAACTAATAATAAATGATTAATTTGATAAACTAAATGACCAGGTTACTAACAGAAATAATAAAACAGAAAATAAAAAACTAGAATAAAGGAAGATTAATGGAGATACATGGCATTGACTCACTGTGACAAAAATGGAATGAATGATTAAACAAAGGCAAAGTTCAAAGGATGAATATCTGATTAATTAATTCAATGTGACCAGTTAAATTCAGTGGTGGTTATCTAGACCAAATTAAGAATTAGGCTGTTAACAAAATTTGGTTTAGGTTTGGTGTACCGTTCAGCAGTTGAGAGTTTGAGAGGCATAAGAGAAGACTGTGAGTAATTTACTATTCAGAATTGGTTTAGCGTTTTACTGATATCTTACTAAATATTATTAACTTTTCTGGATTAAGCCCTAAATTCAGGCCATTTAATTTAGCGTCTAATCATCAAACTCTTTCATATCTGTAAGATGTATATGCAGTATATCACCGTTCCTGGATGGATGGGAGTGAGGAGTGGCTGCAGGTTCTGTCTAGATCTGCTGGATCTCTGCAGTTGACTTCGGCTTGAACTTCACCAGTGGCTCTTTCGGGCATCGGTGGACATCTGTGGACAGCTCTGGACATCTCTGGGGAGTTCTGGAAACCTTTGGTCATCTCTGGACAGTTCTGGGCAGCTCTGAACAAATCTGGTTGACATGGCTCCATCTCAGTCTCTCTCTGTCTCTCCTCTTCACAGCATAGTCTCTGTGCCCTTGCTTCAATTCTTCCCCCCCTCTTTGTTGGTGGGGGAGGTCGGCTGGATTCACACCAACGTGTCAACAGTCTTTTCTTCTTTTAAGTTTCTTCATGACGGCTGGAGTCATTTTCTGCAGCCTGTGTCTGAGCAGAGGAGCTGGCTCACGTTTTCAGGGCAAAGGAGTAGAGAGAGGAGACAAGATGGTCTTGAGGCAGGATGTGGAGTTGGAAGGTTCTGGATAGGCTGTTCTTCATGCCATGAGGTGCTGGGTCCTGAGGAGGCCATTCAGAGGCAGCATTCAGAGTCTTTCAGTCATATCTGGAGCAGGTTGAAGATTCTGGAGAGGTTGCTCTTCATGCCATGAGGCGCTGGGCCTGCAGTGGGACAGCATGTTTCTGTCTCTGGGTCATCATTGTTCCCCTCCCCCTCCCAGCATGTGGGAGAGGGAGAACAGAGATGCAGTGGAGAGGATGAAGACCAGAACTTGACTGGCTGAAGGACTGAAGAGGAGTATCGCGAGCACTCAGACCAGCTGAGGCTTTTTATGATCTTTGTTGAAGGTCCAGTGGGGGTGTGACCACTGGTCTCTCCCCATCCACCAAGTTAACTGAGATGATCTTCTTTTAACTTATTTAATGTTAATACTGCTGTGTTTTACTTTATTAAAGTTTCTCTATGTGAAAGCTCCCTCTCTCAGCTGCAGATCAATACCAAGCAACATATAGTGGGAAACCACAGAACAAAACTTGACCAATTGAATCAAAATTAATCAACAAATTAAATAACACAGATGAACCATGGTATCAGCACATGTAGGTAGGTGTTTTACAACAGTCTATGCATTGCTGTGTATGTACAATTATTTCAAACTTAGTGTAACGTGTCACACATAGACTGTAAAAAGAATGGACGTAGCACCCGTGACGTCCCCCATTGGTTTGGGGAGTCCTTTTTGTGCTCCTATCATGGACATTTGAACTGCGCCATCTTGGATTTCAGTGGGCGTGTACTTTCCATATTTGGAGGAGAGGCGGTAACTTTACGGGTCAGCCGGCCAAGATCCCGCCCACTGAACTCACGTTAACCGCGCCAAACTGAGCTAGCCTAAGGCTAATCAGCTAGGCTAGGCTAACAAGCAGCTACCGGCAGCAAAAACAGATCGTAATGCTGCTGCTGTGTTTTAAAAAATACCTTTTCAGATTGAGAGTTTTTAGGTGGAGCTACAGGGTTTGGTGGACTTGGGGGGGAATTCATTTGTACTATTTAACTGTGAAATGATCGTTTAACATGTTAGTTACCGTGTTTCAACACTGTCTCCATCCACTAACGTTTATCCAGCACAGCAGCCGCTTTCTGACGGAGCATCTCTGTGCATGCAATGTCGGACTTTTTAAACAGAACAATGATAGGAAATAAGGTTGTATTCCTGCACTAAACAGACTCAACATACTCTGGTCATCTATTTGTATCAACAGGGATCATGAGTCTGCAATAAAGTCTTTATAAGCCAGCGGCAAAATATGCCGACACATACCAATAAGTCCAAGTAAACTCTATTTTACACAGCCTATGGGTATTGGGTAAAATAGTACTAGATATTTACACACCGAAAAAATGCAACACACAATCCTTTGACGGTCGATTAGTACAATCAACAATCCCCATGTATGTTTTTGGATGGTGGGAGGAAGCCGGAGTACCCGGAGAGAACCCACGCAAACACGGGGAGAACATGCAAACTCCACATCGGGAACCGGGTACCTTCTTGCTGTGAGGCGACAGTGCTAACCATTGCACCACCGTGCCGCCCACACACGCCATATTGCCAGAAACAAACACAGACCCCTGGGTGTAGCCTAGCCTAGCTCAGACGACGCTTTAGCAAAGAGCTAAGTGCCGGTAGCTGTCTGTGAACCTGTCACTCAACGTAACCACGCCCTAATTTATGCAAGAATTTTAAGCGGAAATAACACTAAAACGGTTGTGGTAAAAAAAAAATTCACCCCCCTCACAGTGTTCACAGAGGTGGAAACTATCGGTAGAGACCAAAAAATTAAAATGTACCAGACTGTAAATATGTTTTTTAAAGCTGTAAAGTCGGCTATTTTCACATGGCGGTCAATGGAGAATTGCTCACTTTCGGAGCCAGCCCCCACAACTGCCCCCTTGGTGTCACATTGATCCCGTATAAGAGCAGAGGAAGCAGGAGGATCTGTGTGGAAACTGACCTTTGATATGGTAAAAGTGATGCTTATATGACAGTAGCTGAAGAATCAAAGCAGAGCTGATCATTAAAAGTTCATTCTTCTGGCTAACCAAAGATAAAGAGAAATACAACATGGCTCTGGGTGTGTGTGTGTGTGTCTGCTCAGGATGAATTTAGGAATGTAGAAGGTAGTCATAAAACTTCTCCCAACTCCATATGTGTCCTGGAGTTCCTTATGGTCAGTGTTTTCCCCCCACAGTTTGTTTATTTGGCCAGTCATAAAACTGAAGCCTTTAGCACTTAGGTGCCAGGTAGTGTCAGGGCCCTGGAAAATACTGAGACAGTTACAGCTTAATTATAACAAAAGTCCATTATTTTATACTCAATTTATGCTACATGTGACTACATTATAGAATGATCAGTTGGTTTTTTTTAACTCTATTACAGGCACCAGCGTGGTTCCTTATCTGAAGAAGAGAATGACTCATGAACTTGGCTGGATGGCCATGTTGCCCTCGAGAGAAACATACAATTGGTTCTTTCATAATATGGATCACCTCACCAACATCACTTACAATGCAAAGTTCTACGGCTTTCGTGTACGTGGCAGATCCTACACACAGCGTGATACATACTGTAAAGACACATCAAATGTCAGACCTGCCTTTTCACAGTATACTGATGGCTTTTTGCTTGTTCTTTTGCCCTCATACAGTCAGATCAATATGTGATAATCAACCACAACTTCACCCAGAGTCCAGACAGATTCAGGATCATCGACGAGAGGAACGGCTCGTCGACACCATTGAGCTACAGCAACAACAACAATGGAGACTGGCACTTTGACGACAGATCCAACAACCTCTACTACATTGGTTAGACACACTTCAATATGGATCTGTTATTTCATTTAAGTTCTTTATCAAGCCAAAAAGGCCAAACAGTGACTGATTTGCTTTTCAAATTAGGCTCTAAGTGCTTTCTGATATCATTGTGGGATCCTGACTGTTGGTCAGATGAAACCAGCTTTTGATGTCACCAGTAGAAGTCTGGTTAAACGCAGTGGCAGAGAAGAGACAGGCCCTAACACTGAGTTTCACTATATTCTAGCTAGCTATGTTCAGACAGTATGAGAAAAGAAATGTGTTTTTTTGTGATTTAAAGCGTGTGAACACGTTTTAGTAGAAACTCAGAATACAAGTATGAAATATCCCCTTCAAAATTTGCATTTGAGTTAAACTTGCTTGGTTACTTTTATTAGCAGTGTCACTGTTATTGGTCTAAATGAACATCTTAAATCACCTTACACTGTTGGCTGTTGGCTGAAAAACAACAACACTGGGTGTACATTAGTATTACTCAATAAAAAAAAAGAAATTAAAAGGAGGGAAGAAAAACATATGAAACCTCTTTAAACAAATGATGGTCGTACCGGTGTGATATACCTCATCCATCTTTCATACCTTTCATAAAATATTCCCCAGGTAATTCTTTCCATCTTGAAAATATCGTACACAATGTCACTCCACTCTGTCATAGTGGGTGCTCCTGGTTTCAGCCATCTCTTAGTAATGGCTTTCCTACTGGCAGCACTGAGGATCCGTCATAAATATTTGCCTTTAGATGAAGTGTTTTCTGATGATAAAGCACCAAAATATACCAATTCAAACGTTTGTCTGAAAAACCTCTGGAAAGCTTAATATATATGATAAAAATATATATATATGATATACAAATAATAGAAATGTTTAAAAATATTTACGCGTCTTCGTCAGTTTGACATTGTCTTGTCTCTGCAGTATCTGGGAAGGCGAGCCAGCGCAGGCGTCGTGCCAGCGTCGACCGCTCCCTGATGGACATCGCAGTGAACTTCAGGGTCTACCGCTGCTTCTTCTTCAACTGCATCCCACCAACACCACCACCTCCAGTCACACTCCCTCCCTTACCCACCCACCGGCCTGCCAACTTCATGTATGTTAAACCCCGTACTGCAGTGTGTTATTCATGACCAGAAGGAAAGGAGGTCAAACTGACAAACTACAGTCAGGCAGTAGGAAGTATTAATAGCTCCTGTTATAGTGTGTAATTTACAAAAATGTCTCTGTCTCTAAGTGAACCCTGAAGTACTTATTTTTATAGTTAGAACACTTGAATTTGTCTGAGATCTTTTTCACTTTTTATAAAAGAAAAGGAACCTCAAAACTGCAAAAGTGCATCGAAGGCAAACTTTGTTGATCTGAAGTGAGGTACTACTGTACAACGACAACAAAAGGGCCATTTGATTTGTAAAACCAAAAGTAGTTCTTTATGTTTAATCTGGTTTTCCTAATCTGTTTGTTTGCCTCTAGTCGGTGGTCAAATGTGTCTTTCTGGAGAAGTTCAGCTGAAAATAACTTCACTGAACCAACAGAGGGTTCAGATGTGGTCATCCCAGCTGGTACTGTCCAAAGACCTAAAAGAAAAACAAATCTAGAAACAAACTAATGAAGAAGTTCTCATCATACGGTTGTATACCGTTATATTATAACACCTTTGGTTCCCCATCAAACCACAGGGAAGTGGGTCGTTTTGGACACTGACACTCCTCCCCTCAACAAGCTGACGGTCATTGGAGTTCTGGAGATCGCCGACAACATGAGCAGCTCGTCATCCAGACACGCTCGGTCTGCAGCTGAATACAGCACCGTGATGCTGGAGGCCGTCTACATCTCCATCCAGGTCAGTGTTATCAGTAATCCTTCTGCTTAATGACACTATTCACGCTGCATACAAGTGAAAAAAGGTGAAATATAGTGAAAACTAATCTTATTCATATTAATGAGGGTGTTTTAAGTTTTAAAAAGAAACAAAACTAACTTTTCCTCTTGATAAAAAGTTTATGATTCAACCAGCAAGCACCTACTTTACATCAAACTCCTCTTTATTCAGTTGTGTAATATTCAGGTATTTTATTACATGTTGAAGTAGCAATATTTCAGTGTAAAGACATTCTACTATCTTTTTCTTATCTAGTATTACATTGTAAAAACTGATTCTGTGGTCATGTAGATTTAGACAAAAATGGTTGGAAATAAAATCTACCCATTGTAGTTAAATAAAACTTAAGCATTATATTTATCTAATCCCAAATAGAGAGAATATTGAGTTAATTCAAATTTATGTAATCAGGCAAATTTTAATTGAAAAGCACTTCCTGTCAAAGTGGGCCTTTTTTAAATTACACCCACAATTCCCATCATGCCCCTGCCCCCATCTTATTTGCAGTTAGTTTGTTAATTTAGCTGATTCACCTTTGTAAATGCAGATATTACTTTGTGTTTTAATGCGCCTGTTTTGACCATAGCAGTTTATGTAGCTCATTGTCATGTTTTGCTCTTTTATAGTTCCACCATCGGTGAAGTGGCCGTTACGTTTCTTGACTTCAGCTGTTTTTAAGCACAGTATATTGTTGATGCTTACTTCTGGCTTGAAATGGGACTGTGAATGCAGTATACACTTATGTACAACAATGTAGTAAAAATACAAAGCTGAGTTGCGAATGAAGTTTGTGTTGGAGTACAGGCTGGTTATTCATAAAAAGGAAGACTATTTAGATTAAATTCAGTGCATTGATAAAATTCAAGTAAATGTGCAGATTAATATAAATGATTGTTATACAATTATGTATCATTGATACATAGAATTAAATTCATTTTCATTAGTTCTATTTACACATTAGAGAGTTTATCTTTTTCAAATCAATTCAATATTTTGTTTAGGTTGTGATTAATTCTATACTGTTTTGTATTTGAATCTACTCATATTAAATGGATAACTATTAAGGGCCACATTTAATTAATATTTACTCAATGCCAAACTTTGTGAAATTTAATTAATAATATTGCTTGCAATCTGTTGCCTCATTTTTATTGAGTAGATATGATGTATCTTTTTTTACAGCGTAGTAAGTAAATGTCCTGCATTCAAATTCAAGCTTTAACGTCAGTGTGCTTACAGTACCAAAAGTAAGAGTCATATATACAGTTTTATTATTATACCACTTAATTATAATTAGTGATACATTAATGTGATCATCACCTCAAAGTTGCAGCTGTTGAATGTGACACTTCTTTGAATTACTTTATGTACTGTTTGGTAGCTTAACCCTGAGTAACACATCCCAATTTATTAGTTGATTTATATTCCATTATTTCTAATAATGGGGCGGCAAGGTGGTGTAGTGGTTAGCACTGTCGCCTCACAGCAAGAAGGTACGGGGTTCGAATCCCGGCCCGGGGCCTTTCTGTATGGAGTTGTCATGTTCTCCTCATGTCTGTGTGGGTTCTCTCTGGTACTCTGGCTTCCTCCCACCATCCAAAAACATGCATGGGGATTAGGTTAATTGGTTAATTTAAATTGACCGTAGGTGTGAATGTGAGTGTGAGTGGTTGTCTGTCTCTATGTGTCCTGTGATGAACTGGACACTTGTCCAGGGTGTACCCTGTCTTTCACCATAAGACAGCTGGGATAGACTCCAGCCCCCCACGACCCTATGAGAGGATAAGAGGTAGATAATGGATGGATATTTCTAATAATCTGCAAAGTGATTAAAGCTGTCAAATAAATGGAGTGAGACAAAAAAAAAGTAAAATATTTGTCCTAAAAGTGGAGAAGTAGAAAATGCAAAGAAATACTAAAAACTCAAATCAAGTGCCTCAGAATTGTACTTAAGTACATGACATGAATAAAGTATGTGGTGACGTTAAACCACTGACAGTGATAGTTTAAATAAGAAGAGATCACGGGACATCCCACACAGTTTAATGGACAGCTGATGTTTGGGGAGGCGATGCTCACGTATCTGCTCTTTCAGGGTGGAAGGCTGGTCGCAGGATACCGAGATGAGCCGTTCAGAGGTCAGCTGCACATCACACTGAGGGGGAACCACGGCACGCCGGACTGGCCTCTGCCCAACGGACCCAACCAGGGATCCAAAGTCCTGGGTAAGAAAACAGTGACTGGATCATCTCCACCTGAACAAATGCATTGATGCTGTAATACAGATTTTCATTTGTTTTTCATATATTTTACACATATTCTAAATATACCTGTGGCATATTGTGCAATCCATTTAATAATATATATTTTGAGGTGTTGTAGAATAATCTTCTTTATTTGATATATTGTAAATATATACATGTAACTACATATACTTTCTGTCTTTTTTCAGGAGAAGAAATTAACTATTATTTTTAACAAATATTTCTAAAAAATGAACAAAAGTGTATTACATATATTATTTGAAATAAGTCAGTATAATGAGTGTTATTGTCAGCTCACATGGATGCACTGTAAGGCATCACTTGTCTGACAGCTGGCTCAGTGTGTCTGCTGCTGCACCACAGGTGTGTTTGGGACACTGGAGCTCTATGGACGACCTCACAACGTTTACCACACCAAACTAGCTGCCACTGCTGAGGCCGGATCCAAAACTCTGAACCTGTTGCAGTCTGTCGACTGGCAGGTCAGAGTGCTTTCCTTTTGCTTTTAAGTGTTTGTGTGTGGAAGTAATAATTGTTTATTTGAGTGGGAAGTGGGATTTTATGTGGTACTCATCCATAGTCAGTGTATGCCAGTAGTATCAGCACAGGAACAAAGCAATGTGCTGCTGAGGGAAGGGACAACAGTAAAATGTATTTTAAACATCTCAACAAATCAGTATCAGTTTAAGTGGACGCTACATTTAGAATATTCCCACTGCTTTACTTTGCTGTCAGAAAGCCTGTCAGACAAGGAACTGGAGCTGTTAACTATGCTCACTGAATCAAACTCCTTTGTCAAAAACAGTAATTTGACCTCAGATAACACAGGAGATACATTACATACATACAGGAGACACACATTGATCATCGAGTTTGTGTTACTTTACTTTGATGAATCCAAAACCCTTTAAAACACCTGTCACCTTCTGCAAACTGCTGTCAATCCTTGGTAAAACTAACAGGTAATACAAAAAAAACAAACTATTGAACTGGTTTGAGTCCAGACTAAATTAAGAGTAAATACGACTCAGCCATGCGTCTACATACCTGCTGGTGTGTTTGCTGTGTCCTCAGGTTGGAGACGAGGTGGTCATCTCCACCTCCAGCTACAACGCGTGGGAGACTGAAAAGCATCAGATCGCTGCTGTGTCAGCAGACGGCCACGTCCTGACACTGGACCAGTCTTTGACGTACACTCACATCGGTCAGTTCAGCATCAGCTGGTTATGGTCAAGAATCTGCGACATTTATATCTGAATTAATATCCATGTTGCTACTCACCAGCTAATCACGACACTAGATACTCAGCTTATTGTCATGATATCAAGGACTTCTTTTACAGCTTTTATAGATGTGTAGGAGGATGTGGTGTGCATTTCTGTTGTAAAATGCTGAAAAACTGTTTTCATTACACTTTCAAAAGTGTCACAGGGTAACCATAGCAACGTGTTTTTCTCTCTCTCCAGGTGAGATTCACTCTGTCCCAGGTACATCGTACACCTACACTCTGGCAGCTGATGTCGGCCTCCTGACCAGAAACATTAAGATCATGGGTCAGAAGTATCCAGAGATGATGGAGGAGTCGTTCGGAGCCAGACTTTTAGTGGGCAGTTATTCCTGGGCTGGAGTCGACTATAAAGGTCAGTGGAGTATAAACTGTGTTTTCTACTCTCACAGGATAGTGTTGTGTTGATTCATCAGACCTTTTCAGGTAGATTAGAGGGCTGCAGTTATATTTCGAGCTGCACACACTGAGAGTGAAGCTTTCTGTTTCTTTTATGATTTTCATTTTTGAACCTTGAAACGTCTTTTATCTGTAACGCAGCACAAACTGACAATCTCATCATTTTTGATGGTTCTTGGCGTCAAAAAAGCTGAACCCATACAGCCGACAGTTTAATCTGCTGATACTCATCTGATTTATTTAGGACAGATGTATGAGCCATAAATCATCAGCTATGTTCTCACTGATTCTATTCTCACCAAAATTCAAAAGGTCTTCACTAACAATAACTCCAGGAGGATGTGGCAGGGAATACAACACATCACAAACTACAACGACAATAACCAGGGGTCTGTTAACGCAGACACCTCGCTGGCAGAGGAACTGAAGTGTTTCTTTGCCCGCTTTAAGACTGACAGACCAGATCCAGTCTCATCACTTCCTCCATCCTCCAGCAGCACACTGACGCTTCAGGAACATGAAGTGAGACGTGTGCTAAGGACTGTTAACACCAGGAAGGCTGCTGGTCCGGACGGAGTACCTGGGAAGGTACTCAAAGCCTGCACTGATCAGCTGACTGGTGTCTTCACACGGATTTTTAACTGTTCCCAGCAGCAAACCACCACCCCCCCTGCCTGAAGTGTGCCGCAATCATTCCTGTCCCTAAAAAGCCAGCTACTGACAGTCTGAATGATTACAGGCCTGTTGCACTTACGCCTGTGATCATGAAGTGTTTTGAGAGGGTGGTCACAAAACACATCAAGGCCTCACTTCCCCCCTCAGTAGACCCCCATCAGTTTGCTTTGTAAGCAACCTGATGAGGGTTGCCAATCTCTGTCGCTCTTCACACTGCATTGAGCCACCTGGAGCACCAGGGCAACTATGTGAGGATGCTTTTCATTGACAATAGCTCAGCCTTTAATACCATCATCTCTGGTATTTTGGCTGACAAACTCTCCCACCCTTTTCTATAATCTTATTTATGTGTTTTTTATTTTATTCTATTTTTAAGATGACTGTCTTCTTTTTTTTCTTCTTTTTGATATATGTGACTGAGCACCATTTCGTTGTATGCACCGTCATATAATGACAATAAAAGCTTTTGATTTTTTTTATTTTGATTTGAAAATTATGGTACATAGATGTGTATGGCTTTCTCTGCTTATGCTACAGCCATCTACCGTACAAGATGAATAAATCTTTATATTCGTCGTCATCTCGTGGGAGCCGGGAGGGACATGAGACTGAGTGCATTTCTCTAGTTTCTATTATTCTGTTCTTATGCTATTATATGTTTTATTCCTCAAGGCAAGGCTCAGATCAGGAACGTGGAGTTTTTCCGCTCTGGTCAGGAGGGCTGGACCGACGCTGCCGACCCTCGTTACTCTGTGGCCTTCCTCAACCTGGGAGAGGTAGAGCAACAACAACATGATGATGACGATGATGATGATGATGATGATGAGGAATCAGGGCTCAGCGTTTGATGTTTGTTTTAGTTTGGTTTAGTTTGGATACACATAAAAGTATGTTTTTTTATGTGAGCACAGTTTAAAAAATGTAACATATAATGACTCAAAGAAAAATCAGTTTCAACTGGAAAGATCAGCAGGAGTTCACATGACCTCAAGGTTCTGTTTACACGTTTACATCTATAGTGTAAATGTGGAAATGCTCAATATTATTTTTTCTGTGTTGAAAGGTTTCAGAAGATGATGTATACATTCAGGGTTGCACTTTCCACGATGGCTTCTCTCCGGCCATCGGAGTCTTTGGGACAGAGCGACTGAAGATTGATGACAACATTGTCCACCACACTGTGGGAGAAGGTATGAAAAAGAGAGTTCTGAATTTAACTACTGTTCTATGAATCCCAAATGACTGCCAGAGGGCGGAGCTGAAAGCACTGAATGTTCCCTTCGCGCATGCGTAATTTGAGTATGTCACTTGTCACCAATGGGTGACTCAAGAAAGGCAATAAGAGGCTTGATTCTTCCCGAATCTTCTCACGTGAACACGAGGATTTTGAGAAACTGAGCGCTGTCGCAGTCATTTGGGATTCACAGATCTGTAGTTACATTCGTAACTATCGTTCTAGTTCATCCCTGCTGACCGCCAGAGGGTGGTGCTGAAAGCACTGAATGAGTTATCCCAGCTTAGTCACTCAAGGAATCCCAGATACCATCCCTACTGAGGAGCCTCTGAAGATTGAAGGACTACGCCCAGTGAATGGGAAGTAGTGACCTCCGCTTTGTAGAATCTGGAAAAGGTTCCGGGTGTCGCCACATATTTCCCCCAGGGGCACTCCCCTCAGGGTGCCCAAGATGTGGACACACTCCTGGTAGAGTGACAGCACACACTCCATGGTCGGGGACGGTTTAACACCTGATATGAATGGCGAATGGTATCCACGATCCAGTGAGACAGGTGTTGCTTTGAGAGAGCAGGGCCCTTGTTAGGGGCCCCCTAGCAAACAGAAAGCTGTGCAGATGCACGGATGCCTGCAGTAGCTTCAATATTAAATCCCAGAGCTCTAACTGGGCCCAAGAGCTCTGGCCTGCAAGCCTTACAGGCTGATCAGCTTAATGTGAATTTGATAGCACCTTGGGGATAAAGGCAATGCTTTGTCCATGGCATGACACCTGTACCCGTGTGGGGACCTTTGGAGGGCGGAACCCCGCTACTCCGACCACACAAGTCACAAGGCTACCAGCGACGGTGCTAAGATGCAGTGTAGGCTATTCCTTTTTTCCTTCATGCTGCTGTACGAAGAAAGACAAGAGGAACCGAACCTTTATTGACCAGAACTTATTGTCTCTCTCGGGTCACCCATTGGTCACATATTACTTTGTTGGTAAGCATACTCGAACTGCGCATGCGCGAAGAGGTTCTGGCAGTCAGCAGGGATGAAATAGAACTGAACTGACAGTTAAATGACGTGCAAATGCTTTACTATTTACTCACCAAAGTAATAAAATGCATCCATGTTTGCAGGTATCAGAATTTGGGGCAACAGGATAGCAGTGAGAAGGAACCTGGTGATGATGACACAGTGGCCTGGATCCTATCAGGACAGAGAGGAGCCCTTCAACTTCGCCTGGAACGCTGCCATCGAGGTCCGTCCTCTCAGAGGACAACACAGTGCCACTAATGCTACAAAAACCTGCTGCTGCATTTTTGATGTCTTCCTGTTTTTCAGGTCAATGAGGGGACAAATGTTGTGCTGCAGCATAACATTGTGGCAGGTTATGAGAGAGTTGCTTATCGCATTGATGGGGAACCATGTCCAGGTAACAGAAGTGAGAAGTGATAGTGGGCAATTCAGCTAAATTCCCTACCGCTCAGACTGAGGAGAACGATGTCAATGTCTTTCAGGATTTTTTTCTTCTGTAACCTCTGCAGGTTATGCGAATGGGAACGAGAAGTGGATTCACAATGAGGCTCACGGCGGGCTGTTCGGAGTTTATCTGAACAAAGATGGTTTGCCAGGCTGCAGCCACATCCAAGGCTTCTTCATCTGGAGGAGCTTTGACTACGCCATCTACTTCCAGGTCCTGATACTGACATTCCTGATGTTGTGGGTCAGGAAAGGGTTTTAAGCCTTTAATTCACCACTTTTATCAAAAAATAAAAAACAAAAAAAGTGTCTGCATATTGCCCTTCTGAAATTTTTATGCTCTGTTTTTAAGATACAATTTGTATCTATATGTAAAGACTGGAATCTGGCAAATATTTATAATCCTGAGGAAATAAAAGTCAAAATGTCGACTTTTCCTCTCGCCCTCACAGACCAACATGAGCATCATTATTTCCAACGTCACCCTGGTGGACAATGGGATGGGCATCATGCCTCTCATCTTCGCTCCTCCCTCTCTCTCCCACACTTACGCTGACATAACTGTACATATTCAGGTGAGAGGGGGTATTTTTTTTATTAGCTTATTGTTACTTTCCTCTCATATTAATCACATGTTGTTAAAAGGGTTCCATGGTAGGGAACCCAGACACATGACTCAGAGACAGGCCAAAGTGCAAGGATCTTTATTGATACAGGCAGGGATCAGAGATAAGAGCAATGTTTCCAGCAAGGGATGAAAGGAAATGCGCCTCCAGGGCTGGGGAGACACGTGTGAGGGATGCCCTGCACTGGCATTACGCTACTCTAAAATACAGGGAGAAATCAAAACCACTCACCAAAGTGGTGGGATAACAACCAACTAGAACAAAAAAAAAGCTTTCTTATTCAGCTATAAATATAACTCAAAACACTCACTAGATGAGGATAACCAAGGAACAGAATGACTAATAACAAGGAACAGGGATATCTACTACTGGTATCTAAACTAACAACAGAAAACAATCTGCTCTTAACCACAGAGGAGGGACTAACACTAATAAACAAAACTACACCTACGACTCATACACAATGAGGAGGGACTAAATCTAATAACAAAATCAAATAGTAACTCTAAGCTAATAAGGAAAAAGAAACAACTCTAAACCACTCTACACTAGAGGGAGACAAGATACAAAAGGACTGAAAAGCTACTCCTGGCTAGGGATTATCAAAAAGAGGCTGTGAAAATTACAAACCAAAAACCACGGAAATAACAAGGGCGAAGCTGGAAACACGCTTGAGTCTTGAGACGAGGTAATAAAGGGACACTGGAGACATGACAATCACACACAGGACAAGCGGAAACAAGACTATTTATACAAGAGGTGGAGAACAGATGGAAACAATCAGGGCCTTGTTTGACAATCACAGATGCAGGAAACACAAGAGGGCAGGAAGCAAAAACACCTGAAACAAGAGGGAGACAGGCTTATTTCAAAATAATAATACAATTGTTTAGTTTATTGACTGCTGTAGTGACTGATTTCATATACCTCATGCTCATCTTTCCCCAGAATGCCTTGATTGTTGGCAGCAGCCCGAGTTTCAACTGTTCTGCCACTTTGCCTGACAGTGACTTTAATTTGTTGATCACCAAAAGCCATCGAGCCCCAAGACCTCTAACAGGTACAGTACAAACTGATGCTGACATTTTTAGTAAATATGACCAAAGTTAAATTGTTTCTGCTCACTCTGAGAGGTTTGTTTTGATACAGAAACTGTGTTTCGAATAAAAAATGAAAACCTCAACAAAATGTCTTTAAAAAATTAGAAAAGAGGTTCTAGTTGTGTCATTTTGTTTTCATTCACTTAACCTAGAATTTGAACATCACCAAAAAATTCCCACGTGTTAATGCAGGCTTGTTAAAATGCAATCAATCCTTAATTTGTGACTGTTTTCTCTCTGTGCAGGTGGCAGATCTGGAATCTGTTGGCCCAATTTTGCATCGGGTCACAACACCGCTCCAGAAAAGCCTCATCATGTGAACATGAACTACAACGCCATCAAAGGACTGATGAAAGTCGAGGGTGAGTTCAGGCTCTGAGGTTTGAGAGTCACGTCCTGGTGATGTTTATCACTGAAAATTATTTTTGCGCTGATTTGAAGAGCATGTTCCTTATCCCTCATTTCTCTTAATCCTTCCCAGATACCACATTCGTCGGTTTCCGAAACGTCTGCTCAGGCGAGATGAACTTCATGTTCATCACCAACCCGCTCAACGAGGACCTGCAGCATCCTGTGCAGGTCTCAGGCATAAAGATAGTCAACAGCACAGAGGAGTCCAGAGTCTTCATCCACAGGCCTGATGTGAGGTAAATCATTGCACATCTATAAGTGCCAGACTTGCACAGACAGAGAGGCAAGAACTTTTACACAATTGGAGACTCAACAATGTAATGATAGCAACAAAAAGAGGACCATGGAAAATACACTGAAATGAATAACTCTATGTTTTTGTGTCTCAGTAAGGTGAACCCAGCTGACTGCGTGGACATGGACTGTGATGCCAAGAAGAAGAGCCTGTTGAAGGACCTGGATGGTTCCTTCCTCGGCATGGTGGGAGCTGTGGTGCCCCAGTCCGAGTTTGAGTGGGGAGGTGATCCCAGGAGAGGGCTGGGCGACTACCGCATCCCAAAAGTCATGCTCACTTTCCCCAACGGCAGCCGCATCCCCGTGAACCAGATCGCTCCACACAAAGGTGAGTAGATGAGTGAAATGGAAAAAATAGATTTAAAGACCCTGACTGAACAGCAGCTGGTTACAGCAGCTTATTAGGACCATTAAAGGTGAAAGAAAGGCAATGTTGTGCAGAAGGAGGGGGGGGTTAATATTTCACATTTTTTCATATTACATTTGACATATTTCTGTGTGATTATAGTCACAATATAGCCACTGCTTTAATTTTGATGTGTTTTAAAGTAGTGATATTATGGTGAGGATGGCCCCTGAGTGAGGTCCTGAAAGATACATATATACAAGTTCTGAATTGTTTTATGAACATAAATACATATTAATGTAATTCCTATGTATACGTTACCACAGTAATGAGTTTTTAGGAAGTTAGAATACCCACAGAGAACCCATGCAGACACGGGGAGAACATACAAATTCCACACGTTCCCAGGCCAGGAATCGAACCCGCTACCTTCTTGCTGTGAGGCAACAGTGCTAACCACTACACCACCGTGCCGCTGTTTCAAAATGAGCACTACAAATTGAATTGAGTCTGTGCTCAGTATTTGTAGACACTGTAGAGAGTCAAAAGTTGCATCATAAACAAAGTAGTAGAGTCTTTATTGTCCTGTGTGCCCCTTTGTCTGACAGCAGAATATCATTCAATAGTTCATAATAAAAACTGATTTTCCAAAATGCTGTGGCTTCTTTCCTCAGGTGTGATCAGGAAAGACTGCTCCTACATGAGCTCTTGGCAGAGCTACAAGTGTTTCGGGCTGAACTACAGGATGCTGGTGATCGAAAGCCTGGACTCTGACACAGAGACCAGGCGTCTGTCCCCCGTCGCTGTGCTGGGAGGCGGCTACCTGGATCTGATCAATGGTGGGTCACCTGCTATGGTCCTGATGTGTCAGAAAGCCAGAAAAATGTGATTGATCTTTCTAAAAATAATTCAGTGTGTCTTTGTGCGCTCAGGTCCTCAGGATCACGGCTGGTGTTCGGGCTACACCTGCCAGAGGAGAGTGTCTCTCTTCCACAGCATCGTGGCCACCAACCACTCCTTCGACGTCTTCTTCACCAGCGTCAGCCCTCAGAAACTACGCCTCATGATGCTCAATGCCGATCCAACTGAGGTCAGTGCACAGCTGGAGAGTACTAAGTAATTTACATGTCAGTCCTGGGCTCTTACAGAAATAAATTACAAGCTTCAATTTGGCTTCACCTCTTACTTCTTTCATGTCTTGATTTGTGCAGAGCATCATGGTGTCGGTCTTCTACTCCAAGCCACAGCGGCTGGATGTGTACGTTGACAACGATCTGGTTGTTCCAACTAATGCTAAGTGGAACAGTGACAACACTGACTACACCTTGAAGAAACCCATCTATGCAGGTACGCATGCATTTATTAAACACTCTAATCTTATTATGTGCAGGGTGTTTCTGCTGCCAATAAAATCATATTGGTTATTAAGTTAGAGAGTTTAATTATCTGTTATTTTTCTCATCCTTCCAGGTCAGTACATCCCCCAGCTGAATGCCACTGCGGGAACCAACTACTTTGACCAGGACAACAAGATGCTAAAGGTCATAGTGAGAGGATCCCAACCGGTGGAGGTCCGACTGCTCGGTTCTCTTTATCTCCTTTGACCTGCTTACCATGCCTGAGGAAGAGTTCTTTGGAGAAGGCCTCGTTCTGAATCTCGCTACATTCCTCAAATTTCCCCCAAATATGATCAGAATCACCAAAATCATCCAGGAGGGAGGAGACGGGCACAGGAAGGGATCCACGGGCCTGAAGGTGGAGGTGGAGATCAAGCAACCTCCAGTCCAGAAACCCACCAATGGTTAGTGGGAGCAGACGCACTTCTGTGCCGGAGTTTGTTTTATATTGTTTTTCCAGACTGTTTTGATCCAGGAGTGTTGTTAACATGTCTCTATGCGCTTTGTCTTCTCAGATGAGGAGGACTTGTTGAAGAGCATCGCTGATGAGCTGAGTCAGGCAGCAGTCTCTGGAGACCTCAGTCAGTCCATCGGCTACAAGATCTCTTTGTTGGGTGTCATTCCACCTCATCCTCATTCCAACGGGAATGAGTGATTTAATCATATATGCATAGTTGAAACTACAAAACTACAAACCAATATATATATATGTTATAAATTTGTTACAAATCTTTGGGATGGGGTTAAAGTATCTTAAATTGTATGTTTAAACATGTGCAATAGGTGCCTAACTTGACTCTGTAACAAGATGAAGGAAGACATGAAGTTTGCATTTATTTTGAACTATATTCTCTTTCAATAAATTCTGTTTTTCATTGATAAACTTACCTTTATTGCATCAGTGTTTTTCTTCTTTTAGGGGAGATGACCCCAGATTAATTCAGTAAAAGCAATTACTAATAGATCGCACCATGAAACTTCCCCACTGGAAAACTTACATTAAGATGATTATTGCTTTTATTATTGTTTCTGAAATGTGATGTTTAAATAAAGGCAAATAAGGCAGAACACAGTCAGTCTGAAAGAAGACTACCAGTTATGAACGCAAATTACCTGATGGAGCAGAAGAAGTCCAGTTTGAGTGAAGGCTCTGTCCATGGTGCTGAAGGAAGCTGATTGGCTGGAAGTCACAGCAGGACGATGCTCCAACTCATCACTAGAGGGCGGGACAAGAAACTAAATCATGACCCACTGAGGCTCAGTCGCAGTAATGTGTCAAGACCTGCTTGAAAAACTAGACACAGCATTTCTAAACCTGAGACAAAAAATACAAATCACTTTGTAGAGTTTTGTGAGTGTCCGCAAACGCACCAGAGGTGGAGAAGCGCTCCTTTCAGAGCACATCTGCCTCCCAGCCAGGAGGGAGGTGACGGCCAACAGAGGAACAAAACAGCTTTACAGCCTGAATTTGCTCCCTCCATTTAGCCTCAACAATAAGAGCAGGGTGGGCGTGTTCCCACCCTCTTCTCTGGACTCTGTCCTCCAGAGCGGTGCGCTCTGTGCGGAGGAGCATCCGTTCGTCCGTGACCTTCCCGGAGTATGCGGTTTGCAATTGTCAATACACCAAAAATCAATACTTTTGAAAATGCTCACTTTTTTTACCAGTTTACCCTGCAGTGTTTAGCAAACTTCATTCAAACAAGTGAAAACTGTGTGATTGTTGTTGTGGACAATTTTCCACTGCAGATTAATGAAATGCACATTTGGTGAGGATCAACGTAGAGTTTGACAATCCTAGTTTTGGAGATTATGTAAAAAAAAAAAAAAACGGTCTGTAGTGAAATACAGTATGGCATAATCGGAAGGTCGTGCTGAAGTCTTAGCATTGAAAATGAGGATTAGACAAACCTCGAAAAAATTATTAAGAGCAAATATAATCACTCTCAGAATATAAATATAAATATCATACAAGCTACTGTATTTATTCTGAAATACACTGAATAAAGTATAGTCAACTTCACAATTCACTTTTGTCTGGAGTTCAGCCACTGTAGTTTATTTCTTTGTCCATGTAAAATTTACAGTTTAGTGTTACTGATGTGTCTTATGATAAATAGCAGCAAAAGGTAAAATAAAAAAGACTATACTAGCTTCTATGATCCTTTGTCACTGATATTAATAATTCAACAACAGTTGGAAAAATAGTGTGAAATATATCCACAACTTTATATAGCCAGAACAAAATATTTATCATCTTAGTTACAGTTGGTTTCAAAAAAGGGTTAGGCTCTTCACAGATTGAGATTTTAAATTTATTGTTGAATTCAATAACAAAACAAGAGACATTCTGTGCATTCTGTGTACTGATATAAATGATGACTTGGGAACATTTTCATCTTAATAAAATTAAAAAAAAGACAAAAATGTTTAATTATTTAGAATGTGACTAATAAGGAAGAGATAATTAAAAAATCTCACCTTCTTAAACGTGTAAGTGAAAGTGTCATGACCTCATTCTTACCACATTACTATCTTTTTAAATAGAGAGATTAAGGGCATTATTTGCAGTCAGTGATAATGAAACAGTGACATCCAGTTTATTTATTCTATTATGTATTCAGAGGAGATGTAAGGTCTGTTTTATGACTTTTGGCAGAGAGTCTGGGTCACTTTCAGAGGCTCTGTCCTGACCAGCTGACACCTCTGACAGCTCAGCTGTCTGCTTCGTTTACATCCTGGTCCGGGAGCACGCGCTCAACTTAACTCGCTCTCCTATTGGCTGAGCTGCTCTGTAGCACCGCCCACCACAGAGGGACCGGAAATTACAGCTGTCAGAAACAAGAATAAAAGCTAGAATTTAATGTAAAATGTATGCTACATCTTTACCATTTCTATAACAGTAAAGACTAAATAATATCCAGCCAAGCATGTCAATAAAGTAGAGAGCATTATCTCCAAAACACAACGGTTTGTCATTTTAGTTGCTGCTTTAGTGTTTTAAGGTTAAAAAAACAAACCCCACTCTCAGGCGGATGAAATTAAAGCAAAGAGAATATATTATTACAAAAGCAGTGGACAGACAATTAATTACCACTACTTGCTTCTAAGTTAAACGTTGACCTCGTTTAACCTTCGGTTTCACTTTAGATGTAGACCCAAGCCTGTAAACAATTAGCTTTAGTGCCAATTAGTGGCACACTATAAGGCAAGTATAACTGTAAAACTAAACACACCTAAACAAAGAAGAATTAGCGGTCAGATGGATTCTATTAATCAATTTGAAATGTGTTTCTTTGATTATGGGGGAATGGGCCATTTGATGTAATGTGAGTGGGCCTTTTCTAATGTAGACAAACTTGTGACAATGACACAGTGAAGTGTCAGAAAATAACCCTCTGTGATAATCACTGAATAGTCTCGATTTAAAGACAGAAGTTACAAACTTGTTATTACATTTCCCCCATGTTTTCAATGGGGTCAGAAATTGCGGGCCATCAGCACCAAGACGGCCTGGAGATGGCCCTTGTTTGCCCATGGCCTGGCAGTGAAAAAACACTTGGGCAAGCCCGGACTGGCTCAGCTTTGGCTCAATAGTGTGAAAGCGGCTAATAATGTAGAACACGTATCACAACAAACAGTGAAAAGTCAACTTTTAATCTAGTATACAGATAAATATTTCTTGAAATGATAAGAATATTCATTGTTTAGGTTCATTACCATGTTGTACAGTCTTCCCTGTAAAGACGCCATAGGTAGAAGTTTGCTAAAGTTAGTTAATCAATGCAGTGCTCGTGAACGCTCGGGAATAAGCAACGCGCGTTTCAGTGGGAGGTCTGAAGAAAGAGCAGGGGTGTGTTTTTTCAAAAGATAGCTTGATGGAACCATTTTTCAAAGAACTCCTACTCCGCCTTTAAAACTCTACTATACTGCGCTTGGATGGGACCGGTACCTTTCTTTTTCACATCATCGCGTGACATCACCGCATTGTAATTTGAGCCGAGGCGAGCGAGCAACTGAGTGAGCAGTGCGGAGCAGGAGTCTTAAGACAGAGAGCGATTAAATGATCAGTGTAAACAGCAACCATTTGTGCATTTAGAAAATAATGAGTGGCTCATTTATTAACCAGGAATTAACAAGAGGAGGCTGACTGGACAACAGTGCAGCAGTCTGACACGCCTGCTGTTTAGAGAGTCCTGTAGTGTGAATACCACGGCAAGTCAACAACTCTGACAGTTGTGTAGTGTGAACCAGACATTAAAGACAAGCAGCCAGACCTTCATAAGGAGTTCAGAGAACGACAGGTAATAACTCAAATACCTATGAAAAGACACCAAATTCAGTGCTAAAGCAACACCAGCCCCCTTCACGCTCCACTAAAGTAGTTCTGGAAAAAATTAAAGCTCCATTGCAATTAGTTACCACTTTCTCTGGTTTAAATAGCCTATTTATATTATTTTATTTATATTATATATCTTTGACTTGAAAATGTTTGAGAATCACTGCTCTAGCCACTACCCTGGCCTGTGTCATTCTTATCTTTATTTGTAAAGGGTTTGCAAACACCATAACTACAGAGGAGGAAACTGAAGAGGTCAATTAGACACAAATCCATATTCAGCAAGTCAAAGGTCTCCCTCTTCAACTGGATGTGCTTTGTGTACAGGTACTGTATATGGCAAGCCGTTTTAACATTTAATCGAAACACACTCCTGTCTGTAATTACATTTCTCCTCGTCAAAATGTAATTTGGACTAGTCAGAATGGTCACTAAAGATATCTGCAACAACATTCTTACTAGTAGAAGTGTTATTTTAAGATAACTTTGATTGTACTAGTCAAAACTAAATTTTAGATATCTAAAAACTCCTTAAAAACTGTAAATGGCCATTTTAACATTCAATAGTTAGACTGGATATGTATTACAGATATCTGTAATTCAGCTCTTCCTAGTCAAAAAGAACATTTCAGATATCCACAATGACATTCTTCCTGGGACAAATGACGTCACGTTTGCCATTCATGTGTATTGCGCTTGACAGACAGGAGAAAGAAATGAAGGGTCGACAGTTTGTCACCCAGGTTTTTCATATCAGAGAATCAGATCAAAGTATTGAGTGACACTGCTTTTAGCCAATCATTTATTTTAACCAGGCTTACACTGTCGGACGATATGCGGCGTTGCGTTCAATGCAACTCCAAAAGGAGGACAAATAAGCGTCTGGCGTGAGGCTGTCCACGGCACCGAGCTTTGGACCTGGAAGCGATTTGTGACGTCACACTAGCCATCCCCATGAGCATAAGAGGTAGAAAATGGATGGATGGATGGAAACAGCTGTACGTGACGTCATCTCCGTTCTAGAACGCTGTGACGCAGATTGTGTTTGATCTTTGTAGACAGTATTTCAGCACAACCATTGAACGGCCTCATTTAGAGACCAGAGCTCATCTTGGCAGCTGATCACGTTTCTATTGTATCTGTTACTTGTAATTTAGTACATCATCACATAATATTACTTAAATACCAGAAGTAATTACTGTCTGCTGCTATGGCAGTTTTGCATTTGGGACTGCCTGGTCCTGAGCCTGCCTTCAGGACCAGACCTAGGATTGCAGATGCCATTTCCAGGACCAGAACTAGGATTGCAGATGCCATTTCCAGGACCAGAACTAGGATTGCAGATGCCATTTCCAGGACCAGGACCAGGACCAGAACTAGGATTGCAGATGCCATTTCCAGGACCAGAACTAGAACTAGGAATGCAGATGCCATTTCCAGGACCAGAACTAGGAATGCAGATGCCATTTCCAGGACCAGAACTAGGATTGCAGATGCCATTTCCAGGACCAGAACTAGGATTGCAGATGCCATTTCCAGGACCAGAACTAGGAATGCAGATGCCATTTCCAGGACCAGAACTAGGATTGCAGATGCCATTTCCAGGACCAGAACTAGGCTTGTAAATTCCATTTCCGGGACCAGAACTAGGATTGCAGATGCCATTTCCAGGACCAGACTTAGGGCCTCAGGCGGCATTTCCAGGTGTAGCAGGAGGTGTAGCATTCAGCCCATACAAAGAGCATGGTTTGAGTGGTTTGAATGCTATGCCTCCAGGTTTAGCCTGAGGTATAGCATGAGCCATGCATGTATTTGAGATTTCAAGCCATAGAAACATCATGGTTTGAATGCTAAATACCTTCATGGCATTTTATTTGGGTTTTCTCCGGGTGCTCCGGTTTCTCCCAACTCTATACATTAAAAAAAAAAATAAATAAAAAAAATAAAGTAATTATTTACTGTATCTGTATCTGTTCTGGACAGTTTTAAAGTTGGAAAATTTCCATGGAAATTAACAGTAATTCATGGGAATTTCTGAGAATAAAGAGGAATAGACCAGAATTTATAAAGAGGAACTTCTTAAATACAGTTGGGGAAAGTATATTGTAGCATACTTTTGACTGAAACAACCACATTTAATGCACTTTAACATCTATGCTGTTCTGAAGCCTCGTTTCCACTGATGCCCACAGCACTTGCAAATATGAAATGACATGGGAGTGGTTAGCACTGTCACCTCACAGCAAGAAGGTACCAGGTAGTGATGGGCAGATGAAGCTTCTTGAAGCTTCATTTGCTCTAGTCGGACATCTACTGGGCCTTAAACATATCAGTTGTCATGGATTTGAAGTGTGTGGCATTTTGCAGAAAGCCTGTGAATAAAACTGTCAGCAAAATAAAGAAGTATGCAAAACATGTACTGTAGTGATGGCAGTTTACTGTGTGTATGCTGGCAGTATGGAAAATTATTATTTGGAAATGATGAAAATGGAAATGATTATTTGCAGTGGGGTGAGGGTGGATGGGGTATTGGGCAATGATTGTGCTTTAGTAACATTGAGGTATGGCCAGTGATTATGGTTTAGGATATTTTCTACTATTTCAGGGTGGCATCATGTTTCACAGATAACAAATTCTCCAGTTTGATTCCAACTCAAACCTGCATGTCATACTCTCTCCCCCCGCATTTCCTGTTTGTATCTCTACCGTCAACTACACAACACAGATAAAAATGGCACAAAAATCAACTGTATTTCTTTCTGTTTACAGTAACACTCATACCATCATATTCTATGAGGTCTCTGCTCTGTTTTACTGTTTAAATTCCAGTAGAAATATAGGTTATTCATAATATTAACTTTACCATTATTACTTTTCCAAATAACGTTTCAATAACTCGGAATGTACATTTGTTGCATTGATATATTTCTGGGACAAAACGGCATTTCTGGCAGCATGGTGGTGTAGTGGTTAGCACTGTCGCCTCACAGCAAGAAAGTACTGGGTCCCACCATCCAAAAACATGCATAGGGATTAGGTTAATTGTCTAATTTAAATTGACCGTAGGTGTGAATGTGAGTGGTTGTCTGTCTCTATGTGTCCTGTGATGAACTGGAGACTTGTCCAGGGTGTACCCTGCCTTTCACCATAAGACAGCTGGGATAGGCTCCAGCCCCCCTGCGACCCTATGAGAGGATAAGAGGTAGAAAATGATGGATGTTCTTGTCATTTTAATTAAAGCCATTGCGTATACCACTGTTATGAGTATATATACTGCCTGTCCAAAAAACAGCAACCACCAAAAAAAGTCACACACACACTAATATTTTGTTGGACCACCTTTAGCTTTGATTATGCATGCATTCGCTGTGACATCATTTCGATAAGCTTCTTCTTCACAAGATTTATTTCCATCCAGTGTTGCATTAATTTTTCACCAAGATCTTGCATTGATGATGGTAGAGTCTGACCGCTGCACAAAGCCTACTCCAGCCCATCCCAAAAATTATCAGTGGGGTTAAGGTCTGGACTCTGTGGTGAAAATGATGACTCATGCTTGCTGAACCACTCTTTCACTATTTGAGCCTGATGAATCCTGGCATTGTCATCTTGGAATATGTCCGTGTCATCAGTGAAGAAAAAAAAAAAAAAAACATTGATGGAGTAACCTGGTCATTCATTGTACTAGTCAAAACTAAATTTTAGATATCTAAAAATCCTTAAAAACTGTAAATGGCCATTTTAACATTCAATACCTAGACTGGATATGTATTACAGATATCTGTAATTCAGCCCTTCCTAGTCAAAAGAACATTTCAGATATCCACAATGACATTTTGCATATCTAGAACGAACATTCAGTATATCTGCAATTGAATTCTTACCAGGAAAAACTCCCATTTCAGATATCTTCAATCCAGTTGTGTAAGAACTTGGCAAAAACACAGGAAGAAAGAACCCAAATGCTCGACTCAAAGCAAAGTAACAACAAAGGCTTTATTAACAGAACAGAAAACAATGGTACAGGGAGGGATTGACACTCTAACCTGGCTACCTGGAAATACAACGTAAACATCCAACACGGCTATCAAAATTACAAAATAAACATCAGAGAACTGCTATGAAAATTACAACAGAAAACACCCTGGCGCTGGCTAATCCTAACTACTCAGACCATCGGGCTGACCCTTTCTGGTTTGACTCTGCTGACATGGAATGTGGGATGAACTTTGAGGGAGCGGGGGAGGCGCAGACGAACCGACGCCGGGTTCACCACCTTGGTGATGGTGTATGGACCGATGAATCTGGGTGGCAACTTCTTGGAGACTTCACGCAGGGTGAGGTCACGGGTGGAAAGCCATACTCTCTGTCCACTCTGGTAGACTGGCGCTGGTCTTCTCCATTGGTCCGCTGCCTTCTTCATGCCCACCACGCTGCGCTACAACACTCTGCGAGTAGCTTCCCACACCCGGTGAGCCCGCCGGACCAGGGCATGCGCTGACGGGACAGAAACCTCTTTCTCCAGGTCAGGAAAGGCTGGTGGCTGGTAACCATACACACAGTGAAAAGGGGATATCTTGGTGGCTGCCGAGGGCAGGGAGTTATATGCGTACTCGACCCAGGGAAGAAGCTTGCTCCAAGAGGCGGGATTCTGGGTAATAAGGCAGCGCAGGCAGGTCCCCAGTACTTGATTCAGCCGTTCAGTTTGTCCATTAGACTGAGGGTGATAGCCCGAAGAAAGGCTCACAGAGGCTCCGATAAGGCTGCACAACTCTCTCCAAAACCTTGACACAAACTGAGGTCCTCTGTCGGAGACAATGTCTGTGGGGAAACCATGAATACTAAAAACCCAGCTGAACATAACTTCTGCCGTCTCTTTAGCTGACGGCAACTTAGGCATGGCAATGAAATGTGTCATTTTAGAAAACCTGTCCACCACCATGAGAACGGCGGTGTTTCCGTTGGAGCAGGGTAGTCCTGTGACGAAGTCCAGAGCGATTGCAGTCCATGGACAGCTGGGCACGGAAGTGGCTGGAGGAGACCTGCTGGTTTCTGTGCTGCAGATTTATTACGGGCGAACACGGAACATGCCTCCACATATTCCCTGACGATCTTCTCCATAGCTGGCCACCAAAACTGCTGGCGAATAAAAAACAGGGTCCTTTTAACACCAGGATGGCAAGTGAGCCGAGATGTATGGGCCCAATGTACCACCTGCGACCTCAGACCCTCAGGCACAAACAGCCTATTGGGAGGGCAGCCCTCTGGTGGTGGGTTTTCCCCATTGGCTTGTTTAACCTCATTCACTATAGGCCAAGATACTGCTCCTACCACACAGTTGCGTGGCAGGATAGGTTCAGGCGTCTTGGCAACACGCTCGGGGTCGTATAGCCATGAGAGGGCGTCAGGCTTGACGTTTTGACTCCCGGGCCTATAAGAGAGAGAAAAACTGAATCGATTTACACAAAAAAAAAAAAAAAACAAGGACCATCTGGCTTGGCGTGAATTTAGTCTCTTGGCCTGTCGAATATACTCCAGATTCTTATGGTCCGTCCACACCAGAAAGGGCTGCTGGGCCCCCTCCAGCCAGTGACGCCACTCTTCCAGCGCCACCTTTACTGCCAACAGCTCTCTGTTGCCCACGTCATAGTTTCTCTCAGCCTGACATAGTTTCTTGGACAGCAATGCACAGGGGTGCATCTTGCCGTCTGTCGCTGATCTTTGGGATAGAACCGCACCTATCCCCACATCAGAAGCATCCACCTCCACCACAAACTGTCTGGTCGGGTCAGGTTCAGAGAGAATGGGGGCTGATGTGAATCGTGCCTTGAGCTGCCGGAAAGCAGCATCAGCTGCCGGGGTCCACTGGAAGGAAGACTGAGGAGAGGTTAAGGTATGCAGAGGAGCCGCGATGGTGCTATAGTTCTGAATGAACCGACGGTAGAAGTTAGCAAATCCTAAGAATTGCTGAACCTTCTTCCGGTTATTCGGAACGGGCCACTCTGCAACAGCCTTTACTTTAGTCGGATCCATCTGTATCGACCCAGGGGCTATGATGAAGCCCAGGAAAGATACTGATTCGGCATGAAACTCACACTTCTCTGCCTTAACATGCAATCGATTTGCTAACAACTTCTGTAGCACCTGGCGCACATGTTGCACATGGGTTTCAAGATCAGGAGAAAAGATTAGAGTGTCATCAATGTACACATACACAAACCTGTTCAGGTACTCTCTTAAAACATCGTTCAACAAGTTCTGAAAACCCCTGGGGCATTGGAAAGACCAAAAGGCATCACTAAGTATTCATAGTGTCCAGACAGGGTATTAAAACCCGTTTACCACTCATCCCCCTCCCTTATGCGTACCAGATGGTAAGCGTTGCGTAGGTCTAGCTTGGTGAAAACCTTCGCGTCTTGAAGCTGTTCAAAGCATCTGACATGAGAGGGAGGGGGTACCTGATCTTGATGGTGATTTCAATAAGAGGAGCAAAGTCAATGCAGGGCCTGAGAGACCCATCCTTCTTACCCATGAAGAAGAAACCCGCTCCCAGCGGGGAGGAGGACGGCCTGATGATGCCTGTCTGTAGGGAGGTCTGTATGTAATTGTCCATGGCCTCTCTTTCCGGGCCCCCGCTTGTAGCTCGATGGCACAGTCATAGGGTCTGTGGAGAGGCAGAGAAGCAGCCTTCGCCTTGCTAAAGGCCTGGCCGGAGTCATGATAGCATAGCAGCACAGCAGATAAGTCAACATTGTCATCTGTGGAAGCTGTTTCAGGTGAGGACGACACTGACCCAGACTCCGCCCCAACACCCCTCGCTAGGACTCTCTCGCCACTGCTGAAACAATGATTCTCACATTCTTTAGACCACCCCCTTACTAACCCCAACTTCCATTCAATAGCAGGGTTATGTCTGCACAACCATGGATAACCCAACACTATGGCATGGTTTTCTGAGTTGAACACATGAAATCTTAACTGTTCTTTGTGGTTACCAATCATTAGCGTTACCAGTTCTGTGACATGGGTTATCTTAAATAGTTTATTCCCATTCAAAGCACTGGCCTCAAGAGGACGTGACAAAAACTCAGTTTTCAGACCCAACTCCCGAACCACCCCCCAGTCCATTAGACTCTCGTCCACCCCTGAGTCAATGAGCACCCCTTGAGTCAACACCTGGTTCCCCACTGAACACGTTACCTGTGTCAGCTGGCGAGGAGATCCTTCCGGGGGTCCTGACTGGGTGGTCGGGCCTCTTCTAATAGCAGCAGAAACAGTTGTTGATCACCAAAAGCCATCGAGCCCCAAGACCTCTAACAGGTACAGTACAAACTGATGCTGACATTTTTAGTAAATATGACCAAAGTTAAATTGTTTCTGCTCACTCTGAGAGGTTTGTGTTGATACAGAAACTGTTTCGAATAAAAAATGAAAACCTCAACAAAATGTCTTTAAAAAATTAGAAAAGAGGTTCTAGTTGTGTCATTTTGTTTTCATTCACTTAACCTAGAATTTGAACATCACCAAAAAATACTGCACTTTTCTGCTTTTCCCACGTGTTAATGCAGGCTTGTTAAAATGCAATCAATCCTTAATTTGTGACTGTTTTCTCTCTGTGCAGGTGGCAGATCTGGAATCTGTTGGCCCAATTTTGCATCGGGTCACAACACCGCTCCAGAAAAGCCTCATCATGTGAACATGAACTACAACGCCATCAAAGGACTGATGAAAGTCGAGGGTGAGTTCAGGCTCTGAGGTTTGAGAGTCACGTCCTGGTGATGTTTACCACTGAAAATTATTTTTGCGCTGATTTGAAGAGCATGTTCCTTATCTCTCATTTCTCTTAATCCTTCCCAGATACCACATTCGTCGGTTTCCGAAACGTCTGCTCAGGCGAGATGAACTTCATGTTCATCACCAACCCGCTCAACGAGGACCTGCAGCATCCTGTGCAGGTCTCAGGCATAAAGATAGTCAACAGCACAGAGGAGTCCAGAGTCTTCATCCACAGGCCTGATGTGAGGTAAATCATTGCACATCTATAAGTGCCAGACTTGCACAGACAGAGAGGCAAGAACTTGTACACAATTGGAGACTCAACAATGTAATGATAGCAACAAAAAGAGGACCATGGAAAATACACTGAAATGAATAACTCTATGTTTTTGTGTCTCAGTAAGGTGAACCCAGCTGACTGCGTGGACATGGACTGTGATGCCAAGAAGAAGAGCCTGTTGAAGGACCTGGATGGTTCCTTCCTCGGCATGGTGGGAGCTGTGGTGCCCCAGTCCGAGTTTGAGTGGGGAGGTGATCCCAGGAGAGGGCTGGGCGACTACCGCATCCCAAAAGTCATGCTCACTTTCCCCAACGGCAGCCGCATCCCCGTGAACCAGATCGCTCCACACAAAGGTGAGTAGATGAGTGAAATGGAAAACAGATCAATACGAATGAAAATATAGATTTAAAGACCCTGACTGAACAGCAGCTGGTTACAGCAGCTTATTAGGACCATTAAAGGTGAAAGAAAGGCAATGTTGTGCAGAAGGAGGGGGGGGTTAATATTTCACATTTTTTCATATTACATTTGACATATTTCTGTGTGATTATAGTCACAATATAGCCACTGCTTTAATTTTGATGTGTTTTAAAGTAGTGATATTATGGTGAGGATGGCCCCTGAGTGAGGTCCTGAAAGATACATATATACAAGTTCTGAATTGTTTTATGAACATAAATACATATTAATGTAATTCCTATGTATACGTTACCACAGTAATGAGTTTTTAGGAAGTTAGAATACCCACAGAGAACCCATGCGGACACGGGGAGATCATACAAACTCCACATGTTCCCGGGCCGGGAATCAAACCCTCTACCTTCTTGCTGTGAGGCAACAGTGCTAACCACTACACCACCATGCCGCTGTTTCAAAATGAGCACTACAAATTGAATTGAGTCTGTGCTCAGTATTTGTAGACACTGTAGAGAGTCAAAAGTTGCATCATAAACAAAGTAGTAGAGTCTTTATTGTCCTGTGTGCCCCTTTGTCTGACAGCAGAATATCATTCAATAGTTCATAATAAAAACTGATTTTCCAAAATGCTGTGGCTTCTTTCCTCAGGTGTGATCAGGAAAGACTGCTCCTACATGAGCTCTTGGCAGAGCTACAAGTGTTTCGGGCTGAACTACAGGATGCTGGTGATCGAAAGCCTGGACTCTGACACAGAGACCAGGCGTCTGTCCCCCGTCGCTGTGCTGGGAGGCGGCTACCTGGATCTGATCAATGGTGGGTCACCTGCTATGGTCCTGATGTGTCAGAAAGCCAGAAAAATGTGATTGATCTTTCTAAAAATAATTCAGTGTGTCTTTGTGCGCTCAGGTCCTCAGGATCACGGCTGGTATTCGGGCTACACCTGCCAGAGGAGAGTGTCTCTCTTCCACAGCATCGTGGCCACCAACCACTCCTTCGACGTCTTCTTCACCAGCGTCAGCCCTCAGAAACTACGCCTCATGATGCTCAATGCCGATCCAACTGAGGTCAGTGCACAGCTGGAGAGTACTAAGTAATTTACATGTCAGTCCTGGGCTCTTACAGAAATAAATTACAAGCTTCAATTTGGCTTCACCTCTTACTTCTTTCATGTCTTGATTTGTGCAGAGCATCATGGTGTCGGTCTTCTACTCCAAGCCACAGCGGCTGGATGTGTACGTTGACAATGATCTGGTTGTTCCAACTAATGCTAAGTGGAACAGTGACAACACTGACTACACCTTGAAGAAACCCATCTATGCAGGTACGCATGCATTTATTAAACACTCTAATCTTATTATGTGCAGGGTGTTTCTGCTGCCAATAAAATCATATTGGTTATTAAGTTAGAGAGTTTAATTATCTGTTATTTTTCTCATCCTTCCAGGTCAGTACATCCCCCAGCTGAATGCCACTGCGGGAACCAACTACTTTGACCAGGACAACAAGATGCTAAAGGTCATAGTGAGAGGATCCCAACCGGTGGAGGTCCGGACCGCTCCGGTTCTCTTTATCTCCTTTGACCTGCTTACCATGCCTGAGGAAGAGTTCTTTGGAGAAGGCCTCGTTCTGAATCTCGCTACATTCCTCAAATTTCCCCCAAATATGATCAGAATCACCAAAATCATCCAGGAGGGAGGAGACGGGCACAGGAAGGGATCCACGGGCCTGAAGGTGGAGGTGGAGATCAAGCAACCTCCAGTCCAGAAACCCACCAATGGTTAGTGGGAGCAGACGCACTTCTGTGCCGGAGTTTGTTTTATATTGTTTTTCCAGACTGTTTTGATCCAGGAGTGTTGTTAACATGTCTCTATGCGCTTTGTCTTCTCAGATGAGGAGGACTTGTTGAAGAGCATCGCTGATGAGCTGAGTCAGGCAGCAGTCTCTGGAGACCTCAGTCAGTCCATCGGCTACAAGATCTCTTTGTTGGGTGTCATTCCACCTCATCCTCATTCCAACGGGAATGAGTGATTTCATCATATATGCATAGTTGAAACTACAAAACTACAAACCAATATATATATATGTTATAAATTTGTTACAAATCTTTGGGATGGGGTTAAAGTATCTTAAATTGTATGTTTAAACATGTGCAATAGGTGCCTAACTTGACTCTGTAACAAGATGAAGGAAGACATGAAGTTTGCATTTATTTTGAACTATATTCTCTTTCAATAAATTCTGTTTTTCATTGATAAACTTACCTTTATTGCATCAGTGTTTTTCTTCTTTTAGGGGAGATGACCCCAGATTAATTCAGTAAAAGCAATTACTAATAGATCGCACCATGAAACTTCCCCACTGGAAAACTTACATTAAGATGATTATTGCTTTTATTATTGTTTCTGAAATGTGATGTTTAAATAAAGGCAAATAAGGCAGAACACAGTCAGTCTGAAAGAAGACTACCAGTTATGAACGCAAATTACCTGATGGAGCAGAAGAAGTCCAATTTGAGTGAAGGCTCTGTCCATGGTGCTGAAGGAAGCTGATTGGCTGGAAGTCACAGCAGGACGATGCTCCAACTCATCACTAGAGGGCGGGACAAGAAACTAAATCATGACCCACTGAGGCTCAGTCGCAGTAATGTGTCAAGACCTGCTTGAAAAACTAGACACAGCATTTCTAAACCTGAGACAAAAAATACAAACCACTTTGTAGAGTTTTGTGAGTGTCCGCAAACGCACCAGAGGTGGAGAAGCGCTCCTTTCAGAGCACATCTGCCTCCCAGCCAGCAGGGAGGTGACGGCCAACAGAGGAACAAAACAGCTTTACAGCCTGAATTTGCTCCCTCCATTTAGCCTCAACAATAAGAGCAGGGTGGGCGTGTTCCCACCCTCTTCTCTGGACTCTGTCCTCCAGAGCGGTGCGCTCTGTGCGGAGGAGCATCCGTTCGTCCGTGACCTTCCCGGAGTATGCGGTTTGCAATTGTCAATACACCAAAAATCAATACTTTTGAAAATGCTCACTTTTTTTACCAGTTTACCCTGCAGTGTTTAGCAAACTTCATTCAAACAAGTGAAAACTGTGTGATTGTTGTTGTGGACAATTTTCCACTGCAGATTAATGAAATGCACATTTGGTGAGGATCAACGTAGAGTTTGACAATCCTAGTTTTGGAGATTATGTAAAAAAAAAAAAAAAACGGTCTGTAGTGAAATACAGTATGGCATAATCGGAAGGTCGTGCTGAAGTCTTAGCATTGAAAATGAGGATTAGACAAACCTCGAAAAAATTATTAAGAGCAAATATAATCACTCTCAGAATATAAATATAAATATCATACAAGCTACTGTATTTATTCTGAAATACACTGAATAAAGTATAGTCAACTTCACAATTCACTTTTGTCTGGAGTTCAGCCACTGTAGTTTATTTCTTTGTCCATGTAAAATTTACAGTTTAGTGTTACTGATGTGTCTTATGATAAATAGCAGCAAAAGGTAAAATAAAAAAGACTATACTAGCTTCTATGATCCTTTGTCACTGATATTAATAATTCAACAACAGTTGGAAAAATAGTGTGAAATATATCCACAACTTTATATAGCCAGAACAAAATATTTATCATCTTAGTTACAGTTGGTTTCAAAAAAGGGTTAGGCTCTTCACAGATTGAGATTTTAAATTTATTGTTGAATTCAATAACAAAACAAGAGACATTCTGTGCATTCTGTGTACTGATATAAATGATGACTTGGGAAATTAAAAAAAGACAAAAATGTTTAATTATTTAGAATGTGACTAATAAGGAAGAGATAATTAAAAAATCTCACCTTCTTAAACGTGTAAGTGAAGTGTCATGACCTCATTCTTACCACATTACTATCTTTTTAAATAGAGAGATTAAGGGCATTATTTGCAGTCAGTGATAATGAAACAGTGACATCCAGTTTATTTATTCTATTATGTATTCAGAGGAGATGTAAGGTCTGTTTTATGACTTTTGGCAGAGAGTCTGGGTCACTTTCAGAGGCTCTGTCCTGACCAGCTGACACCTCTGACAGCTCAGCTGTCTGCTTCGTTTACATCCTGGTCCGGGAGCACGCGCTCAACTTAACTCGCTCTCCTATTGGCTGAGCTGCTCTGTAGCACCGCCCACCACAGAGGGACCGGAAATTACAGCTGTCAGAAACAAGAATAAAAGCTAGAATTTAATGTAAAATGTATGCTACATCTTTACCATTTCTATAACAGTAAAGACTAAATAATATCCAGCCAAGCATGTCAATAAAGTAGAGAGCATTATCTCCAAAACACAACGGTTTGTCATTTTAGTTGCTGCTTTAGTGTTTTAAGGTTAAAAACAAACCCCACTCTCAGGCGGATGAAATTAAAGCAAAGAGAATATATTATTACAAAAGCAGTGGACAGACAATTAATTACCACTACTTGCTTCTAAGTTAAACGTTGACCTCGTTTAACCTTCGGTTTCACTTTAGATGTAGACCCAAGCCTGTAAACAATTAGCTTTAGTGCCAATTAGTGGCACACTATAAGGCAAGTATAACTGTAAAACTAAACACACCTAAACAAAGAAGAATTAGCGGTCAGATGGATTCTATTAATCAATTTGAAATGTGTTTCTTTGATTATGGGGGAATGGGCCATTTGATGTAATGTGAGTGGGCCTTTTCTAATGTAGACAAACTTGTGACAATGACACAGTGAAGTGTCAGAAAATAACCCTCTGTGATAATCACTGAATAGTCTCGATTTAAAGACAGAAGTTACAAACTTGTTATTACATTTCCCCCATGTTTTCAATGGGGTCAGAAATTGCGGGCCATCAGCACCAAGACGGCCTGGAGATGGCCCTTGTTTGCCCATGGCCTGGCAGTGAAAAAACACTTGGGCAAGCCCGGACTGGCTCAGCTTTGGCTCAATAGTGTGAAAGCGGCTAATAATGTAGAACACGTATCACAACAAACAGTGAAAAGTCAACTTTTAATCTAGTATACAGATAAATATTTCTTGAAATGATAAGAATATTCATTGTTTAGGTTCATTACCATGTTGTACAGTCTTCCCTGTAAAGACGCCATAGGTAGAAGTTTGCTAAAGTTAGTTAATCAATGCAGTGCTCGTGAACGCTCGGGAATAAGCAACGCGCGTTTCAGTGGGAGGTCTGAAGAAAGAGCAGGGGTGTGTTTTTTCAAAAGATAGCTTGATGGAACCATTTTTCAAAGAACTCCTACTCCGCCTTTAAAACTCTACTATACTGCGCTTGGATGGGACCGGTACCTTTCTTTTTCACATCATCGCGTGACATCACCGCATTGTAATTTGAGCCGAGGCGAGCGAGCAACTGAGTGAGCAGTGCGGAGCAGGAGTCTTAAGACAGAGAGCGATTAAATGATCAGTGTAAACAGCAACCATTTGTGCATTTAGAAAATAATGAGTGGCTCATTTATTAACCAGGAATTAACAAGAGGAGGCTGACTGGACAACAGTGCAGCAGTCTGACACGCCTGCTGTTTAGAGAGTCCTGTAGTGTGAATACCACGGCAAGTCAACAACTCTGACAGTTGTGTAGTGTGAACCAGACATTAAAGACAAGCAGCCAGACCTTCATAAGGAGTTCAGAGAACGACAGGTAATAACTCAAATACCTATGAAAAGACACCAAATTCAGTGCTAAAGCAACACCAGCCCCCTTCACGCTCCACTAAAGTAGTTCTGGAAAAAATTAAAGCTCCATTGCAATTAGTTACCACTTTCTCTGGTTTAAATAGCCTATTTATATTATTTTATTTATATTATATATCTTTGACATGAAAATGTTTGAGAATCACTGCTCTAGCCACTACCCTGGCCTGTGTCATTCTTATCTTTATTTGTAAAGGGTTTGCAAACACCATAACTACAGAGGGAGGAAACTGAAGAGGTCAATTAGACACAAATCCATATTCAGCAAGTCAAAGGTCTCCCTCTTCAACTGGATGTGCTTTGTGTACAGGTACTGTATATGGCAAGCCGTTTTAACATTTAATCGAAACACACTCCTGTCTGTAATTACATTTCTCCTCGTCAAAATGTAATTTGGACTAGTCAGAATGGTCACTAAAGATATCTGCAACAACATTCTTACTAGTAGAAGTGTTATTTTAAGATAACTTTGATTGTACTAGTCAAAACTAAATTTTAGATATCTAAAAACTCCTTAAAAACTGTAAATGGCCATTTTAACATTCAATAGTTAGACTGGATATGTATTACAGATATCTGTAATTCAGCTCTTCCTAGTCAAAAAGAACATTTCAGATATCCACAATGACATTCTTCCTGGGACAAATGACGTCACGTTTGCCATTCATGTGTATTGCGCTTGACAGACAGGAGAAAGAAATGAAGGGTCGACAGTTTGTCACCCAGGTTTTTCATATCAGAGAATCAGATCAAAGTATTGAGTGACACTGCTTTTAGCCAATCATTTATTTTAACCAGGCTTACACTGTCGGACGATATGCGGCGTTGCGTTCAATGCAACTCCAAAAAGGAGGACAAATAAGCGTCTGGCGTGAGGCTGTCCACGGCACCGAGCTTTGGACCTGGAAGCGATTTGTGACGTCACACTAGCCATCCCCATGAGCATAAGAGGTAGAAAATGGATGGATGGATGGAAACAGCTGTACGTGACGTCATCTCCGTTCTAGAACGCTGTGACGCAGATTGTGTTTGATCTTTGTAGACAGTATTTCAGCACAACCATTGAACGGCCTCATTTAGAGACCAGAGCTCATCTTGGCAGCTGATCACGTTTCTATTGTATCTGTTACTTGTAATTTAGTACATCATCACATAATATTACTTAAATACCAGAAGTAATTACTGTCTGCTGCTATGGCAGTTTTGCATTTGGGACTGCCTGGTCCTGAGCCTGCCTTCAGGACCAGACCTAGGATTGCAGATGCCATTTCCAGGACCAGAACTAGGATTGCAGATGCCATTTCCAGGACCAGAACTAGGATTGCAGATGCCATTTCCAGGACCAGGACCAGGACCAGAACTAGGATTGCAGATGCCATTTCCAGGACCAGAACTAGAACTAGGAATGCAGATGCCATTTCCAGGACCAGAACTAGGAATGCAGATGCCATTTCCAGGACCAGAACTAGGATTGCAGATGCCATTTCCAGGACCAGAACTAGGATTGCAGATGCCATTTCCAGGACCAGAACTAGGAATGCAGATGCCATTTCCAGGACCAGAACTAGGATTGCAGATGCCATTTCCAGGACCAGAACCAGGCTTGTAAATTCCATTTCCGGGACCAGAACTAGGATTGCAGATGCCATTTCCAGGACCAGACTTAGGGCCTCAGGCGGCATTTCCAGGTGTAGCAGGAGGTGTAGCATTCAGCCCATACAAAGAGCATGGTTTGAGTGGTTTGAATGCTATGCCTCCAGGTTTAGCCTGAGGTATAGCATGAGCCATGCATGTATTTGAGATTTCAAGCCATAGAAACATCATGGTTTGAATGCTAAATACCTTCATGGCATTTTATTTGGGTTTTCTCCGGGTGCTCCGGTTTCTCCCAACTCTATACATTAAAAAAAAAAATAAATAAAAAAAATAAAGTAATTATTTACTGTATCTGTATCTGTTCTGGACAGTTTTAAAGTTGGAAAATTTCCATGGAAATTAACAGTAATTCATGGGAATTTCTGAGAATAAAGAGGAATAGACCAGAATTTATAAAGAGGAACTTCTTAAATACAGTTGGGGAAAGTATATTGTAGCATACTTTTGACTGAAACAACCACATTTAATGCACTTTAACATCTATGCTGTTCTGAAGCCTCGTTTCCACTGATGCCCACAGCACTTGCAAATATGAAATGACATGGGAGTGGTTAGCACTGTCACCTCACAGCAAGAAGGTACCAGGTAGTGATGGGCAGATGAAGCTTCTTGAAGCTTCATTTGCTCTAGTCGGACATCTACTGGACGCAAACATATCAGTTGTCATGGATTTGAAGTGTGTGGCATTTTGCAGAAAGCCTGTGAATAAAACTGTCAGCAAAATAAAGAAGTATGCAAAACATGTACTGTAGTGATGGCAGTTTACTGTGTGTATGCTGGCAGTATGGAAAATTATTATTTGGAAATGATGAAAATGGAAATGATTATTTGCAGTGGGGTGAGGGTGGATGGGGTATTGGGCAATGATTGTGCTTTAGTAACATTGAGGTATGGCCAGTGATTATGGTTTAGGATATTTTCTACTATTTCAGGGTGGCATCATGTTTCACAGATAACAAATTCTCCAGTTTGATTCCAACTCAAACCTGCATGTCATACTCTCTCTCCCCCCGCATTTCCTGTTTGTATCTCTACCGTCAACTACACAACACAGATAAAAATGGCACAAAAATCAACTGTATTTCTTTCTGTTTACAGTAACACTCATACCATCATATTCTATGAGGTCTCTGCTCTGTTTTACTGTTTAAATTCCAGTAGAAATATAGGTTATTCATAATATTAACTTTACCATTATTACTTTTCCAAATAACGTTTCAATAACTCGGAATGTACATTTGTTGCATTGATATATTTCTGGGACAAAACGGCATTTCTGGCAGCATGGTGGTGTAGTGGTTAGCACTGTCGCCTCACAGCAAGAAAGTACTGGGTCCCACCATCCAAAAACATGCATAGGGATTAGGTTAATTGTCTAATTTAAATTGACCGTAGGTGTGAATGTGAGTGGTTGTCTGTCTCTATGTGTCCTGTGATGAACTGGAGACTTGTCCAGGGTGTACCCTGCCTTTCACCATAAGACAGCTGGGATAGGCTCCAGCCCCCCTGCGACCCTATGAGAGGATAAGAGGTAGAAAATGATGGATGTTCTTGTCATTTTAATTAAAGCCATTGCGTATACCACTGTTATGAGTATATATACTGCCTGTCCAAAAAACAGCAACCACCAAAAAAAGTCACACACACACTAATATTTTGTTGGACCACCTTTAGCTTTGATTGCGGCATGCATTCGCTGTGACATCATTTCGATAAGCTTCTTCTTCACAAGATTTATTTCCATCCAGTGTTGCATTAATTTTTCACCAAGATCTTGCATTGATGATGGTAGAGTCTGACCGCTGCACAAAGCCTACTCCAGCCCATCCCAAAAATTATCAGTGGGGTTAAGGTCTGGACTCTGTGGTGAAAATGATGACTCATGCTTGCTGAACCACTCTTTCACTATTTGAGCCTGATGAATCCTGGCATTGTCATCTTGGAATATGTCCGTGTCATCAGTGAAGAAAAAAAAAAAAAAAAACATTGATGGAGTAACCTGGTCATTCATTGTACTAGTCAAAACTAAATTTTAGATATCTAAAAATCCTTAAAAACTGTAAATGGCCATTTTAACATTCAATACCTAGACTGGATATGTATTACAGATATCTGTAATTCAGCCCTTCCTAGTCAAAAAGAACATTTCAGATATCCACAATGACATTTTGCATATCTAGAACGAACATTCAGTATATCTGCAATTGAATTCTTACCAGGAAAAACTCCCATTTCAGATATCTTCAATCCAGTTGTGTAAGAACTTGGCAAAAACACAGGAAGAAAGAACCCAAATGCTCGACTCAAAGCAAAGTAACAACAAAGGCTTTATTAACAGAACAGAAAACAATGGTACAGGGAGGGATTGACACTCTAACCTGGCTACCTGGAAATACAACGTAAACATCCAACACGGCTATCAAAATTACAAAATAAACATCAGAGAACTGCTATGAAAATTACAACAGAAAACACCCTGGCGCTGGCTAATCCTAACTACTCAGACCATCGGGCTGACCCTTTCTGGTTTGACTCTGCTGACATGGAATGTGGGATGAACTTTGAGGGAGCGGGGGAGGCGCAGACGAACCGACGCCGGGTTCACCACCTTGGTGATGGTGTATGGACCGATGAATCTGGGTGGCAACTTCTTGGAGACTTCACGCAGGGTGAGGTCACGGGTGGAAAGCCATACTCTCTGTCCACTCTGGTAGACTGGCGCTGGTCTTCTCCATTGGTCCGCTGCCTTCTTCATGCCCACCACGCTGCGCTACAACACTCTGCGAGTAGCTTCCCACACCCGGTGAGCCCGCCGGACCAGGGCATGCGCTGACGGGACAGAAACCTCTTTCTCCAGGTCAGGAAAGGCTGGTGGCTGGTAACCATACACACAGTGAAAAGGGGATATCTTGGTGGCTGCCGAGGGCAGGGAGTTATATGCGTACTCGACCCAGGGAAGAAGCTTGCTCCAAGAGGCGGGATTCTGGGTAATAAGGCAGCGCAGGCAGGTCCCCAGTACTTGATTCAGCCGTTCAGTTTGTCCATTAGACTGAGGGTGATAGCCCGAAGAAAGGCTCACAGAGGCTCCGATAAGGCTGCACAACTCTCTCCAAAACCTTGACACAAACTGAGGTCCTCTGTCGGAGACAATGTCTGTGGGGAAACCATGAATACTAAAAACCCAGCTGAACATAACTTCTGCCGTCTCTTTAGCTGACGGCAACTTAGGCATGGCAATGAAATGTGTCATTTTAGAAAACCTGTCCACCACCATGAGAACGGCGGTGTTTCCGTTGGAGCAGGGTAGTCCTGTGACGAAGTCCAGAGCGATTGCAGTCCATGGACAGCTGGGCACGGGAAGTGGCTGGAGGAGACCTGCTGGTTTCTGTGCTGCAGATTTATTACGGGCGAACACGGAACATGCCTCCACATATTCCCTGACGATCTTCTCCATAGCTGGCCACCAAAACTGCTGGCGAATAAAAAACAGGGTCCTTTTAACACCAGGATGGCAAGTGAGCCGAGATGTATGGGCCCAATGTACCACCTGCGACCTCAGACCCTCAGGCACAAACAGCCTATTGGGAGGGCAGCCCTCTGGTGGTGGGTTTTCCCCATTGGCTTGTTTAACCTCATTCACTATAGGCCAAGATACTGCTCCTACCACACAGTTGCGTGGCAGGATAGGTTCAGGCGTCTTGGCAACACGCTCGGGGTCGTATAGCCATGAGAGGGCGTCAGGCTTGACGTTTTGACTCCCGGGCCTATAAGAGAGAGAAAAACTGAATCGATTTACACAAAAAAAAAAAAAAACAAGGACCATCTGGCTTGGCGTGAATTTAGTCTCTTGGCCTGTCGAATATACTCCAGATTCTTATGGTCCGTCCACACCAGAAAGGGCTGCTGGGCCCCCTCCAGCCAGTGACGCCACTCTTCCAGCGCCACCTTTACTGCCAACAGCTCTCTGTTGCCCACGTCATAGTTTCTCTCAGCCTGACATAGTTTCTTGGACAGCAATGCACAGGGGTGCATCTTGCCGTCTGTCGCTGATCTTTGGGATAGAACCGCACCTATCCCCACATCAGAAGCATCCACCTCCACCACAAACTGTCTGGTCGGGTCAGGTTCAGAGAGAATGGGGGCTGATGTGAATCGTGCCTTGAGCTGCCGGAAAGCAGCATCAGCTGCCGGGGTCCACTGGAAGGAAGACTGAGGAGAGGTTAAGGTATGCAGAGGAGCCGCGATGGTGCTATAGTTCTGAATGAACCGACGGTAGAAGTTAGCAAATCCTAAGAATTGCTGAACCTTCTTCCGGTTATTCGGAACGGGCCACTCTGCAACAGCCTTTACTTTAGTCGGATCCATCTGTATCGACCCAGGGGCTATGATGAAGCCCAGGAAAGATACTGATTCGGCATGAAACTCACACTTCTCTGCCTTAACATGCAATCGATTTGCTAACAACTTCTGTAGCACCTGGCGCACATGTTGCACATGGGTTTCAAGATCAGGAGAAAAGATTAGAGTGTCATCAATGTACACATACACAAACCTGTTCAGGTACTCTCTTAAAACATCGTTCAACAAGTTCTGAAAACCCCTGGGGCATTGGAAAGACCAAAAGGCATCACTAAGTATTCATAGTGTCCAGACAGGGTATTAAAACCCGTTTACCACTCATCCCCCTCCCTTATGCGTACCAGATGGTAAGCGTTGCGTAGGTCTAGCTTGGTGAAAACCTTCGCGTCTTGAAGCTGTTCGAAAGCATCTGACATGAGAGGGAGGGGGTACCTGTTCTTGATGGTGATTTCATTAAGAGGAGCATAGTCAATGCAGGGCCTGAGAGACCCATCCTTCTTACCCATGAAGAAGAAACCCGCTCCCAGCGGGGAGGAGGACGGCCTGATGATGCCTGTCTGTAGGGAGGTCTGTATGTAATTGTCCATGGCCTCTCTTTCCGGGCCCCCGCTCGTAGCTCGATGGCACAGTCATAGGGTCTGTGGAGAGGCAGAGAAGCAGCCTTCGCCTTGCTAAAGGCCTGGCCGGAGTCATGATAGCATAGCAGCACAGCAGATAAGTCAACATTGTCATCTGTGGAAGCTGTTTCAGGTGAGGACGACACTGACCCAGACTCCGCCCCAACACCCCTCGCTAGGACTCTCTCGCCACTGCTGAAACAATGATTCTCACATTCTTTAGACCACCCCCTTACTAACCCCAACTTCCATTCAATAGCAGGGTTATGTCTGCACAACCATGGATAACCCAACACTATGGCATGGTTTTCTGAGTTGAACACATGAAATCTTAACTGTTCTTTGTGGTTACCAATCATTAGCGTTACCAGTTCTGTGACATGGGTTATCTTAAATAGTTTATTCCCATTCAAAGCACTGGCCTCAAGAGGACGTGACAAAAACTCAGTTTTCAGACCCAACTCCCGAACCACCCCCCAGTCCATTAGACTCTCGTCCACCCCTGAGTCAATGAGCACCCCTTGAGTCAACACCTGGTTCCCCACTGAACACGTTACCTGTGTCAGCTGGCGAGGAGATCCTTCCGGGGGTCCTGACTGGGTGGTCGGGCCTCTTCTAATAGCAGCAGAAACAGAACCCTTGGCCGGGCAGTCGTTGAGACGGTGTCCGGGCTGCCCGCAATAAAAACACAGGCCCTGCTGGAGGCGCCGCTGTCGCTCCTCAGGGGTTAGTCGGGCCCGACCAACATGCATGGGCTCTGTCTGGTGATCTGGGGGGCATACGCCATCCACTACCGCTGAATGCTGCTGGTCCTCCCTCTCATCCAGTGCTGGTCCCTGGTGCTCCACACCTCTGGTAGCGGCGACCCCATATCCAGTTGTCCGTACGGATGGCCGCCTCGATCACCGCCTCGAGGTCGTCCGGCAGCTCCTGGGGTCCCAGCTGGTCGTGAATCTGGTCGTTGAGTCCATCCAGAAAAGCCTCTACCAGGGCTGGTTCCCCCCAGCCACTGTCCCTAGCTAGTGGACGAAACTGAATGGCATAGTCAGCAACTGTCCTGTTGCCTTGTGTGAGTCTCTTGAGTGCTCGAGGTGCCTGCCTGCCCGGCCGAGTATGATCAAAAACCCTGCGCAGCTCGGTAATGAACTGCTCTGGTGATGAGCAGAGCGCTGAGTCCCGAGACCACTCCGCTGTGGCCCAAGCTGCCGCTCTTCCTGTCAGGTGGGATGTTATGAATGCAACACGCGACTGGGGAGTGGGAAAGGCATCTGGGTTCATCTTGAAATGCACGTCACATTTAACCAAGAACGGTCTACATAGTTCAGACTCACCAGAGAACTTCTCTGGGGGTGCCAAGCGAAGCTGTGTTTTAACAACCACGGGTGCAGCAGCAGGCAGGCTCTGGCTGGGGGTAGCAGGAGGCAGGGGAGCTGATGGCTGAGAATGCAGATAGTTAAGTAGGTCACGCATGTTGTGAGCTAGCGCTTCTACCTGGGACGACATGGAGTGTCTGAATTCCTCTTGACGTGAGGACAAAGTAGCTACATTACGGCCCAACGTAGCAGCCTGCTCCTCCTGCTGAGTGAGTCTGTCATCATGGAACACGACTAGGTCTCTGAGCTGACTGGAGTCGGCTGGGTTCATCCTGGCCAATATGTTCTGTAAGAACTTGGCAAAACCACAGGAAGAAGGAACCCAAATGCTCGACTCAAAGCAAAGTAACAACAAAGGCTTTATTAACAGAACAGAAAACAATGGTACAGGGAGGGATTGACACTCTAACCTGGCTACCTGGAAATACAAAGTAAACATCCAACACGGCTATCAAAATTACAAAATAAACATCAGAGAACTGCTATGAAAATTACAACAGAAAACACCCTGGCACTGGCTAATCCTCACTACTAAGAACTGCAGGGGAAAAAAGGAGAACTAAGGACGCTCACAAACGGTGAGGTAAAAAGGGCAAAGCTACTAACAAAAAGCGCTCACAAAAGTGTGAGGAAGAATCTAAGTAAAGAGAACACTAAACACAGAGGACTGACTACACTGGCAGACAAACACGAGGGAGACAATCACAAAAACGAAGAAACAGCTCGATGAACAGACAAACTCTGACAAAGGAAGGGGAAACCTGACAAGAAGCGGTGACGTGGAAAATGGCTGGTAGACTCGGTTCACGGACACAAGAAGTACTGGCACAAAACAAAGGGAGATGCAGACATATATACACTAGGTAATGGGGAACAGCTGGAAACAATCAGGGGCGGGGCTGACAATCACCAGACAGGAAACACAGGGCAGGAAGAGTGAAGCTGAAACACAAGGGAAGACAATTCATTTCAAAATAAAACAGGAAACGACAACCAAATGACAAGACTGAAATAATAAACACACTTAACTTGACAGGTATGACAAGTTGTTACTAGTCATAATGTTCATTTCAGATATCCAAATTGAAAAGTACCCTTCAACATATATCAACAATACATTTGTGGATATCTGCAATTGTATTGTTGCTCGTCATAATTCTAATTGTAGATATCTGAAATTACATTTTTACTAGTCATAATACGAATTGTGGATATTCATAATGACATTTCTACTAATAACAATGTATTTTGGATATTCAAAATTACATTCTGGATTTCTGGAATAGTTTTTCATTGTGGATATCTGAAATGTTCTTTTTGACTGGGAGGAACTGAATTACAGCTATCTGTAGTACATATCCAGTCTAACTATTAAATGTTAAAATGGTTTGCCATGCAGGTATGCTGTGACACAGTTATATGATTTTAGTCTGTCTGTCTATGATGAAACGTGTTTATTTCAATAGAAATACTGTATAACTATGCTGTCATAAACAATATTTGGAGACTGTAGTAAAGCTTGTGATTATTATGTTATGGAGCATCTCTAGACTCATGATGATAACAGGTGCTTGAAGTTATTTCACTTTTGTCATTTATTTTTGCTAAAAGGTGTAATTTACAGCTTGAATTCTTGACAGTTGCTGACAGATTATCACAATGCTTTACCTCAGCTAGGTTACACCCATTTCACTGTCAATGACAGTGAGTCATATGTCGATGCCCAAACAGGTGCACATACTCAGCACATGGAGAGGGCCTGGAGAACGGTTAAGGAAAATGTGTGGACACTCAGGGGGAATCGTACAGAGGAGTTACTGTGGGCCTTTTCCGATAGTCAATAAATCGATTTATCGTACGGTAAGCTGGTGAGGAGTAGAGAGCCAGGCAACGAGGAGAAACTAGTAGGAATAATAAAAGAGATGATGTCAAAGCTGAATGCCCCATCCTGATTACAATGTCAGATACCAGGGTCCGACATTAAGCCTGGGTGAAGTGAAAATAACTGGTGGGCCAGCAGACATTGTGCAAACATGCTCGATCTTGCCAGTATGTGCCGCTAAGCCCAGTGCCGTCTGTAATACTTTATTAGTACTATAGCGACTATCCTGCCTTCCTGCAGTCACTCTTGTATGGGTGTGGGACACTGTTTTTGACGCGCTTTTAACAAGCAAATGTCCATACACTTGTCCACGTTCGGGTGATGTTCCCATTTAATGATCAAAAGTTAATAACAAAAATAGACTTATACTGATGCCAAAAAAATGGATAATGTGACATATTGCTGCTGCTGGGAAACAAAAGAAGTGACGTGAGTGAATCTGGTGAGCGGTAAAAACCGCATGCTCTTCCAACCCATGCCCCTCCTCCTTACCTGCACCCATACTTATAAACAAAACACCCAATTACTAACAGTGGAGACCAGGGGGGTATTCCACGAAGCTGGCTAAAGAAAGCTGGGCTATCGCCGGTAAGCATAGCTTGAAAAAGCGGCCACTTTAATCTTAGCCGCGACTCGTTCCACTAACGAGGCTCAGCTGTTTCTCATCAACGCCATCTAGCCAGGCTGATCCAAGCCGCGGCTATGCGCGCCTCCACGGTACGTAAAAAGCCCTGAAGTATCGATTGTCGAAATGACGAGATCATGGAAAAAAGGTCGAGCAGAATCGTTCTCGGGCGGAGCAAACCCTCCTCATGCAATTGTACGAGGAGTACAAGGAGAAAATTCAAAAGAAAGGCAACACCGTTGCCATTGTGAAAGCCAGGGACATGGCGTGGCAAAGCATGCGGACCGTTTAAATTCGTAAGTTATTGCCGACACATATTTTACAACTGACGCATGTCTCGATGCAGTCAGCCTGCTTGGTTGTCTAATTTTATTCCTCACTTCTGCGTACTGTCAACACTTTTTTTTTTTTTTAGTGATGATAGTGGCACAGCGCCCTACTTTTAAATAAGAGAGAAGACACAAAAGAGCTTGTACACAGAGTAGTATGTCATCATTTGCCATCACTCTTACGTCATCATAATCACAATGGACCAATGGTGGAAGGAAGGCTGTTTTTAATGGGAAATTGTTGCTGTTGTCGCCTTCAGTGTTTTGGATGAGATCATTTGTGCCTTTATTCTGTTATGTGTTGACAGTACATTGAGAGTCACAGAATAAAAGAAAGAAAATCAGATATTTCCAAATAGTTGTCGCTGACAGGCTAGAACCCACGGAGCAGTGAAAACAGATTTTATCGGCACTTCTCTTTACCCACTCAGCTACTGAATATGTCTTTGTTGTTGAAGTTGGCGTAGGGCATTTCTGGATTCATGTATTCCTATGTTGTTTTAAAAAATCTTACAATTTATTTTTCCGAACAAGAGCGTCATTCATTACAGATAAAGATGAAATTACTGTGTGACAAACAGTTCACAAAGCATCTTGTGGAAGCCTGTCGGACCTTCTCTGAGAGGCAGCTAAGCTTAGCTTGACCGTAAACTTGCCCGGGACCAGGCTTGATGCACTGGCTGAGTTACCATGGTTACCAAACCACGCTAGCCCTAAGCCTCGTTTGTGGAACCGAACTCTCACTGAGATTAGCCAAAGCTAACCGAAATAAGCCAGGCTTTGAGCTAAGCCAGCTTCGTGGAATACCCCCCTGACGTAATCAATAAAAGACAAACAAATAAACAGATGTGGCTCCTATAAGTACAATAATTTGATGAGTTTTGAAGTTAGAGTGATCAAACATCCTCTTTTGCCCCGACATGTCCACTTTTTACGTCCCATCCGGGGCGTTTTTATTAACTGATGATAATGTCCAGTTTTCCTTCTGTGTGTGTGTGTATATGTGTACCCCCCAGTTGTCAGTGTTTGACTGTTGTGGAAACATTTCTCAACGCCCACCCCCCTCTATTTATGTAAAATGGATCAGTCCAGCTGCTCCTTCAGACAGCCTACACAGCACAACTTAACGAGTGGAGGAGGAGACGGCAGGATGCCTCTAAAGTCAGAAAGTAACAAAAGAAAAGAGAAAAACTCAGGAGAAAGAAGTGAAGGGTCGACAGTTTGTCACCCAGGTCTTTCATAGGTAAGGTGGGTCTGTGATGGAAAGGGAGCGAGTGTCCTCTTTTTAGGAAATCAAAATATGGTCACCCTATTTGAAGTGGCAGTGATTTAGAGCTGGTGATAAATAGTTAAGAAGAGGTTCTACTGAGTAACAGTGTCTGATTTATTTAAAACAGGTGGCTCATCTGTAGAGAGAAAAAGAACATCAGAATAATGCTGACGATAATATCATATATCGGCAATAAGTTGTGGAACAATATCTCGTCCAGCAAAATCTGTAGGCCTTTCCACTCCAGCTTCATCTGTGCCTTGTGAGAGAAATTTTTCAAAGCAGGAGAAATCCTCAAAAAAAAGTGGAGCCGCCTGAGTCCTGGCTCTTTAGAGAAACTACTTTTTTTTAACAAAACCAATGAAAAATATCGGGGTTTAAATTATCTTTATTTAAATACAAGCACTACTACAAGTAACAGAAGTGCACTCCTATTTCTATTACTGTGTTTCACTGTGGTCCTATCACTTGTTTTGTCAGTAACTAGATTGTAGTACATTTTATTGACCTCTTGATGGCGCCATAGAGTAAATGAATCCTAATGAAGTGTCGGTACATGTGCCCGCACAGTTGACAGGAAGTATCGACGCTTCATGGGGCTTCATCTCACCATCACAAATCCTCTTTGCTGCTTTTGCTGATAACCGTGTGCTCTTTTGACCGTTCGGCATTATATGTGTCTATGTTGGATGAGGTCGGTCTTTTCGGCTTGTTAACATTCCGTTAACGAGATGAGACGCCGGCACAGCTAGCACAAGAGAAAAGGGGGCGGCTTGTTTACAGTTTCAACCAATGAGAAATCAGAGAATTGAATGACACTGCTTTTAGCCAATCATCTATTTTAACTAGGCGTTGCGTTCAAGTACAATTCCAAAAAGGAGGACAAATAAGCGTCTGGCGTGAGGCTGCCCACGGCGGATGTCATGTGGATTGTCTAGGCGGGAGGGAGACAGTTTGATAGAGAGGCGGAAGTCGGAAGTGTCGGTTGGCGGGAGCGTGAGTTTAAACCAGCGGACACTAAGAGACAGAAAACGGATCTAATAGCGAGAATTTTGGGGGTTTTTTTGTTGATTGGATTGTGTGTTAGGTGCGTCTGGATTGAGTGGGGAGTTGTGTGTGGGATATCGGCCGACGGCCGATAGGCCCGGTACGACGGTGTCCTAGCTCAGCTTCTGACCGATCTGCAGGTCCCTGGCCGCAAGAGAGAGGTGAACAAACAAATAAACAATCAACGATACAAAAGATCGTCATTCTAAAGGCTCGACCCTCGGAACTGGCAGTTGGCATAAACTGGTTTGTGACAGAATCAAGATGGCGACTCAGGTAGACGATGAGGAGGAAGGTAACATGGATTTTGGCGGATGGACGCCAGTTTCTAGTGGGAGAGGGAGAGGAAGAAACAGGCGAGACGACGTAAATAAACTCAGCAAGAGAAGCTTCGAAGAGAACAGTTCAGGTGATGATGAGAGAATAGTCCAGAAAAAAGTGATGAGAGAGGGATTTAAAGTCATTCTGAAATTTAGAAAGGAAGATGAAGAGGTTAGCCTGAGTCCAATTACACTGAGCAGGGAGCTGAGAAAGAAGCTAGGAGAGGTGGAGATGGCAAAAACCCTAAGGGATGGCAATCTGTTGATAATATGTAAAACAGAGGAACAGAAGAACAAAGCACTACAAATAGAAAGCATTTGTAAGAAAATGATAAATGAAAGAAGGATTATGGGCGCTAACAGGGTGATAAAGGGAGTGATAACAGGGATTCCTGTAGATGAGGACCTGGACAAACTCAAACGGAGCATTTCGGGGGGCGAAGTGAGCAGAGCAAAGAGACTACAGAGGACAGTTAATGGAGAAAGGGTGGATAGTCTGTCTGTTCTGCTGGAGTTTCAGGACACTGTACTCCCAGAAACAGTTAAAATAGGATATATGTGCTTTCCAGTCAGGCCCTACATCCCTCCCCCACTACGCTGTTATAAGTGTCAGAGGTATGGGCATATAGCAGCAGCCTGCAGAGGCAAGCAGAGGTGTCCCAAATGTGGAGGGGAGCACAGGATAGAGGAATGCAAAACTGAGGGTCAGGAGAAATGCTGTAACTGTGGTGGACAACACAGGGTGACATACAGTCAGTGTGAGGTCAGGAAGAGGGCAGTGGAAATAGAGCAGGTGAAAGCAACAAACAACATCAGTTATGCAGAGGCAGTGAAGAGGGTAGATGGTCAAAGGGGAAAGAATGTAACAGGAAAAATTAATCAGGTCCAAAGAGCAGAGGAAGAGCAAACAGAGGAAGCTAACACAGCAGTGGCAGTAGATAAACTGATTCTCTTTATGGCCTACGTTATTAACTGTACTGATCAAGTCAAACACAAAACGGAAAAGATCAAGATAATTGTGAGGGGAGCAGAGAAGTTTGGGGATGAAAAAATGTGTCCAGGGAGCAGATTACAAAAAGCCTTGAGGCAGATGGGAGAGTGGGGAGCTCAGGTGAAAAAGGACCCTGATTATTTTACAGTGGAACGCTAGAAGCCTGATAGCAAATGGTCAAGAATTTAAGGGATTCATTAAGGGAATAAAAAAGAAACCAGATATCATATGTATTCAAGAAACCTGGCTCAAACCATCACTAGACTTTGTAATAAAAGGCTATGATAGCGTCCGCAGAGATAGAGGGGAGGGCAGTGGAGGAGGGTGTGCAACATTTGTCAAACAAGGGATACAGTACAGAGTGATGGGAAAAGGATCAGAGCTCGAATATGTAATAATTGAAGTCTGGACAAAAGAAGGAAACATTAGAATTGTTAACTTTTACAATCCATGCAGTAGACTGACAGTTGAGACAATGAATGAATTGATAGCACAAATACAAGGGAAAGTAGTATGGTGTGGGGACTTTAATGCTCATAGTACACTGTGGGGCAGTGGGACTGATAACAATGGTGTGGTAATAGAAGAGATAGTTGAGAGTAAAAACCTAGTGTGTTTGAATGATGGGAGTGGAACTAGAGTTGATATCAGAATGGGGACAGAATCTGCAATAGATCTGACACTGGTCTCACACTCAGTGGCAGGTATTTGTTCATGGGGGGTAAACAGAGAGACAACTGTGGGCAGTGATCACTATCCCATCATCACAGCAGTAGGAGTAACGGTAGAGGAGTATGACTCTAGGGGAGAGCAGAGGTGGGCTTTTAGCAGTGCTGACTGGAAGAAATTTGGGATCATATGTGACAGAGAAATGAAGAAAATCAATATAAATGATGATGTTAATAATTTTAACCTTGCTCTGTCTAAGGCACTTCTAGAGGCAGCAAAGGAGGCCATTCAGAAGAGAGAAGGTAGGAACAAAAAGAAGACTGTTCCATGGTGGACAAAGGAGTGTGATGGAGTGATTAGGGCAAGAAATAAAGCATTCAAAGTCTTGAGACAGAACCACAGTGGTCAGAACCTCATTGAGTATCAGAGAGCACAAGCAAAAGTCAGGAGGGTTATAAAAAATGCAAAGAGGGAATATTGGAGGACATTCTGTAACTCTGTGGGAAGGGAGACAGAGATAGGTAAAGTGTGGAGAATGATAAAAAGAATGAATGGGATTAAAGGAGACTGGGGATATCCAGTGTTAGTAGAGGGTGAGGTAACAGCAGTGAAGGACGAAGAAAAAGCTGAGATGCTGGCAAAGACTTTTGTTAAAATTCACAGTTCAGCAAACATCAGTGAAAAAGGGAAAGAAGGGCGGGTAACCACAAGAGCAGAGAATATAGAGCTGTTACAGGATGATGAGGACACAGATGACCCACTAAACCAACCATTTACAAAGACAGAACTGAACCGTGCACTAAAGAAAACTAAGATGACAGCACCAGGAAAGGACCAGATTTACTACATAATGTTAAAACATCTTAGTGAATCAGCCAAGGACATTTTATTAGAATTATATAACAAAGTTTGGGAAGAGGGAGAATTACCACAGAGCTGGAAGGAAGTCATTGTAGTCCCAATACGCAAACCAGGAAAAGACAGTACAAACCCAGGGAATTATCGGCCAATTGTATTATCATCTAATATCTGTAAAATAATGGAGAGAATGATAAATGACAGGTTAACATATTATACAGAAAGTAAAGGCTATATATCTAAATATCAGAGTGGCTTTAGGAGAGGGAGAAACACCATGGATCCTGCTGTTTGTCTAGAGCATGAGGTCAGAAAAGCACAGGTAAACTGAGAAAGTCTGGTAGCTGTGTTTTTTGATGTAGAGAAGGCCTATGATATGATGTGGGGCGAGGGACTATTAATCAAACTCAGAAAAATAGGTATTAATGGTCAAATGTATAGATGGATTAGAGATTTTTAACAGGCAGATTCATTCAGGTGAGAGTAGGGAAGAAGTACTCTGGGAAATCTGCCATAGAAAATGGAACACCACAAGGGAGCATAATCAGTCCGTTATTGTTCAGCCTTATGATAAATGATGTGTTTACAGGTATAGAAAATGAGATGGGGGTGTCACTGTTTGCTGATGATGGGGCAATCTGGAAGAGGGGAAATAATCTGGAATTCATTATAAAGAAAGTTCAGGGTGCCATCACTAAAATAGAGGAGTGGTCATATAAGTGGGGTTTTAAATTCTCAGTAGATAAGACAAAGACAATGTTTTTCACAAGGAAAAGAATTAGCAGCCCGATGAAACTAAAACTGTATAATCAGGAACTGGAGAGAGTGAAACACTATAAATACTTGGGGATTTGGTTTGATGAAAGAATCACATGGGCTGTACATATTCAGAAGGTGGAGGATAAATGTAAGAAAGTATTGAATGTGATGAGGTGTTTGGTGGGGAGTGAATGGGGGGCAGACAGAAGTGCACTAAAAGCCATATACTGTGGGCTGATCAGATCAGTGTTGGACTATGGGAGTGTGGTATATGGATCAGCAGCAGGCACATCTCTGAAAAGACTGGACAATATTCAATATCAGGCACTGAGGATATGCACAGGAGCACTGAAAACAACTCCAACAGCAGCACTACAGGTGGAGATGGGGGAGATGCCATTAGATATGAGGAGGCTACAACTTTCAACAGTTTATTGGGTTAATTTACAGGGGCACAGTCAAGAGCATCCAACACAACTCACTTTAAAACCGTGTTGGGAAAAGGAGAAAAGGGACAACAAAAGCTTTGGCTGGTTGAGCACACAGAAAGCAACAGAACTGGGAATAGCACAGCTAAACATCAGTCCTACAGTACCGTTACCAGTTATACCACCCTGGATACTTCCAAATGTCACAGTTGATCTCACGTTATTAGAAAAGAAAAACAAGAATCGAGGACTCATTGATAACCCGCAGGTAGTACAGACACATATTGAGGACTTTTCCAGCTTCGTCCAGATTTATACAGATGCCTCAAAGAGCTCAGATAAGGCAGGAGCAGCTTTTATTGTTCCAGAGTTTAATATCACAGTGGGGAGGCGGATCAGTGGAGAAGTGTCAGTTTATACTGGAGAAATGATCGCAATACTGTTGGCAATACAGTGGGTTGAGGAGACAAGACCACTAAGAACAGTTATATGCTCTGATTCCAGCTCAGCATTAATCACTTTCCAGGACAGTCAGTCACACAGCAGACCAGACATACTGACTGAAGTGCAGCAAACCCTATACAGAATTCAGATGATGGGGCTGACAGTGATTTTTGTGTGGGTACCAGCACACACTGGGCTCAGAGGAAATGAGATGGCAGATAAGGCAGCAAAGGAGGCAGCAGGAAAGACATCCATCGATTTGACAGTTAATGTCAGTAAATCTGAAACTAAGAGCATCATCAAACAAAGACTGAGGGAAAGATGGCAAAAACAATGGGAGGAAGAGAGGACGGGACGATGGTTTTACAGAATACAAAGGAAAGTGGGAGAAATGAGAAAAGCAGGAAGGAACAGAAGAGAAGAAACAATAATATCAAGGCTCAGGTTTGGACATACTGCACTGAACAGTACACTATTCATAATTAGAAAACATCAGACAGGGAATTGTGACTACTGTGGCCAAGAAGAGACAATAGAGCACATAATACTTCAGTGTCAGAAGTATGAGAGAGAAAGACAGAGTTTAATTACACATCTCAGGAACATTAAAATACCACTGGATATCAGAGTCATTCTACAACAGAGCTCAGGGCACAAGAGTTACAAATTTATATTCCAGTTCCTTAAAGCAACGAGGCTGCTTGATAGAATATAATTTTATTTTTATATATATACAGTCGTGGAAAAAATTATTAGACCACCCTTGTTTTCTTCAATTTCTTGTTAGTTTTAATGCCTGGCTCAACTAAAGGTACATTTGTTTGGACAATTATAATGATAACAACAAAAATAGCTCATGAGAGTTTAATTTAAGAACTAAGGATTATTCATTTTCCATGGTTTTCTTGATAATAACCAAAATTACTTAAATTCTTACATCAATAGCTATGGCATTGTACCGCCAAAAACACTACTTTTAAGCATTCCATGTTTTCTTTTCTGTTTGCTTTAAACACATGATACACACAAGAGTTAATACTTGATTGCATAACCATTGTTTTTGATGACTGCAGCCATGCGTCTTGGCATGCTCTCCACCAGCTTCTGACATTGTTCTGCTGTCACAGCAGCCCATTCCTGTTGGACAAATTCAAACAAATTTTCTTTGTTTTTGGGCTTGTGGTTCTCCATTTTGAGTTTGATGATTTTCCACAGGTTTTCAATTGGATTAAGATCTGGTGATTGAGCAGGCCAAGGCATGGTGCGAATGTTGTGGTTCTCCATCCAGGCTTTAACTGACCTTGCCGTGTGGCAAGGGGCATTGTCTTGTTGGAAAATCCAGTCATTCGAGGCAGGAAAGAGTTTTCCAGCTGATGGAAGAAGACTGTTTTCAAGGGTAGTCCTGTACTTGACCTGGTTCATTCGGCCTTCACACAATTGCATTTGCCCTGTTCCACTCAGACTGAAACAACCCCAGATCATGACTGATCCACCCCCATGTTTTACTGTAGGGGCAAGACAGTCTGGGTTGTAAGCTTCTCCAGGCTTCCTCCTAACCAGTAAGTTGGCTGGAGTGGGCATCAATTCAAAATTGGATTCATCACTGAAGAGAACCTTAGCCCAATCATCAACAGTCCAATCCTTGTGGTCTCGAGCAAAGAGTAACCGGGCCTTCCTCTGCCTTTCATTGATGAAGGGCTTCTTGCGTGCTCTGTGTGACTTCAAACCAGCTTCAACAAGTCGGTTTCGAACTGTCCTTGCCGAGCAAGTCACATTTCTCGACAGTGCCCACTCATTTTTAAGGTCCCTGGAGGTCTGACGACGATTCCTGACACAGGAACGGATGAGTGCACGGTCATCTCGTGGGGTAGAAAGACGTTTCCTGCCACGGCCAGGTAGCAATTTGGTAGTGCCATGTTCAGCTTGTTTTTTTTTGTTGTAATGAACGGCTGTCTTGGAGATCTTCAGTTTTTTCGCTACCTGTCTCTCACTCATGCCAATTTCCAGCAGTGCCAAGATGGCTGCCTTTGTTGCTTCACATAATTCTTTTGTTTAAGGCATTATGTGAGAGCTGACAACTTCTGAGTTGTGCTACGGCTTGAATGTAAGCAGGAAACCACTCTAGGCCTTTGCATGTGCAGTGCTGCTTGTGACATGAAATGGCCTCTTATATACCCTGGGAATCAATTAAGCTTAAGAATGTCAAATAGGACATAAAGTATTATGTGACCAGCTGCATTTTTTGTTGTGTTCATTGTATTATACGTTTAGTGGTACCAGATATTAGAATGAACAAGAAATTGAGGAAAACAAGGGTGGTCTAATAATTTTTTCCATGACTGTATATATATATTTTTTTTTTTTTTTGAAGGGGTATTAGTCGTCATCCTGATTCACACTCCTTACCAGTTGGTGGCGGTAATGCACCAATACGTTGTTTGCCAACCGCCAATAAAACCCCACAAGAAGAAGAAGAAGAAGGCTGCCCACGGCATTTAAATTCCAGACAGTCCAGACGTATGGCCACCCTAGACCGGTCCGTAAAGGCTGACAGAAGTAACGAGCCAGTTTTGAGAATGTAGAGAGTAGAAAGTACAGATATTTGTGCTGAAATGTAGGAAGTAAAAGTAAAAAGTCTAAATACTCAAGTAAACTACAGATACCTGAAAAATCTAATTAAGTACAGCGATTAAATATTTGTACTTCGTTACTTCCAATCTCTGCTAACATGTACAACTCTGTTGGAGTTGTAAGAGTTTAGTACCGTTTTGACAGAGTATGACAAACTGACAGAGTATGACCGTGACCGTGAAAAAGGTGACTGGCTCTTAAGCTGCAGCCATCTCTGTTTACATTCGTGCCAGTGGCTCGCGATAACGTCGCGCGTGAGATATAAAAGTTCGATCACCTTAACTTGAAATGTGGACGAATTCTCACAGTTTGACCTTTCTGTTGACATAATGTGTATGACTGAATGCATTCTGTACATACTGATTCCGTTCCACAAGGGGGTGTTATTGGTTTTCTAAGGGAAAAAGAATCTGATTGGTGGTGTCGTGTCACATATATGAGGAAATGTTCTGTGTCACCTCTCTCTCTCTCTCTCTCGACATGGTGGCTCATGAAGAGCAGTTTGTTTTGCCTGAATAAATATGCCGAAAAGGCTGAAGAAGAATTTCGCCTCGTCTACTTTCCTACGCTAGAGTTGTTGTCCTGCTGCGTATTAGTGTGTACCTGCTAACAGGTTATGGGCCCAGTAACGACGACAAATAGTTCTAACGACGGAAGATTGACGACGAACACGTTAGCAAGTTAGCTAAAATGTGGTAGCTAGTTTAGCGCGGTGGAACCGGGGAGCTAAGCTAAGCGGAGAAGAATGGCAAACCAAAACAAGACAAAGTGGCCGACTTTCGACGGTAGGGCAGAGGAATATGAGCTATGGGAAGAACGGATGCTGTGTTGTATGCACCGTGTGGGATTAAAAGAGACCATTCTGAACGAGCCCGCCGGACCACTGTCCGAGGAGGAACGAGCCAAGGAAGACAAGCTGAATGCTGACGCATACTGCGCGTTGGCGCCATTACTGGACAACGTGAGTTTGGGACTGATATTCAGAGACACTAAAACAAGGGACGTGAGAGTCTGCAAGTGTTGAGAGAGCATTACATTGGCAAAGGTAGGCCACGGATTGTCTCCATGTGCATAACTTTGACCTCGCTGAAGAAAGCGGACACAGAGACTGTAAGTGAGTACATAATCCGGGCAGAGCAAATCATTACGGCACTCAGAGGTGCAGGTGAAGCACCGAGTGAAGGACTAATGATGGCTATGAGTATGAGGGGACTTCCAGAGAAGTACAAGCCGTTTACGCTGATGGTAACGCATGGTTCAGCGGACATGAAACTGGCGGAGTTCAAGGCAAAGCTGCGAAACTTCGAGGACGCAGAGCCAGTCGCTGAGGGAGCGGGAGAAAGGGTGCTGAAAGCCCACACAGCACCGAAGAAAAAGAGCGGCGAATCTTCGACTGACATGACGTGTTGGCGATGCGGAGAAAAGGGACACCGAAAAGACGAATGCACAAAAAGGGTTTGGTGCAGTTCCTGCAAGAGCACAAGCCACACGGGCAAAGCGTGCAGAAAGAAAGAGCGTGCACAAGGCTCTAACTGCGCTCGCGCTCAAGATGACGGCGGTGGCAGCAGCAGCGGTCGTGTAGCGAATCTTGGAGGACGGATCGACGGGCGGGGAACCGCGGGAGACGACTTCACGTTCCGGGCAGAGACCGAGGACACCAGCAAGCCAGCGCAGCAGCGGCAGATCGAGAGGAAAGGAGTGATCGTAGACACAGGCGCGTCGTCCCACATCCTAACGACAGAAGGGTTCAAGACCTTCGACAGCTCATTCAAGCCAGAGAGGCACAGCATGGAACTGGCCGACGGGAAGCAGACATTCGGATTGGCACAAGGCAGAGGAGACGCACAGGTGACTCTTAAGAACACCCTGTACATCCCTTCATTCCCTCAAGGACTCTTCTCCGTGAAGTGTGCCACTGCTAACGGTGCCAAGGTACTCTTCGAGGAAGGTAATGACGTTCTTGTGGTGCCAAATGGCACAAGATTTAACATTCAAGTATGTAACAGAATGTACTACTTGCAAACAGAGTGTGATGAAAGTGATGTATGCAATGTCAGCCATGATATCCAAACTTGGCACGAAATTATGGGTCATTGCAACTACGATGATATACTGAAACTGCAGGATGTAACAGTAGGCATGCACATTAAAGGTGCAAAGCGTAAGCCTGATAAAGAGTGTCATGTGTGTATAGAGGGGAAGTTTACTCAGACGAGAAACAGAAATGCAACCGACAAGGTGGAGACACCACTTGAGCTGGTGAATACTGATCTAGCTGGTCCAGTGACCAATGAGTCAATTGATGGTTATGGGTATATGCAATCTTTTACAGATGTGTGTACAGGAGCAGTTTATGTTTACTTTCTCAAAGCAAAGAGTGATACCGTTCAGGCTACTGAGAAATTCCTGGCTGAAGTAGCGCCTTATGACACTGTGAAATGCATCCGGTCAGACAACAGAACCAAATTTACTAACAGAGAGTTTCAGACATTACTGAGAAAGAACAAAATCAGACACGAGACGTCCTGTCCTTACTCGCTGCACCAGAACGGGATAGCTGAGAGGGAATGGCGCACTCTCTTCGAGATGGCTAGGTGCAAGCTTATTGACAGCAACTTACCAAAGAGCCTATGGCGTTATGCCATTCAGGAAGCAGCCTACACGAGGAACAGATGTTTTAATAAGCACATTGGCACTACCCCTTACACAGCACTGACAGGGAAGAAGTGTGATCTGGCCAAGATGCACAAGTTCGGGGTCAGAGTGTTACGCGTACCAAAAAGACAAGGGTAAACTAGATCACAGGCGTGAGAAAGGACTCTTCGTCGGGCACGACAAGGGCAGCACCGCCTTTCTAGTTTACTACCCCAGCAAGGGAAAAGTGCAGAAGCACAGACTGGTTAAGTTTATCACAAAGACCACATGTGAGAGCGAGACTCAGACTCAGGAGCTAGGATTCGACCACATTGTCGATGGTGAGGACACAGACGCATCACAGCCCAGTGCTACTAGCACAGACATATAGACTGACAGTCCACAATTCCTAGAGAATGATGGCGAGGAGCGCCACAGGGTGACGCCACAGGCCCCAAGCAGTGGGAGATACCCCACTAGAGAGCGTAAACCCCCGAGTTATCTTAGTGATTATACTCAAGAAGATAGCGGCGATGATGATAGTACGCTCACTAGTGTAGACTATTGCTACCGAGCAGTGTGTGGAGTACCACTAACCTTTAAACAGGCCATGGCATCACCTGAATCCAGAAAATGGAAGAGGGCAATGGATGAGGAGATTCAGTCACTAGAAGAGAACCAGACCTTTACCCTGACCAGACTGCCGGAGGACAGAAAGACAGTGGGAGGTAGGTGGGTGTACTGTATTAAAGAGGGTAGTGATGGACATGAACAGTACAAGGCCAGATTTGTGGCGAAGGGGTATAGTCAGAGAGTGGGGATAGATTATGGTGAGATATTCTCCCCCACGGCCAATCTGACCAGTGTACGTGTAGTCATGCAGAAGGCGGCCCAAGAGAACTTGGTATTACACCAAATGGACGTAAAGGCAGCGTACCTGCATGCACCCATAGACCGAGACATCTACGTGGATCAACCTGAGGGTTACGAAAAAGTGGGAGAAAACCTAGTGTGTAAACTAGAAAAGTCTATTTATGGTCTGAAGCAGTCAGGTCGTAATTGGAATGAGATGCTTCACAAATGTTTGATAAATGACGACTTCACACAGAACCCAGCGGACCATTGTGTCTACACAAAGGAGTCTAAGCAGGCAGGAAGGTGATAATAGTCATTTGGGTGGATGATCTTATCATCACGGCAAACAACATAGGGAGTTTGGAACAAGTGAAGGCAATGCTTTCCACCAGGTTTAAGATGAAAGACCTAGGCAGGTTGAAGCATTCTCTAGGCATAGACTTCAACCAATCTGATGATTTTGTAACAATGTCACAACAGAGATATGTTGAAAGGATACTCAATCGTTTTGACATGCAGGAGTGCAGAACACGTGAGACACTGTGTGAACAAAAGATTGACTACTCCGATGATGCACCTAAGATGACTGATGTTGGGAAGTACAGAGAAGCTGTAGGTAGTCTCATCTACTTAGCTACTTGTACGAGACCTGATCTATGTTTTGTGGTAAGCAAGCTATCACAACATTTTGCAAACCCCACAGATGAACATTGGGTTACAGTGAAACATGTACTGCGTTATCTAAGAGGTACTACAGACAAGCAGCTGACTTTTAGGAAGAGCAGTGATGGTTTAGGCCTCCAGGCATACAGTGACGCAGATTGGGGGGCAGACGCCAGCGACAGACGAAGCACGTCTGGTTACTGTGTGAGCATGAACAAAGACAGTTCGTTGGTATCTTGGAGAAGTAAAAAGCAACCCACAGTAGCATTATCCACATGTGAAGCCAAATACATGGCTTTAGCTCTGACAATACAGGAATGCATCTATTTGGAGCAGTTACTGAAGGGTATTGATACCTATGAATATGTGAAAACTGTTGTCTATGAGGATAACCAGGACACTATTGCACTTGTTAGGAACCCTGTATGCAGACAAAGGTGCAAACATGTAGACATCAAGTATCATTTCATTAGGTCAACCATTAAAGAAGGGAAAATGACACTTGTTTACTGTCCCACAAATGAGATGATTGCTGATGCTATGACCAAGCCTGTCTCCAAGATTAAGTTAATGAGATTTTCAGGAGTCATGTTTGGTGTAAGTGTCTAATGTACTGTATATATGTTAAGTACATAGGTATGTACTGTAAATGTTGAGACATCTGTCATTTATTTTTGGATTTGTTATTCTGACTGTTAAAAGCTGTACAGTATACAAGTCATTCATAAGTGGGAGTGTTGACATAATGTGTATGACTGAATGCATTCTGTACATACTGATTCCGTTCCACAAGGGGGTGTTATTGGTTTTCTAAGGGAAAAAGAATCTGATTGGTGGTGTCGTGTCACATATATGAGGAAATGTTCTGTGTCACCTCTCTCTCTCTCTCGACATGGTGGCTCATGAAGAGCAGTTTGTTTTGCCTGAATAAATATGCCGAAAAGGCTGAAGAAGAATTTCGCCTCGTCTACTTTCCTACGCTAGAGTTGTTGTCCTGCTGCGTATTAGTGTGTACCTGCTAACAGGTTATGGGCCCAGTAACGACGACAAATAGTTCTAACGACGGAAGATTGACGACGAACACGTTAGCAAGTTAGCTAAAATGTGGTAGCTAGTTTAGCGCGGTGGAACCGGGGAGCTAAGCTAAGCGGAGAAGAATGGCAAACCAAAACAAGACAAAGTGGCCGACTTTCGACGGTAGGGCAGAGGAATATGAGCTATGGGAAGAACGGATGCTGTGTTGTATGCACCGTGTGGGATTAAAAGAGACCATTCTGAACGAGCCCGCCGGACCACTGTCCGAGGAGGAACGAGCCAAGGAAGACAAGCTGAATGCTGACGCATACTGCGCGTTGGCGCCATTACTGGACAACGTGAGTTTGGGACTGATATTCAGAGACACTAAAACAAGGGACGTGAGAGTCTGCAAGTGTTGAGAGAGCATTACATTGGCAAAGGTAGGCCACGGATTGTCTCCATGTGCATAACTTTGACCTCGCTGAAGAAAGCGGACACAGAGACTGTAAGTGAGTACATAATCCGGGCAGAGCAAATCATTACGGCACTCAGAGGTGCAGGTGAAGCACCAGTGAAGGACTAATGATGGCTATGAGTATGAGGGGACTTCCAGAGAAGTACAAGCCGTTTACGCTGATGGTAACGCATGGTTCAGCGGACATGAAACTGGCGGAGTTCAAGGCAAAGCTGCGAAACTTCGAGGACGCAGAGCCAGTCGCTGAGGGAGCGGGAGAAAGGGTGCTGAAAGCCCACACAGCACCGAAGAAAAAGAGCGGCGAATCTTCGACTGACATGACGTGTTGGCGATGCGGAGAAAAGGGACACCGAAAAGACGAATGCACAAAAAGGGTTTGGTGCAGTTCCTGCAAGAGCACAAGCCACACGGGCAAAGCGTGCAGAAAGAAAGAGCGTGCACAAGGCTCTAACTGCGCTCAAGGCCAAGATGACGGCGGTGGCAGCAGCAGCGGTCGTGTAGCGAATCTTGGAGGACGGATCGACGGGCGGGGAACCGCGGGAGACGACTTCACATTCCGGGCAGAGACCGAGGACACCTGCAAGCCAGCGCAGCAGCGGCAGATCGAGAGGAAAGGAGTGATCGTAGACACAGGCGCGTCGTCCCACATCCTTAACGACAGAAGCCGGTTCAAGACCTTCGACAGCTCATTCAAGCCAGAGAGGCACAGCATGGAGCTGGCCGACGGGAAGCAGACATTCGGATTGGCACAAGGCAGAGGAGACGCACAGGTGACTCTTAAGAACGCCCTGTACATCCCTTCATTCCCTCAAGGACTCTTCTCCGTGAAGTGTGCCACTGCTAACGGTGCCAAGGTACTCTTCGAGAAAGGTAATGACGTTCTTGTGGTGCCAAATGGCACAAGATTTAACATTCAAGTATGTAACAGAATGTACTACTTGCAAACAGAGTGTGATGAAAGTGATGTATGCAATGTCAGCCATGATATCCAAACTTGGCACGAAATTATGGGTCATTGCAACTACGATGATATACTGAAACTGCAGGATGTAACAGTAGGCATGCACATTAAAGGTGCAAAGCGTAAGCCTGATAAAGAGTGTCATGTGTGTATAGAGGGGAAGTTTACTCAGACGAAACAGAAATGCAACCGACAAGGTGGAGACACCACTTGAGCTGGTGAATACTGATCTAGCTGGTCCAGTGACCAATGAGTCAATTGATGGTTATGGGTATATGCAATCTTTTACAGATGTGTGTACAGGAGCAGTTTATGTTTACTTTCTCAAAGCAAAGAGTGATACCGTTCAGGCTACTGAGAAATTCCTGGCTGAAGTAGCGCCTTATGACACTGTGAAATGCATCCGGTCAGACAACAGAACCAAATTTACTAACAGAGAGTTTCAGACATTACTGAGAAAGAACAAAATCAGACACGAGACGTCCTGTCCTTACTCGCTGCACCAGAACGGGATAGCTGAGAGGGAATGGCGCACTCTCTTCGAGATGGCTAGGTGCAAGCTTATTGACAGCAACTTACCAAAAAGCCTATGGCGTTATGCCATTCAGGAAGCAGCCTACACGAGGAACAGATGTTTTAATAAGCACATTGGCACTACCCCTTACACAGCACTGACAGGGAAGAAGTGTGATCTGGCCAAGATGCACAAGTTCGGGGTCAGAGTGTTACGCGTACCAAAAAGACAAGGGTAAACTAGATCACAGGCGTGAGAAAGGAGTCTTCGTCGGGCACGACAAGGGCAGCACCGCCTTTCTAGTTTACTACCCCAGCAAGGGAAAAGTGCAGAAGCACAGACTGGTTAAGTTTATCACAAAGACCACATGTGAGAGCGAGACTCAGACTCAGGAGCTAGGATTCGACCACATTGTCGATGGTGAGGACACAGATGCATCACAGCCCAGTGCTACTAGCACAGACATATAGACTGACAGTCCACAATTCCTAGAGAATGATGGCGAGGAGCGCCACAGGGTGACGCCACAGGCCCCAAGCAGTGGGAGATACCCCACTAGAGAGCGTAAACCCCCGAGTTATCTTAGTGATTATACTCAAGAAGATAGCGGCGATGATGATAGTACGCTCACTAGTGTAGACTATTGCTACCGAGCAGTGTGTGGAGTACCACTAACCTTTAAACAGGCCATGGCATCACCTGAATCCAGAAAATGGAAGAGGGCAATGGATGAGGAGATTCAGTCACTAGAAGAGAACCAGACCTTTACCCTGACCAGACTGCCGGAGGACAGAAAGACAGTGGGAGGTAGGTGGGTGTACTGTATTAAAGAGGGTAGTGATGGACATGAACAGTACAAGGCCAGATTTGTGGCGAAGGGGTATAGTCAGAGAGTGGGGATAGATTATGGTGAGATATTCTCCCCCACGGCCAATCTGACCAGTGTACGTGTAGTCATGCAGAAGGCGGCCCAAGAGAACTTGGTATTACACCAAATGGACGTAAAGACGGCGTACCTGCATGCACCCATAGACCGAGACATCTACGTGGATCAACCTGAGGGTTACGAAAAAGTGGGAGAAAACCTAGTGTGTAAACTAGAAAAGTCTATTTATGGTCTGAAGCAGTCAGGTCGTAATTGGAATGAGATGCTTCACAAATGTTTGATAAATGACGACTTCACACAGAACCCAGCGGACCATTGTGTCTACACAAAGGAGTCTAAGCAGGCAGGGAAGGTGATAATAGTCATTTGGGTGGATGATCTTATCATCACGGCAAACAACATAGGGAGTTTGGAACAAGTGAAGGCAATGCTTTCCACCAGGTTTAAGATGAAAGACCTAGGCAGGTTGAAGCATTCTCTAGGCATAGACTTCAACCAATCTGATGATTTTGTAACAATGTCACAACAGAGATATGTTGAAAGGATACTCAATCGTTTTGACATGCAGGAGTGCAGAACACGTGAGACACTGTGTGAACAAAAGATTGACTACTCCGATGATGCACCTAAGATGACTGATGTTGGGAAGTACAGAGAAGCTGTAGGTAGTCTCATCTACTTAGCTACTTGTACGAGACCTGATCTATGTTTTGTGGTAAGCAAGCTATCACAACATTTTGCAAACCCCACAGATGAACATTGGGTTACAGTGAAACATGTACTGCGTTATCTAAGAGGTACTACAGACAAGCAGCTGACTTTTAGGAAGAGCAGTGATGGTTTAGGCCTCCAGGCATACAGTGACGCAGATTGGGGGGCAGACGCCAGCGACAGACGAAGCACGTCTGGTTACTGTGTGAGCATGAACAAAGACAGTTCGTTGGTATCTTGGAGAAGTAAAAAGCAACCCACAGTAGCATTATCCACATGTGAAGCCAAATACATGGCTTTAGCTCTGACAATACAGGAATGCATCTATTTGGAGCAGTTACTGAAGGGTATTGATACCTATGAATATGTGAAAACTGTTGTCTATGAGGATAACCAGGACACTATTGCACTTGTTAGGAACCCTGTATGCAGACAAAGGTGCAAACATGTAGACATCAAGTATCATTTCATTAGGTCAACCATTAAAGAAGGGAAAATGACACTTGTTTACTGTCCCACAAATGAGATGATTGCTGATGCTATGACCAAGCCTGTCTCCAAGATTAAGTTAATGAGATTTTCAGGAGTCATGTTTGGTGTAAGTGTCTAATGTACTGTATATATGTTAAGTACATAGGTATGTACTGTAAATGTTGAGACATCTGTCATTTATTTTTGGATTTGTTATTCTGACTGTTAAAAGCTGTACAGTATACAAGTCATTCATAAGTGGGAGTGTTGACATAATGTGTATGACTGAATGCATTCTGTACATACTGATTCCGTTCCACAAGGGGGTGTTATTGGTTTTCTAAGGGAAAAAGAATCTGATTGGTGGTGTCGTGTCACATATATGAGGAAATGTTCTGTGTCACCTCTCTCTCTCTCTCTCTCGACATGGTGGCTCATGAAGAGCAGTTTGTTTTGCCTGAATAAATATGCCGAAAAGGCTGAAGAAGAATTTCGCCTCGTCTACTTTCCTACGCTAGAGTTGTTGTCCTGCTGCGTATTAGTGTGTACCTGCTAACAGGTTATGGGCCCAGTAACGACGACAAATAGTTCTAACGACGGAAGATTGACGACGAACACGTTAGCAAGTTAGCTAAAATGTGGTAGCTAGTTTAGCGCGGTGGAACCGGGGAGCTAAGCTAAGCGGAGAAGAATGGCAAACCAAAACAAGACAAAGTGGCCGACTTTCGACGGTAGGGCAGAGGAATATGAGCTATGGGAAGAACGGATGCTGTGTTGTATGCACCGTGTGGGATTAAAAGAGACCATTCTGAACGAGCCCGCCGGACCACTGTCCGAGGAGGAACGAGCCAAGGAAGACAAGCTGAATGCTGACGCATACTGCGCGTTGGCGCCATTACTGGACAACGTGAGTTTGGGACTGATATTCAGAGACACTAAAACAAGGGACGTGAGAGTCTGCAAGTGTTGAGAGAGCATTACATTGGCAAAGGTAGGCCACGGATTGTCTCCATGTGCATAACTTTGACCTCGCTGAAGAAAGCGGACACAGAGACTGTAAGTGAGTACATAATCCGGGCAGAGCAAATCATTACGGCACTCAGAGGTGCAGGTGAAGCACCGAGTGAAGGACTAATGATGGCTATGAGTATGAGGGGACTTCCAGAGAAGTACAAGCCGTTTACGCTGATGGTAACGCATGGTTCAGCGGACATGAAACTGGCGGAGTTCAAGGCAAAGCTGCGAAACTTCGAGGACGCAGAGCCAGTCGCTGAGGGAGCGGGAGAAAGGGTGCTGAAAGCCCACACAGCACCGAAGAAAAAGAGCGGCGAATCTTCGACTGACATGACGTGTTGGCGATGCGGAGAAAAGGGACACCGAAAAGACGAATGCACAAAAAGGGTTTGGTGCAGTTCCTGCAAGAGCACAAGCCACACGGGCAAAGCGTGCAGAAAGAAAGAGCGTGCACAAGGCTCTAACTGCGCTCGCGCTCAAGATGACGGCGGTGGCAGCAGCAGCGGTCGTGTAGCGAATCGTGGAGGACGGATCGACGGGCGGGGAACCGCGGGAGACGACTTCACATTCCGGGCAGAGACCGAGGACACCAGCAAGCCAGCGCAGCAGCGGCAGATCGAGAGGAAAGGAGTGATCGTAGACACAGGCGCGTCGTCCCACATCCTTAACGACAGAAGCCGGTTCAAGACCTTCGACAGCTCATTCAAGCCAGAGAGGCACAGCATGGAGCTGGCCGACGGGAAGCAGACATTCGGATTGGCACAAGGCAGAGGAGACGCACAGGTGACTCTTAAGAACGCCCTGTACATCCCTTCATTCCCTCAAGGACTCTTCTCCGTGAAGTGTGCCACTGCTAACGGTGCCAAGGTACTCTTCGAGAAAGGTAATGACGTTCTCGTGGTGCCAAATGGCACAAGATTTAACATTCAAGTATGTAACAGAATGTACTACTTGCAAACAGAGTGTGATGAAAGTGATGTATGCAATGTCAGCCATGATATCCAAACTTGGCACGAAATTATGGGTCATTGCAACTACGATGATATACTGAAACTGCAGGATGTAACAGTAGGCATGCACATTAAAGGTGCAAAGCGTAAGCCTGATAAAGAGTGTCATGTGTGTATAGAGGGGAAGTTTACTCAGACGAGAAACAGAAATGCAACCGACAAGGTGGAGACACCACTTGAGCTGGTGAATACTGATCTAGCTGGTCCAGTGACCAATGAGTCAATTGATGGTTATGGGTATATGCAATCTTTTACAGATGTGTGTACAGGAGCAGTTTGTTTACTTTCTCAAAGCAAAGAGTGATACCGTTCAGGCTACTGAGAAATTCCTGGCTGAAGTAGCGCCTTATGGCACTGTGAAATGCATCCGGTCAGACAACAGAACCAAATTTACTAACAGAGAGTTTCAGACATTACTGAGAAAGAACAAAATCAGACACGAGACGTCCTGTCCTTACTCGCTGCACCAGAACGGGATAGCTGAGAGGGAATGGCGCACTCTCTTCGAGATGGCTAGGTGCAAGCTTATTGACAGCAACTTACCTAAGAGCCTATGGCGTTATTCCATTCAGGAAGCAGCCTACACGAGGAACAGATGTTTTAATAAGCACATTGGCACTACCCCTTACACAGCACTGACAGGGAAGAAGTGTGATCTGGCCAAGATGCACAAGTTCGGGGTCAGAGTGTTACGCGTACCAAAAAGACAAGGGTAAACTAGATCACAGGCGTGAGAAAGGACTCTTCGTCGGGCACGACAAGGGCAGCACCGCCTTTCTAGTTTACTACCCCAGCAAGGGAAAAGTGCAGAAGCACAGACTGGTTAAGTTTATCACAAAGACCACATGTGAGAGTGAGACTCAGACTCAGGAGCTAGGATTCGACCACATTGTCGATGGTGAGGACACAGACGCATCACAGCCCAGTGCTACTAGCACAGACATATAGGCTGACAGTCCACAATTCCTAGAGAATGATGGCGAGGAGCGCCACAGGGTGACGCCACAGGCCCCAAGCAGTGGGAGATACCCCACTAGAGAGCGTAAACCCCCGAGTTATCTTAGTGATTATACTCAAGAAGATAGCGGCGATGATGATAGTACGCTCACTAGTGTAGACTATTGCTACCGAGCAGTGTGTGGAGTACCACTAACCTTTAAACAGGCCATGGCATCACCTGAATCCAGAAAATGGAAGAGGGCAATGGATGAGGAGATTCAGTCACTAGAAGAGAACCAGACCTTTACCCTGACCAGACTGCCGGAGGGCAGAAAGACAGTGGGAGGTAGGTGGGTGTACTGTATTAAAGAGGGTAGTGATGGACATGAACAGTACAAGGCCAGATTTGTGGCGAAGGGGTATAGTCAGAGAGTGGGGATAGATTATGGTGAGATATTCTCCCCCACGGCCAATCTGACCAGTGTACGTGTAGTCATGCAGAAGGCGGCCCAAGAGAACTTGGTATTACACCAAATGGACGTAAAGACGGCGTACCTGCATGCACCCATAGACCGAGACATCTACGTGGATCAACCTGAGGGTTACGAAAAAGTGGGAGAAAACCTAGTGTGTAAACTAGAAAAGTCTATTTATGGTCTGAAGCAGTCAGGTCGTAATTGGAATGAGATGCTTCACAAATGTTTGATAAATGACGACTTCACACAGAACCCAGCGGACCATTGTGTCTACACAAAGGAGTCTAAGCAGGCAGGGAAGGTGATAATAGTCATTTGGGTGGATGATCTTATCATCACGGCAAACAACATAGGGAGCTTGGAACAAGTGAAGGCAATGCTTTCCACCAGGTTTAAGATGAAAGACCTAGGCAGGTTGAAGCATTCTCTAGGCATAGACTTCAACCAATCTGATGATTTTGTAACAATGTCACAACAGAGATATGTTGAAAGGATACTCAATCGTTTTGACATGCAGGAGTGCAGAACACGTGAGACACTGTGTGAGCAAAAGATTGACTACTCCGATGATGCACCTAAGATGACTGATGTTGGGAAGTACAGAGAAGCTGTAGGTAGTCTCATCTACTTAGCTACTTGTACGAGACCTGATCTATGTTTTGTGGTAAGCAAGCTATCACAACATTTTGCAAACCCCACAGATGAACATTGGGTTACAGTGAAACATGTACTGCGTTATCTAAGAGGTACTACAGACAAGCAGCTGACTTTTAGGAAGAGCAGTGATGGTTTAGGCCTCCGGGCATACAGTGACGCAGATTGGGGGGCAGACGCCAGCGACAGACGAAGCACGTCTGGTTACTGTGTGAGCATGAACAAAGACAGTTTGTTGGTATCTTGGAGAAGTAAAAAGCAACCCACAGTAGCATTATCCACATGTGAAGCCGAATACATGGCTTTAGCTCTGACAATACAGGAATGCATCTATTTGGAACAGTTACTGAAGGGTATTGATACCTATGAATATGTGAAAACTGTTGTCTATGAGGATAACCAGGACACTATTGCACTTGTTAGGAACCCTGTATGCAGACAAAGGTGCAAACATGTAGACATCAAGTATCATTTCATTAGGTCAACCATTAAAGAAGGGAAAATGACACTTGTTTACTGTCCCACAAATGAGATGATTGCTGATGCTATGACCAAGCCTGTCTCCAAGATTAAGTTAATGAGATTTTCAGGAGTCATGTTTGGTGTAAGTGTCTAATGTACTGTATATATGTTAAGTACATAGGTATGTACTGTAAATGTTGAGACATCTGTCATTTATTTTTGGATTTGTTATTCTGACTGTTAAAAGCTGTACAGTATACAAGTCATTCATAAGTGGGAGTGTTGACATAATGTGTATGACTGAATGCATTCTGTACATACTGATTCCGTTCCACAAGGGGGTGTTATTGGTTTTCTAAGGGAAAAAGAATCTGATTGGTGGTGTCATGTCACGTATATGAGGAAATGTTCTGTGTCACCTCTCTCTCTCTCGACATGGTGGCTCATGAAGAGCAGTTTGTTTTGCCTGAATAAATATGCCGAAAAGGCTGAAGAAGAATTTCGCCTCGTCTACTTTCCTACGCTAAAGTTGTTGTCCTGCTGCGTATTAGTGTGTACCTGCTAACACTTTCAAACGGTGTATTCCATGTCTTCATGTCCTTACCAGGCGTTTCACCATCCAGCGATATAGATAGACTGCAACCATTACTGTTTATATTCACAGCGGAGTTTGGACCTGGAAGCGATGTGTGACGTCACACTAGCCATCCCCATGAGCATAAGAGGTAGAAAATGGATGGATGGATGGAAACAGCTGTACGTGACGTCATCTCCGTTCTAGAACGCTGTGACGCAGATTGTGTTTGATCTTTGCAGACAGTATTTCAGCACAACAATTGAACGGCCTCATTTAGAGACCAGAGCTCATCTTGGCAGCTGATCACGTTTCTATTGTATCTGTTACTTGTAATTTAGTACATCATCACATAATATTACTTAAATACCAGAAGTAATTACTGTCTGCTGCTATGGCAGTTTTGCATTTGGGACTGCCTGGTCCTGAGCCTGCCTTCAGGACCAGACCTAGGATTGCAGATGCCATTTCCAGGACCAGACTTAGGATTGTAGATGCCATTTCCAGGACCAGAACTAGGACTGCAGATGCTATTTCCAAGACCAAAACTAGGATTGCAGATGCCATTTCCAGGACCAGGACCAGAATTAGGATTGCAGATGCCATTTCCAGGACCAGAACTAGGCTTGTAAATTCCTTTTCCAGGACCAGAACTAGGATTGCAGATGCCATTTCCAGGACCAGAACTAGGCTTGCAGATGTCATTTCCAGGACCAGAACTAGGCTTGCAGATGTCATTTCCAGGACCAGAACTAGGACTGCAGATGCTATTTCCAAGACCAAAACTAGGATTGCAGATGCCATTTCCAGGACCAGGACCAGAACTAGGATTGCAGATGCCATTTCCGGGACCAGAACTAGGATTGCAGATGCCATTTCCAGGACCAGAACTAGGCTTGTAAGTTCCTTTTCCAGGACCAGAACTAGGCTTGCAGATGTCATTTCCAGGACCAGAACTAGGCTTGCAGATGCCATTTCCAGGACCAGACTTAGGGCCTCAGGTGGCATTTCCAGGTGTAGCAGGAGGTATAGCATTCAGCCCATACAAAGAGCATGGTTTGAGTGGTTTGAATGCTATACCTCCAGGTTTAGCCTGAGGTATAGCATGAGCCATGCATGTATTTCAGATTTCAAGCCATAGAAACATCATGGTTTGAATGCTAAATACCTTCATGGCATTTTATTTGGGTTTTCTCCGGGTGCTCCGGTTTGTCCCAACTCTATACATTAAAAAAAAAAAAAATAAATAAAGTAATGATTTACTGTATCTGTGCCTTCATCCCCACCAGTCCCTGTTAAAAGTTTCACAGGTGCTATTGAAGCAGGTTGTCACATTGATTTGAACCAAACAAGACACCACTTTGGTGTCACTTTGGATCAGAGAGGGAAGTGTTGATGCTGTGCAGCTGCTGCAGATGTAACAGACCAAGAAGAGCCACGTAGGCTCCTGTTTCAAACCACACTGATGGTTCATGTTGGCCCCCGATCAGGATCCAGAGTCCCCCTCTCACACTTTTTCACAGTCCATTATCTGACTGCTCCCTCGCTACAGTACAATGTATGTGTTACATGTCACAGTGTTACAGTTTGGACAACAAACATTTGTTCTGCAAATATTTCATGGGATCACAAGTTTGTTTTGAAGTTTAGCTGCAGGGGCTTTGTTTCAGCCAATTCTTACAGGCTGATAGTGCCACCTTGTGGTGGAAGTCTGATACTTTTACAAACTGCTTATTGTGTTGCAATCATGAACACATGATTTGAACACACTATATGGCCAAAGGTATAATAACTAAGGTTACAAAATTCTGGACAGTTTTGAAGTTGGAAACTTTCCATGGAAATTAACAGGAATTCATGGGAATTTCTGAGAATAAAGAGGAATAAACCAGAATTTATAAAGAGGAACTTCTTAAATACAGTTGGGGAAAGTATATTGTAGCACTGAAACAACCACATTCAATGCACTTCAACATCTATGCTGTTCTGAAGCCTCGTTTCCACTGATGCCCACAACACTTGCAAATATGAAATGACATGGGAGTGGTTAGCACTGTCACCTCACAGCAAGAAGGTACCAGGTAGTGATGTGCAGATGAAGCTTCTTGAAGCTTCATTTGCTCTAGTCGGACATCTACTGGACGCAAACATATCAGTTGTCATGGATTTGAAGTGTGTGGCATTTTGCAGAAAGCCTGTGAATAAAACTGTCAGCAAAATAAAGAAGTATGCAAAACATGTACTGTAGTGATGGCAGTTTACTGTGTGTACACTGACAGTATGGAAAATGATTATTTGCAGTGGGGTGAGGGTGGATGGGGTATTGGGCAATGATTGTGCCTTTGTAACGTTGAGGTATGCCAGTGATTATGGTTTAGGGGACACATCATTGTTTTTTTACTTAAATATGTTCGTCAACAGATGACACCTTTGAAACGCTGACCCAGGGACAGTTAAAATATGTTGTTACTGTGGCTGATTTGTAAAACTGTGTAGCAGAGAAGTTGAAACACGTCTGTACCAAATGAAAACGAGTGTACCAATGAGCAAGTGTATTGATTTTCTACCACGAAATAAAAAATGTACATCAAATAAGAAGAAAGGATACGTGTGAGGTATTCCAGGATGGTGACGTCCCAGATAGTCGTAGAATGAGTCCATGGCGTCATGACTGTGGCGACAGAAGATGGGTTTTTTTGTTGGGTGTCTGTGTCATGTCAGGACATACCTGTTCTGTTGCCGTCATGTAGTCGACCTCTCTGAGAAACAGAGAACAGCGACCTGGTGAGGCAAATGAGATTAAAACAACATGATAAGATGAACATTTAATGTATAAGAAAACCTTAAAAGGTCACTGACATTTTCAGAAGCACTGCTGCTGGAAAAGAACTGAACTATTTTACTAGAAGGACAAGGGGACAGCCTTGTGATGAGCAGCTGCATTGACCTCTGACCTGTGTGTGGCAGTTCATCATTGAGCAGCACTTGATCATCCTCTTCAGGACCTGCATCAACAGACAGCATTACTTCAGTCATAACTTCATCTAAACTACAACTCACAGAGACTAAAGTAAGTCAAGTTTCTATTATCTGCTGAGTGTGTGGGTGTCACGTTTCCTGTGGGATCTACCTGGTCAGTGTAGACGTCCGGGGGGACGGGTTTGGTGAAGAAGTCCGAGCACACAGCTCCAGCCTGGAGGTACAGGTTCAGTGCAGCAGAGTATTGATTGGTCACTACAGAACAGTGAGAGAAACAAGAAGGCTTCAGTCAGAGAAACACATCTGGGAAACACTCCAAGAGGTGCTGCATAGAAGCTATGCTGTCAGGATGGCCACCACAGGCCCAACACCTGATGAGACAGCCTCTCCAGACCTTCAAACTCCTCCAAATACAACTAAAGACTGCATCCAGACCATCTCTCCTCCTGTTTTGCTCCTCTGCTCTGAACTAAAGTATGAGGCAGCTCCTGTGCCCAGACACAGGGTGCAGAAATGACTCCAGCCACCATGAAGAACCTTCAACAGAGGAAAAGGCTATCGACAGAAGACATGGTGTGATGCCAGTGGACCTCCATCTACGAGAGGGGGGCACAGTGACTCTGCTGCAAAGAAAGAGAGATGAAGATGGAAAATGATTCATGCCGAGTCATGTCAGCTGACCATGTCCAAAGATGACCAAAGATGTCCAAGAGAGCCACTGGTGATGAAGTGACTCAAGCTGAAGTCGCCTCCATAGGATCCAGCAGATCCAAAAGACCGAGGTCCAGACAAAACCTGAAGCAACACCTCCATCTATATACGAATGGTGATATAATACATGTACATTTTCTGATGTGAAAGAGTCATGATGATTAGACACTAAATTAACTAAACCAATTTAGGTCTAATCTAGAGGACAGATTGATAGTAAATCTATAAAAACCTGAATTCATGACATTAAACTACTCCATAGTCTTCTCTGATGCCTCTTAAACTCAACTGCTGAACAGTGCAAAAAACCTAAACTAAATGTAGTTAACAACAGTACGACTTTTAATGTAGTTAATAGATATCAGTCACTGCATCTAACTGGTCACGTTAAATAAATGCCATTTATTCATTCTTCCATCTTTCCTTGATCGTTTCTTCTATTATTTTCTGTTAGTAGTCTGGTTATAGTTTGTCAAATACGTAAACATCTGATTCTATAAAGAACTATGTTATTTGATGTGTGTGTGTGTGTGTGTGTGTGTGTGTGTAAAGCAAACTGAATCACTGTACACAAGGTCCAAGAACTGCATAGCACCCTGAGATTAAGAGACTATTAATTAATGTCAAATTCACAGGTTTCCCCTCTTTTAGCAAAACTGGGTGGTGCCCTGATATTTTCCACTATTAAAAGTAATACTGAATTATACTTGAAGCACTCTCCTTCACATTTTATGACAATTCATGGTTTGTGATAAATTTGATATCAATTAATGGTTGATTATTAAATCTGCTCCAAGTATTAAAGCTACACCCATTATCCGTAGAATTGACAATAAAACAAAACGAACATGGACAATGATGCAAAACATGATGGGAACTATTACTTCTATGAGCTCCAGACTGAGTGAAAGCATTAATACTTTGTAGCTATTAAATACACTTTACTCAAGCATGGGAGTCACCAGCAGAGGAGACGGGATGCAATGTTGAGTATTTATGCCCTAGACACATTTTCATGATGAATTATTTGCAGTGTCATGGGTACATGTGCACTACTCAAAAAAATAAATAGGGAACACCTAAACAACACATCCTTGATCTCACTGAGTGAAATATTCCAGTTGAGAATCTTTATTCATCCCATGGATTCCACTATGTAATGGAATCCCATGGAAACCCATGGCAGTCTGGATTTGGAACCATACTCAAAATAATAGTGGAAAATCATATCACAGGCTGATTCAGCATCAGTGGAAATGCCTCAAGACAAATCAAAATTAGTGTGTGTGTGGCCTCCACACACACTAATTACCATTACACACTAAGTCATAATTATGAGATCAAAAAAAGTCATAATTATGAGATAAAAAGTTGAAATTATGAGATAAAAAGTCATAATTATGCGATAGAAAGTCAAAATTACAAGATAAAAAGTCGAAATTATGAGATAATGAGTGCGTCCGTCTTCAGGGTCTCACTTCACCTCACTGGACGCACAGAGCAAACGATACACATCAGTAAATTAGGTAAGTAGTACAGGTGTCTACAGGTAATATACTGCATATCACATATTACTGTTCTTTCAATCAGACGGACTGATTATCTCATAATTTTGACTTTTTATGTCATAATGATGACAGTATGTGAATTTTCTTTAATCAAGGCCAAGTTTTCATCTTTTTTTTTCCACTGGCGGAAATGGGCTTCCATACACTGCAGTGCAGTAGCAGGCAGTACGAGTAGTTCTGGGCCCCTATGAATGTACCTATTCCTTTAACTTTTGGATTCAGGTCTCTGTATTATTTTTTTACAAAATGTAACATATTAATCCCAATTATGGAAGACATGGTCTTGCTCTTAAGATGCGCTACAGATTCCCAATCTACCAACAATATATTTAAGCTTGCATGCCTTACTGACAAATATCATATCCATAAAGCTCGTGTACTTCAAACAACTCTGAACTTTAACCTTTTCTGTATAGAACTGCAGCATCTATCTGACTCTGTTTCCAGGATCTCTACAAATAAAAAAGCTAACTTGACATTACAAATATATAAAAAACTATTAAATAAATAAAATATCAGAACTTGATCTATGATAGCTGGATGTACTATGGATATAAATAGTCCCTCGTGCCACTCGTTACTTTATAGATTCCTTTTATTGTTACTTTCTTGTTTTTATTGTATGTTTTTATTATGTATTTTCTTTCTTCTTATCCTGTAAATCGTAAAAACTGCTAAATTGACAAATGTAACAATATTTGTAATAATTTTATTTGACATTGTTATTTTTGTATCTTTGTCATGTTTCGAAAAAAGTTCTCGGCCCTATTACACGAGAAGAAGAAGTAGAAGAAAAAGAAGAAGAAGAAGAAGAGCAAGAAGAGCTACGTCATCAACAGTCGACTTGGTTGTCTGTGTCAGAACCGACAGTGGGACCATATTACAGTAATGACCGGGAAAGCAGCTTTTATAAAACGTGTTTAATGGCACTCTGTGGCAGAGGGACTGTAGCTGGACATTCACTGTAATAAATAACGGCCGGTGACAACAACTGCTAACCAACAGAAGAAGCTAACAACAGTAGCTAACGGTGGACCGTTTTGGATGAAGAGCATTACTTGATTTATCCTGAGCAGCAAGATGGCCTGCAGCACATCTACCGTGCCCAGTAATGTGGTGCACAACTCTCCAGGTAGTTAAAGCAACAATGTTTTGAATTATGGCTGATGTGGCAAAGATGCTATTGGGCCATGTCGTCTGAAATCTACGTCAGCTTAATGTTACAGCTACTACTCCGCTAAGACTTTATACTGATGTTATCAGAGACTGTAGTCTCTTAGTATTTTTCAATATTAGTATTTACATGTTATGCTTCTTTAAACTTTACAGACGTTATTTTTATCCGAACACATTGATTTATAATTACACGAGACTTTGGAGTTACTACAACATTTCTCTGCATCTCTGCCATCTGCGCACTGTTTGCACTGTCTTAGTATATAGTTTAGCATTAGTATAGATATTCTTTGCATATATGTCTGCATATTTTGATATTGCATCTCTGCGTGCTCTGCTGTTACTTGTGTATGTTTATCTATTTATCTACTTGAATGTGATTAAGTTAAAAAAAACAAAACATAATGACTGTGGACTGGTTTTCAGTCTTTCATTGTCAGTTAAAAGTGTAGTTAAGTTTACATTTGTATACCATTTTAGAGTCAACTGTTGCATTACCTACAAGTACTGTAAAATACTCATGTTCGAGTAAAATTAAACTATTGTAAATGATGTGTTGTTGAACTTCTATGATCATTTCAAACTTCAGATTCCTGGTATTTATTCCATCATGTCTCTGATCAGATAATGGCAGCTCCAGCTCTGATGATGACGTTCCCCTCTCAAAGCTCCAGGCGAGGCCACGCAGTGAGGTGAAACAGTCACAGGGAAATACAAACATCCCCAACACAAATTCAGAGAAAGACAAACGTGGTGAGGACAAACAATAAAACAGACCATCTACAATACTGCCAGTGGAAGTAAAATGTTTTCATGATATATTTGTCACATTTAAAAGTGAAAGGTGTTGTTCATCTTCTCCTGTCGTAGATTCAGGTGACTCTTCAGATGACGAGCCTTTGATTAAAAAGAACACAATCTCACTGGCCAATAAATCAGTGAAAAAAGACAACAAGTCACGCCAATCTAATGGCACAAATGACAAGAAAGCAGGTGGTTACATTCATGAGTCTTCAGCCATATTTCAGCTGATTTATCTGTAATGGCTGTTTTTAAATCTTCTGATGTGTGTTATTGTTTCAGATAAGAATTCAGATGACATGTCTGATAATGAGCCTCTCATAAAAATTGCCAAAATGTCCGCCAAAGCAGCAAAGAAATCTCTCTCACTGCCTCCAAAAAAATCAGTTGATTCAAAGAAGAAAGGTAAGATGATTTTATCTCTATGGATGTGCAACATTAACAGAGGGTTCTGGTCCTCCTTTGTAGAAACTTGACTTCCATGTCTTACACAGAATCACAGGATGACGGCGATAGCTCGAATGATGAGCCTTTGAGTGAACTTGTCAAGAAACTTTACCCTCGACGTCAGAGAAAGGCATCAGGCAGTCCATCTGGGAAAATGACCCCAGTAGTGAAATCCAAAAGGAACGCAGGAAGGGAAAGGGGTACGTGAAATTTGGATATCCAAAGTCATCTGAAATGCTTTTCTCATAGCAGCTGTAGAAAAAATAAATATGTTCTGTTTGTTCTAGTTAAATATGCAGAGTCTTCCAGTGACAGCTCAGATGATGAACCACTGACAACAGTGAAGAGGAAGCTGACAAAGGCCTCTACAGAGAAAAAGACATCAAGAAACAATAAGACAACAAAACCTAAAGATGAATCACTAAAAGGTTGGTAGTGCTTTCATTAGACAGGACAGAAAGAATTAACTCAGTTTTAATGGCACCCTGTGGTACAAGGACTTTACCTGTACACTGTACGCTACATTATAAAATGCTGCTCACTTCAAGGAGCAGCAGTAATCTAATAAATACATGTTTAGTGCAACTCTCTGAAAGGTGCAATTTTACATAATGAGTGCTTTTACCTTTTCTTCTGTGTGTATTTTGTCTAAAACACTCCTGCTCTTTGTCTCATAATATTAGCTTGATGCTGCTGATGTTGATTAACAGTCTCTATAATCCCATCTCCTGATACAGACACACATGAACATATACGGACATCTCTGCCTAGTTACACACTATTTGCACACTTTGTCTCATAATATTAGCTTGATGCTGCTGATGTTGATTAACAGTCTCTATAATCCCATCTCCTGATACAGACACACATGAACATATACGGACATCTCTGCCTAGTTACACACTATTTGTACACTTCTTGCACAGTTTTATTTGTACATAAATGAACATTTCTACTTACTTGAACACTAGTTGCTCTGTCTTAATATATATTTTGTTATTTTAGCTATAATGTTTTTTTTTTCACATAGTTATTCCTGGATATTTTGATATCTCGCCTGTATGCTCTGCTCTTTTTTTCTGTATGTTTATCTATCTACTTAAATATTATTTTGACTGCAGGATATGTAACTAAAGTATGTTATATACTGTTATCTTACTGGGTTTAGTCAGTGTTTGAATATATCTTCTCCATGTTTCATGTTAAGCTATACTGTGGAGGCACATGCCATAAAATGTAATCACATTATAAACACTCATCTTTTAATGTACAAATATGCTTTGCCCTTTAAAGAGATCCAGTTTTCAAGCAATGATTGCATTCATGACTAATAATACTGAGGGAAACTATTTTACGTATTTGAAAATTTCATAAAAAAAATTAAGAAGTTAAAAAACATTCCTATAATTAATGACTGTGGACTGGTTTTCAGTCTTTCATTGTCAGTTAAAAGTGTAGTTAAGTTTACATTTGTATACCATTTTAGAGTCAACTGTTGTATTACCTACAAGTACTGTAAAATACTCATGTTCAAGTAAAATTAAACTATTGTAAATGATGTGTTGTTGAACTTCCATGATCATTTCAAACTTCAGATTCCTGGTATTTATTCCATCATGTCTCTGATCAGATAACGGCAGCTCCAGCTCTGATGATGACGTTCCCCTCTCAAAGCTCCAGGCGAGGCCACGCAGTGAGGAGAAACAGTCACAGGGAAATACAAACATCCCCAACACAAATTCAGAGAAAGACAAACATGGTGAGGACAAACAATAAAACAGACCATCTACAATACTGCCAGTGGAAGTAAAATGTTTTCATGATATATTTGTCACATTTAAAAGTGAAAGGTGTTGTTCATCTTCTCCTGTCGTAGATTCAGGTGACTCTTCAGATGACGAGCCTTTGATTAAAAAGAACACAATCTCACTGGCCAATAAATCAGTGAAAAAAGACAACAAGTCACGCCAATCTAATGGCACAAATGACAAGAAAGCAGGTGGTTACATTCATGAGTCTTCAGCCATATTTCAGCTGATTTATCTGTAATGGCTGTTTTTAAATCTTCTGATGTGTGTTATTGTTTCAGATAAGAATTCAGATGACATGTCTGATAATGAGCCTCTCATAAAAATTGCCAAAATGTCTGCCAAAGCAGCAAAGAAATCTCTCTCACTGCCTCCAAAAAAATCAGTTGATTCAAAGAAGAAAGGTAAGATGATTTTATCTCTATGGATGTGCAACATTAACAGAGGGTTCTGGTCCTCCTTTGTAGAAACTTGACTTCCATGTCTTACACAGAATCACAGGATGACGGCAATAGCTCGAATGATGAGCCTTTGAGTGAACTTGTCAAGAAACTTTACCCTCGACGTCAGAGAAAGGCATCAGGCAGTCCATCTGGAAAAATGACCCCAGTAGTGAAATCCAAAAGGAACGCAGGAAGGGAAAGGGGTACGTGAAATTTGGATATCCAAAGTCATCTGAAATGCTTTTCTCATAGCAGCTGTAGAAAAAATAAATATGTTCTGTTTGTTCTAGTTAAATATGCAGAGTCTTCCAGTGACAGCTCAGATGATGAACCACTGACAACAGTGAAGAGGAAGCTGACAAAGGCCTCTACAGAGAAAAAGACATCAAGAAACAATAAGACAACAAAACCTAAAGATGAATCACTAAAAGGTTGGTAGCGCTTTCATTAGACAGGACAGAAAGAATTAACTCAGTTTTAGTACTAACCTCTTGGATTTTTAAAACCTTTCAACCTCAGACAGCAGCACAGATGATGACAATGTACCCCTGGCAAACCTTACCAAGAAGACAGCAGTGAGGGGAAACACAAAGAGGACCACTGCATTGCCAGGCAAAGCTTCAAAAAAGAGTCAAGGTATTTTGGCAGTAATCATGACAGAACGTGATTTTTGAAGATGATATGTCCTCAAAGTAAGACCTTGCTGCTCTGGCTTGTTTTTCAGGACACTCTGACAAAAGTTCAGATGATGAACCCTTGATTACTCTTGTGGAAAAAAAACACGCCTATAAGCAAAGAGAAAACAAACCGAAGGCTTTGCCTCCAAAGAGAAAGAGGAACACAACTCCCAAAAAGCCAAGGAAGGTGTCAGTGCCAGGTAAAGACAAAAATCACAAGACTAACGACAGAGGACCAAATAGTGTAGTTCCTCAGCAAAATCTCATCACAAATATCCAAACAAATGTGGTAGCATTTGTCTCCCTATCGTACATTGGTGTTAATTTAATAATATTTCAGAGTCATCAAGCACCAGTGCAGAGGACGAACCCTTAATCAAGTCAGCAAAACACCCACAAGTGACCAAAATCCTGACCATAATACTAGAGAGGTGTGATGGTAAAGAAGCTGGAGACACACAAAGCCTGATGGAAACCAGTACAGGTACTGATTACATAATCAAGTCATTTTTAATGCTCTCATAGAACCTCAGTAATAAAGAATCACATTATTCTTTCTCTGCAACACAGAGCAACAGATTGATGAGAAGACCTCAAAGGGTGAGTTGGAGGACTCAAAGGAATCACTAGAAGAACAATAAGCAGCTGTGATTTATAGTTTTATGTTTGACAAGGATTTCCTAATGTGTAGCTCCATCGGAGAGGCACATCCTACAAATCACAGTGTTTTTCATGTGTTTTTATACAGTGCATACAGGTTACTTTAAGGTGTTGATATTTCAACTCACGTTTTTAAGTTAGGGACCAGATTTTGTAGTTTCCTGAACGATTTTATGCTGTCTTTGATGTTGTTTTACTATTTGTGCCCATTGTTTGCACTTGCTGTCTCCTGTTTTTAGTAATCAAATGCTCATTGGTTAAGTTAAATTTCTGCCTTCATATTAACTGTACACTCCGCATGTGGTGTTGGATTAAACTGCCTTCAGTGCGACATTCATAATTGTCTGTAATTTTCTTTTTCATTCCAGTGAAATTTTATGCCAAGCCAAATCAATTTCTTCATGCTTCCCAAAATTACAAATTTTGTTTTTTGTGTTTGTGTTTTTATGAATCAAATTTCTGACTCACTTTTGAAAGTATTCCTACTTATTTACACTGGGTTATCAGCAGGACAGGAGAGTTTAAGTCAGTTACCTTTTTAAAATTTAATAGACACTGAAAACTGTTAAAATTTTGAATCAACAATTTCAATTGTTGAATCAGTCTTTTTTCATTAATCAACATGAATGGCTAAACAAATTACCAGACCATCTGTCCTCCATCACCTTTTTAAACCCAAATTTGAGCCAGAACACTGGAATTCTCTGAGAATTCAGAAATTAATCCAGAATTTAAAAACAACCAACCACTAAATGACAGGAAATAACTGGAATCTCTTTAATTGTTATAAAAATAAAATAAATAAAAATTATAACATAATTTTTGTATTTTTGTAATGTTCTGCTTTTTTTGTAAAACTGTAAATTTGAAAAAAAAAATCCCTGACCCTGGGTGGTGGTCAATAAATTTGTTAAATAAGCTTTGAATAATCTTAAAAAAAAAAAAAAAAAAAAAAACGAATCTCTTGGGAGCCAAATAGCTTGGGGACCAAATTGGTTGCTTCTCCAATTTTCTTACCAACTAATCTAAACTAATATGTTGTTAGGTTTCTATTTTTATTATAATTAATATTATATCATATATTATTAGATATTTACATTTGACCGTTGTTTTTGTGTTTCATATTTACTGTATATGCAGTGAAGTCACTGCTGTCTGTAATCTCCAAAGCATCCGCAACTTCCGCTCTGTCACAGCCACCAGCAGCAGCACCACCACCACCACCAGCAGCAGCAGCAGCAGCAGCAGCAGCTCACTCGGTCCGTGGCAGCAGAGCTGGCTCCTGTGCTCCAGCCTCACAGCTAACACCAGTCTGTCCTCACATCATCACTGGAGCTACAGCTTTCATGCTGACACCAGGACAGCTGGTACAGAGGAGTGGAGCTTGTTCCGCTGCGTGTCCTCCCAGTTTACCACGAAGCCAAGTAGTGATTTGAAGGGTGTTGTTTTAGCTAACCGCTTGTTAGCTAGCATGCTGTTGGCTCGACACACCGGACAGCTTCTCTCGGACTAATTTGTTCTCGTCATGACCGAGTTAAGATGTCGAAAAACAGACATTTTGGAGCGAGACAATGAAGAGGACCAGCGCCAAAATGAGCCGGAGGTACAGACCACACGTAAGTGATGCTAACTTAGCAGTTTGCTAGTTGAATAGCAGCTAGCTTCCTGACCTGCGGTAACTAACTTTTCCTGAGAAACACTCTGAGCTGTTATGCATCGTCACAGAGCTGTGTCTCACCTCAGCAGACACCAGAGAGGAGGACAGAGAGCCTGACGGTGTAGATGGAGAGAAGGAGCAGAAAGAGGAGGAAGCTCCACTGAACACACCTGAGTCACCCATCAAGAGACCCAAGTTCTCCTATGCATGTAAGCTCCTGACCTTTTCACTGATGTGTCCGTGCTCCTCCACACAGCTCAGTGTCACCTTTATGAAGCAGCAGCTGTGGCAGTCCTCTGTCATCCCCACTAACACTGCACAACTGTTTTTGTAGGACTATCACTTATATACCAAATCATTCAATAAGAAACATAAGCAAAGTGTACTTGAAGTTATGATTATCAGAATTACAAATCAGAAACAAGTTTATTGCTGCAGAAGTTTGCACAAACAAGGAATTTAACTTGATATATTTGTGTCTAATATAAACTATGTATAAACATATAAAAACAGTGCAGAGATAATAATATGGTGAAGTGACGTAGAATAAATATGGGGTGCAAAATCTGATGATGTAAATAAAAGATGTCAGAATATCTGATCTTATGTTGTATTTGCATTTATCCTTTAAAACCATAATTCTCTGTCCTGAGGAAAACATGATGAATATTTCTGTTGTATGACAGATGTTACAACAGGTTTATGGATCATTTTTTTGGTACAGGGCTTGCTATGCACAAAGAAATTACTACATCAGAATTTTCCTACAAAAGAGAAGTGAAATTCCATTTTGTATATCACCTTTAGAAGCAGGTCTTTTCTTTATGGAGTTCAGTATTACTCATTACCATCACTGCCTTTGTTTTCAAACTAGTTTGCACTATCCTTTTGCACAGAAATATTTGCGCTGCTATTTTATTTCAGTTTATTTCTACAGGTCACATCTATATAACATATAGTAAAAATACATTTTATTAATCTAATAATTGTGTTTAACATTTAATTTGCAAATAAAAAGTTAAGTTTTCTTCCTTTGTTATTTTCTATTTTCTATTTCTTCTATTTTTATTTTCCTATTCCTTGTATTTAATACAAGAATAAATATTTATATTATTGTTATTATTATTATTACTAATTCTATTGTGTCTTTACTGTTGTTTATTGGGTTTTTTTATTACTGTAATTTTGTCTATGCTGCTGTGGCAGGTGAATTTCCCTCAATGGGGGGGATAAATATAAACTTTCTTTTCTATTCTTTTGAATGAGCTGTTTATGCCACCTTATAAAGTAACAGACTAGTTTCTCCACTGACTCCATAAAACTTTGATGATGGTGTGGCAGGATAGTTATGGTATAAAACTATCAAAGTGTAGATCTTTCTTTTATATATTTCCTCTAGTATTGTTGTGATGATGTTAATGTTGTGTTCCTGCTCCTCAGCAGGTTTTTTGCAGCAACTGCTGAGGGTTTTCTTTGGATGTCTGGCAGCAGTTGCCTGTGGCGTTCTTTATGCTGCGTATCTTTCTGCTTATCATGACAGGAAGTTCTGGTTTTCGGCTCGACAGGTGTGTTCACAAGTCTGCTTCCAATATATTTCTACTTCACTGCCATAAACGTATCAATTATAAAATTCACTTCTAATGCATCTCAGGAGCTAGAGCGTGAAATCACCTTCCAAGGAGGCAGCGGGCTCTATTATTACTACTACAAGCACATGCTGACGGCACCGTCCTTTGAAAGAGGTAAATATATCTCTTCTTTTTCAAGCCAGAAAATGTTGAACTGCAAACAACACCAAAATGAGCAGTAGCTTGAACGAAAGGGCAATGAATGTCTCTATCTTTGTCAGTCAACTCTGCTTATGTGGTTTGTGTTTTTCCAGGGTTTTATGAGCTGACGCTAGACAACAAGACTATTTCAGGTCAGACCATCAACGTGGTGGAGCGTCTGTCTCTGTATCCAGAACTCATCACAAGCTTCATGTACAGAGTCACAGGCAGTCAGGTGAGCTTGTTTTTGTGCTTCGATCAGCCTCTGATTCAAGTTATCAAGTGTAATATATACAAAGTGTGTTGTCTATGTGCATTGCAATAAATTTGTGTCATATTTGTTTTTAAAATGAATGATTGATGTGATGTGAGAAAGAAGGTGCATGTGGATTTTCCAGAGAACAAGGTGCTAAACCAACACAACATCCTATTTTAAAACCAACAAACCCTGGCAAACATCTGGAGGCCTTTCAGCCTGAGATTTGTTGCACACCAAAACAGTAAACCTGAGTTACTAACGAGTTAGCTAGTTTGCATAGATTGGCATTCTGATTACATGTTGGTAAATTGGCCTTTGTTGAAGTTTGCATGTGTGTGTCAGATGGTTTAGATGTGAAACGCTTCCTAAGTGCCTCGTTTTTTTTTCAGTTTGCTCAGTGACAACATAAATGAACAAAATGTTGTTTCTCTGCCTTCAGGACTTTGTGGAGCCAATCTACTTCTATGTCGGAGCGGTTTTTGGCCTCCAGGCGGTCTATGTCACCGCCCTGTTTGTGTGCAGCTGGGTGATGAGTGGCACCTGGGTGGCTGGCATGTTGGCTGTGGCCTGGTATGTGATCAACAGGTGAGTACCCCCTCTACTAGATCCATGTTGCCCTCCCTCTAACTTGACAGAAAATGGGACAGTGTGAGCCTGTTTCAGATCATATTTAATGGTGACTTCTTCACTCTCTTGTGACTCATTCCTTCCGCAGACCAGATACAACCAAAGTGGACTATGCTGTTCCTCTGCGGGACAACTGGGCTCTGCCTTACTTCTCTTGCCAGGTTGCAGCTTTAACTGGATTCCTCAGAAACAATATCAGCTCTGCCACTGAAGTGAGCCTCTCATGACACCATTTTGTGAATTATCCTCCAGGAACTCTGCACTCACACACTGATAAGCCATATTTTTCTTGGTAGATGTTTTGCTATCTCACCATGAGTGCCACCACCTTCACCTTCCTCCTGGTCTGGGAACACAGCCACTATGTGCTCTTCATCCAAGGCCTCTGTCTTTTCTTACTCGATTCTTTTGACCTGGTGCCACCACGCAAGGTAAGGGAGTCACTGCACCTGGTCAAGCATGTTAATTACTGAGCTTTAGAGGTGCACCCAAGAAGGTACCGGGTTCGAATCCTGGGCCCGGGGCCTTTCTGTGTGGAGTTGTCATGTTCTCCTCATGTCTGTGTGGGTTCTCTCCGGGTACTCTGGCTTCCTCCCACCATCCAAAAACATGCATGAGGATTAGGTTAATTGGCTAATTTAAATTGACCGTAGGTGTGAATGTGAGTGTGAGTGGTTGTCTGTCTCTATGTGTCCTGTGATGAACTGGAGACTTGTCCAGGGTGTACCCTGCCTTTCACCATAAGACAGCTGGGATAGACTCCAGCCCCCCACGACCTTATGAGAGGATAAGAGGTAGAAAATGGATGGATGGATGGATGGATGGATGGATAGAGGTGCACCCAGGCAGATTTTGTTGCCTTTAGACAGAATTAACCCTAAAACTTTGACCAATTATTCGTAAACCTAAAAAATGAAGCATTTATAATGGGAACAAATAGGTATTCCCAAAAGTATAACTGAAATATTGAGATTCTGCGTTTTGCCCCCAGTTGACCTTATTGTCTCTCTCTCTCTCTCTCTCTCTCTCTCTCTCTCTCCTTCCCTCTCTCCCCCCATTTTCCCTCCATCTGGGACGTTCAGATGGCTGACATTCATAAGGTGTACCTCAGCTCTTTGTTCCTCGCCTACTTGTTCCAGTTTCAGAACCCGACCTTGCTCAGCTCACCCCTGCTCAGCCTCCTGATTGGCTCAGTTCTCGCGAGGTACTTCCAGGTAGAGTTAGCTGCTCCCTCCCATCAGAGCCCAGTCAGATTACTTAAATCTTTGATGAACAGATATATTAACTAGAAAAGCACTCAGAGAGTGCAGACCTCCGCCAAGGTGGCGGCGACTTTTTATTATTTATTTAAAGTTACCCCCACCGCCAAGGAGTTTATGTTTTCACAGGGGCTTGTTTGTTTGTTTGTATGTTTGTTGGTTTGCAAAGTAACTCAAATAAACAAACTCTGGTGAAAACATAATCTCCTTGTTGGTGGTAACCACTGAGTTTTGGTAATGAGTTACTAATTTGCCAGATTTAACAAGTAGAAAAACATAACATTTCCTGTTTGCACCTTTTGTTTATCACTGAAAATGGATGCCTTTCAGTGTTTGAATGTGAAGTAACTCCATCTCAATGTTGTTTTCTTTGTTTCTATTGCAGCAAAAGATGAAGATGGGGCCTCTTGTGGCCAGAGTAATGAAGCTCTTCCTACACTTCCACCTCGTCTTTACCACGGGGATCACCTTCAGTTATTTGGTCAAGGTAAACATGTTAGCTGTCTCTATTGATCCTTTTCAAGTCAAGAGCGTTTGTTTCATCATATGTGGTATAAACTGTGGGTTAATCCTCACTGTCATTCACAGAAACTTATACCTGTAAGTGAGAGTGACTTCATTGTGAAATTCCTTGAAGTCAAATTTGGGCTCAATACAACAACGTGAGTCACAGCCATCGCTTTAAAAGTTAGCTCTTACAGTGCAGGCTAATACACAGTGGTGGCATTGTATATTATCTTTTCTGGTTTTGAACAGTGTTCAGTATGTTTTTCTCTGTATAATCTAATCATCTGTAGTCTAATTCCAATGTTTTCTTGCCTTCTGTGTCAGTGATTTTATCACCAACTTCCTCCTGTGCCAAGAGAGTTTCCAGACACCCAGTCAGGACTTGTTTCTACGACTGACGCAGGCCTCAGTCCTTCCCTTCTACTTCCTGGTGCTTACTGTCTGCCTGCTGTCCACCCTGCAGACCATTTACAGAAGACTAAGGTCAGAGACATGATGTGTTACCTTACTCCTGGGTGTCTTTCTGAGATTATATTTGACAGAGCTGATGATCAGCATGTATCAGATGGTCCCATTTTGACTTTTATGCAGTGGCCAGCCAATAAAAACCAACTTCAGGCTTGAAGATGGACAAATAGGAGAGCAGCCAGAGGTCATCTACCATGTTTTTCACACATTGCTTTTTGGAGGCCTGGCTCTGTTGTTTGACGGGTATGTTCATCAGCGTAAAAATAATCATTTTTATGTGCTTTTATGTAATTCTTATTCTGTTCTTATGGTGCAACCTGACCTGTGTTCTGTTTTTCTTGCAGGATGAAATATTTATGGACCCCATACGTCTGCATGTTTACAGCATTTGGCGTGTGTTCTCCTGATCTGTGGATGACTGTGTTTAAGTGGCTCAAACTGAAGTCCATCCACCCTGTAGTGCTGGTGAGTGGCCTCTGAGAGTCACTTTTAACAGCAAACATTTAAATTATCATCAAAATGATAAAACAGTGCATGCATTTGGACTCACATTCTCCTGTTGAACTCATTCAAGGGTGTTTTAATGTCTGTCTTGTCATATTGTATTGCTACCTATGAAGAATTATTATTATTATTATTATGCAAATACTGAGTCATCCACCTTCTTGCTTATAGGCAGTTTTTTTTGTAAGTGGGTTGTATGAGGAGCAGTATGTAGCAGTCGGCGTACAAGGCAATACAAATGGCAATATGTGAGTTAAGAGGAGTACTGGCACTTATTTTTCGACTCCAAGAGCTGTTTTATATTAACGTTAATTGTCAGGTTAATGTTTTATGCATCGATCCTCTGCCTTCATCTTTATTTTACAGTATAATGTTACAATAGGAGCAAAAAGTCAAATTGATGATCACAAAAATGTAAGGCTGAGATGAGTTTATTTACCACCTGTCAGGTTATGGTTTTGCTAGTTTATTCAGAAAGTAATGAGACGACCCAGTGCAAACACTGTGAGGCAGGATATACAGTAAGGCGCCGTCCTGGGACAACGCGTACAACCCCTCCTTAAAACATCCAAACTGTCCCTTTAAGGTGTTACTTCTTGCTTTTACTCTCTAGTCACTGATCCTGAGCACAGCAGTTCCTACCATCATTGGTTTCAGTTTGTGGAGAGAGGTGAGATTTCCAGCTCTGTCTTTTGAATCGCTTCATGTTGTTTCATTTCATTTAAAGACACTTAAACTTCTTTACTCCCTCCTGTCTTGCAGTACTGTCCCCGTGTCTTAGCAGAGTTGTCAGATTTGCAGGAGTTTTACGATCCAGATACAGTAGAGCTGATCAGCTGGATCAAGTGGGTCACCAAATCATTCTGTGTTTTCAAATAACATCCACGATGTCTTTACTGTGGCATCTAATGTCTTCCTGTGGTCTCCCAGGTCACAGGCTCCAGTGGCGGCTGTGTTTGCAGGCAGCCCTCAACTGATGGGGACAGTGAAGTTGTGTTCAGGTTCAGCTGTAACCAGTTTACCGCTTTACTCTGACATCAACCTACTGAGGAGAACTGAAGACGTGAGTGAGATGAAACATTTATTCTGAAAGGGAAAAAAACGAGGCTGTTGATACTAAAAAATCATGAAAAAGCATGATAGTACAGGAATGCCGTCATTTAAATTTGGCACAAAAGTCCACTTGGACGGATGGATGACCTGATTAGATTTGGTAGTTAAAGGTCACTGTGACCTTGTAAAGCATGTTCGTTTTGTAGCCATAACATTTATATGACAATACAAATAACAAAAATATGCAATATAAATAAAATGCAACTGCTGCAACAGGTTAGCGGAGACATAAGATGAATATCCTTTTTTCTCTCCTTGCAGACTTACCAGGTATATGCAATGAGATCTGCCGAGGACATCTACAAGATTCTGACCTCGCAGAAGACCAACTATGTGATCATTGAGGAGTCAATTTGTAACGAGCTTAGTCTTAGTAAAGGCTGTCGTGTCAAAGACCTGCTGGACATCGCCAATGGACATGTGAGTGGAGACAGACATGCTGCTGCAGATTTCCAGCCAGATGTTAGAATGTGTGTGCTGTTCCCATGAAGTTAAATCAAAGTATGAATGATTCTAGAAGAAGAGTCCCTTTATTAATCCTTCAATGTAGAAATTTCTGTTTCCTCTGTTTTTTTTTATTGCACATCACACACAGGTTATGAAATAGATGTGTCAGAGTGGGGGGGCTGCCCTGAGCAGTCGGGGGTTTGGTGTCTTGTTGAAGCAGGAGCTGGCACCTCTCCAGCAGATCAGATGTATTGAGAACATTGTGCTGTCCATCAATGTAAAACATCAACAAACAAATCTGAATTGTAGATTGTTTACACACAGAAGCAAAGGGCTAATTTTGTGTTTGTGGTGCTCTTGTGCATTACTTGTAGTAAAATCTGTGTGTCATGATGGGAAATGTAATCAGCAGTTTGTTCACTGTATTTTATTTCAAGCGCTCTCTTGGCTTTCCTGTTTCTAACTGACTGCTTGGCTCTGTTCTGCATTATTCCCAATAACACTCTCATCCTTTCGTCTCATTCAGGTTGTTTTTGACAAAGGAGAGATCTATTCTTTCTCCAAGCACGGAAGATTCTGCCATGAGATAAAGATGAACTACTCACCCTACTCCAACTACTTTACTCGGGTGTTTTGGAACCGCTTGTACCACGTCTACAAAGTGAACTCTGTCATCTCCTTTCAGTACTGACAGCAGCTCCTGCCTCCCTGCTGAGACTCACCGAGCCTCAGTCCTCCTCCAGAGTTTCTCATCACATCACAATATAACAGAGGGCTCAGGGGACATTGTCTAATCACTGGTATCATCCACAGTTGTAAGTTGTTCTAAATTCAAATGGGATCAACTGAGCACACTGGCCTATGCATCAAAATTAGAGGGCCCTGTAGAAGATGGAATATGCCATAAATAATAATTACTGTACTGCATTTTATTTAAGCCATGTGTTTCTGTCACTGTTACTTACATGTATTTCATGAAGAGAGAGGTTGGTATGTGAGGTCTGGGTCTCCACTTTTTACATGAGACATGGTTGCTGAGAAGATGGTAAGTAAAGTGAGCAAGTCTCTGCTGTTAAAGAGGAAAGCCATCTCACTTCATAAGTATAATTCCTAGGTCAGTGACTATACTTGAAGCTCAGGAGCACACCAGCAACAAGGAAGAAACAGAAGTTGAGAGACCACATGTGAAGAGTAGACTTGCTTCAAAGCTGAATGTTTATGGAGGGATGGTTTTGTGTTACTGTGACATGCTCTTTTTCATTTTAACCATGCTTCTGTTCCAGAGCTGCTCTGTTTTATTCTGAAAGGACTAAAGTCTGATTTGCTTTTCTGATGCTGCTCATCTCTCTTGCTATGTGGATATAGATGCCTTATTTTGAGATGTGGGAACTCATCTCTTTCATTTACACCTTTTGTTACATCTGGGACTGTTTCCTCTCTCCTGGTTCTTACCTGAAGTATTTGGTGGTAAACTGCTTCTGGTGCTGTCATTTAAGTCTCACCAACAACTGTCAGTCTGCAAAAGGCCATCTAGTGACCATTAGGTTTTATGGAAAATAAAAGTGTGACTCAATAATTACAAAACTGATCTTGTTTGTCATTTGGTGGTGAGAATTATTAACATTATGTTTTAAATGTCATTCTAAATGCCTGATATTTCTTTGATATGCAAACTTTGCTATTTTTTTCTTCTGTTTTCCATTACAAAGATCAACTTAAAGGAACGTTTCACCTACAAACTCAAGCATGAGACAGTACTGGTGGGAGTGTTTTAAGTGGTATGATTTTGGTGAAAATGCTTGTGTCTCAGAAAAAGTGAGCATACTGCTGGATAAATGAGACTTGCACTGCATGAGTTGTGTGAGAGTTTGTATACAGATGTAGGGTTTTGATAGCGTTTCAGTTACTTCAGTTAATAAAAATTTTACTCTATTGTGGGGCATTTTTTGGAAGCATGGAAGAAACAGTTTTCTTAAAGAAGTCAACACTGGATGAGTCACTGACATACACATGTTCATTTTTCAAGTCAAGTATTCCTTTTATCGCTTTTATTTTGTCTTTGTAAAGTTAAAGGCCCATTTTCTTAAAAGTGAAATTTTCATGATAACAGATTAGAAGTTAATATAGAAGTTCCTTTGTGATGTCACAAATCTATAAAACCGTTTTACAGTTTTAATGTAAATGTTCTAAATGCATTATAGTTTATGGTTACTTTTTTTTTTTTTGCATTACAGTATGTAACAATCTTCTAAGTGTAAGTCTAAAAATAAAACCTGATAATGATCTTAAAATATTTCCCTCTGACATGCAGGCAGGTTTAATGCTTGTTACAACATTTTATAACAGTCTCAGTATCCATATTGCGTATTTAGTATAAACTTATGTAATTTATTTATTTTTAAGTTATTGTTTATTAACAGACCGTACCTGGCCATCTCCGTGTCGGCTCGTGACGTGGCCTGTCTGTTGCCATAGCAACCGCTTGTTTGACATTTGAGAGGCAGGAAACTGATGCATCTGGTCCTTTTTCATCCGCAGACAACACGGTATGGTACAATGCTGTTTTTCTTGTTGTACTGTGTCTTTAATGTGAAGAAGCACCTTTCATAATATCAGATTTAAACTAAGAGATTCAACGTTACAACTAAAATAGGGTTAGCCACGGTAACTTTGGGGCTAGCTTAGCTAAGCTTACGTAAAGAAAACTGAACACCGTCACGAACATTTTAAGAAAACTCAACACAAAAAGCGTTAGCCCACATCACAGTACAAAGTTTACTAATTTGTTACTTTACAACACAGACTTGTACATTGAACTGTGAGTTGTGTTGTAGCCCCATCACGTTACACACAATATATTACACATACACTATATTACCAAAAGTATTCACTCACCATCCAAATAATCAGAATCAGGTGTTCCAATCACTTCCATGGTCACAGGTGTATAAAATCAAGCACCTAGGCATGCAGACTGCTTTTACAAACATTTGTGAAAGAATGGGTCGCTCTCAGGAGCTCAGTGAATTCCAGCGTGGAACTGTGATAGGATGCCACCTGTGCAACAAATCCAGTCGTGAAATTTCCTCACTCCTAAATATTCCACAGTCAACTGTCAGCTGTATTATAAGAACGTGGAAGTGTTTGGGAACGATTAGGTCAAGAACAGTGCACAGAGAGCTTCATGGAATGGGTTTCCATGGCCGAGCAGCTGCATCCAAGCCATACATCACCAAGTGCAATGCAAAGCGTTGGATGCAGTGGTGTAAAGCACGCCACCACTGGACTCTAGAGCAGTGGAGACATGTTCTCTGGAGTGATGAATCACACTTCTCCATCTGGTAATCTGATGGATGAGTCTGGGTTTGGTGGTTGCCAGGAGAACGATACTTGTCAGACTGCATTGTGCCAAGTGTAAAGTTTGGTGGAGGGGGGATTATGGTGTGGGGTTGTTTTTCAGGAGCTTGTGCACAAAGCAAGGTCCATAAAGACATGGATGACAGAGTCTGGTGTGGATGAACTTGACTGGCCTGCACAGAGTCCTGACCTCAACCTGATAGAACACCTTTGGGATGAATTAGAGCAGAGACTGAGAGCCAGGCCTTCTCATCCAACATCAGTGTGTGACCTCACAAATACACTTCTGGAAGAATGGTCAAAAATTCCCATAAACACACTCCTAAACCTTGTGGACAGCCTTCCCTGAAGAGTTGAAGCTGTTATAGCTGCAAAGGGTGGACCAACGTCATATTGAGCCCTATGGATTAGGAATGGGATGTCACTTAAGTTAATATGTGAGTCAAGGCAGGTGAGCGAATACTTTTGGCAAAATAGTGTATTTTAAATTAGAGCTAAATTAAATCCTTAAATATGTATAAACTCAGGAGAGGACTCTTTACACAAATGGTCTTTTCATCAATTTTCCACCAAAAAGGGTTGGCCTACTATTGTCTCTAGCAGTTTTGTCAAAACCGGATGTTAAGATGATAACAAAGAAGTGATTTTGTAGCTGCTAGTAACATCTCAAAAACTTTGATCCTCGAGAGATTTGTTTCATGATGGTTTGTTAATCTCAATTCAAATAACAAATAATAATAAATAATAAAGCAAAGTAAAAATATTCAGTTGTGACATCATCATATATCATTGTGTATCTTGAATCACCAGTGCTTTTTGGATGTGATTTCATTAATGTTCTCAATATCCACAGCTTTTTCTCTTTATTATTGCTCTGGGTTTATGTGAATTTATTCCTGATATTTCAAACATAAATGATCAGTGGGTGTCTAATTCTGTCAGTAGTCTCATTTTTGGCTCTTTCAGTTCTCTTCCAGTAGGAAGCAGCTCATTTCTAACCACTTCTTTATTGCTGTTCTTCCTACCAGCCATTGCTGTCAGTGACTACCAGTGAAGAACAATGTCTGTTCCAGACCGTAGTCTCCACCAGCACAGCATTGGATCCAGTCTTGTGAATACTGAGGCTATGCGGAACCAGTCCGAGCTCTTCAGAGCAGAATGCACGAGGCTAATTCTGGAAACTGATAAAGCATGCAAGCGCATGCAAAATGATGACAACAAGCGTCTAGGTATGTATGGAAAATGTGTTTAGCACTAAAGGACAGTGTTGTAAAGACCAACTAGGTGGGCTTCAGAGTTTTTTTTTTTCTTATGCTCTTTAGATCAGCGGGTCAGAGACATCCAGTTTCTGAAGAATGAGCTGGAACTGAAGTTGGAGGAGATTATTATGGAGATTGATGTCCTCTTGGCATTGCAGAGCAGAGTGGACAAAGCACTGGAGGCTTGCAAAGGGCTTCTGAAAATCACCATGGTCTGTCTGGAAGAGAGGTTAGGCTGGAAAACAATGGAGAAGAGAGACTATTGAACAATCAAAAGAAAACTCCATAATATATTTCAGCTTCATGTCTGAAATTACTTGCATCTCACGTCTTTTAGATTTAGGGTCATTACAAAGTCCAAACTTTCCACACCACTTTTTCTTTGATGAAAAGAAACAAAGAAGTTGCTGCAGCAGTGAAGATAAGCAGAAGAGTAGTGCTCTTTTTGTTTTGTGGCCTGCAGAATGAAACGTCTTCCGTCTGAGAAGATACATGATGAGGTGGATAGAGAGCTGCTGAAAGAGAGGGAGGTTATTGAGGGAGTTGCTTCACTTCTGCAAAGTGTAATCGAACAGATCACTGAACAGATAAGGTGAGAGAGACTGTCTATGGTCTGCGCAAGGGATTTCAGACCTTTGGATCTTAAAATCCCCAGATAAAAGCAAGTCAAAACATGTTGTTTTGGGTTCCAGATTGGACCGATCTGCCAAGTACCATCTGGAACAGGATCTCAAGGAGAAATTTGAGGCTCAGTGCATCGATAACTCCTGTTCTATAATGAACACTCATTCCATCAACAACCCAGAGAGGTCCAGAAACACAAAAGATATTCTGCCAAGGTGAATTACCCTGATGATTTGACATTTTGACCCACAGAAGAGATAAGTTTGTTATTTTCTGGATTTTTTTCCGTTTCTCCCTCTCTCAGCTTGGCAGTCACTCCAAAGCAGTGGCAGAACATCTCTGACCTCAACATAGCCAAAGCAGAGCAGCAGCAGACCAACTCCCTGGCTCTGCGGGCCCTGGTGGAGTCTCTCCTGAAGCAGACGGCCACTGACATGAGGAAGCAGGTCCAGGCCACGACAGCAGCCCTTCAGCTGAACGTCCAGGACATCAGATCTGCCAAGACGCAGCTGGAGGATCAGCTGGCCAAGGTAGGGCAGATCAGTGTATGGTGGTATATTTGATAGAAAGAGAGAGAGTCAGGCAGTGGGAGGCAGAGTTGTTGTGAATTTCAAAGTTTTGTGTCAAAGTAGTGACAAATTGATGTAATTTTCCTGTGAAGTGAACCCTCCAGTTGACCCGGGTGTGGTACCTCTGTCCCTCTAGATTCTGTCTGAGTTTGCCAGCCAGAAGAGGACCAAAGACGATCTGCAGTTTGCCATCACAGAAAGCGAGCACGCTCTGAGTTTAGTCCAGGCCCGACTGGCTCTGCGCCACCAGAGACCCGGCAAAGAGCAGTGCCACGATACAGCGCAGTCTCAGCTCCTTACTGAGGTCCAGCAGATCATCGCTCACTCCAGCAAGTAAGGCCAGGACACCCCCCACACCCCTCACAATGCCGTAGTGCAGCCGTTAGTTTATAAAGGCTGTAACCAAGCAATCTATCAATACATACAACAAATGGGAACAATTGAAAAAAATTATGTTAAAATGTTGAGCAGAATGATGAAGGCTTTCCTTTGGGAATAGCAGTAAAAGAGAACTTAATTATTGTTACTTTAAAATGTACAGATGTACACATGTCAATAGTCAAATGTCAATTTCTGGTGCCATGTTTCCTAACATGGTTTTTCACACACTGGCTGAGGTATTGTTGAAATACTGAATACTTTAGGGCAGGTGATCATGTGATATCTCTCTGTTTGTGCATCCTCAGACTGCGTGAGGCAGCAGCCCATTCAGAGGAGGAGCAGAGGGCTCTGACTCGCTGCCAGCTGGAGCTGCAGGAGAGCATCGACATGAAGGCCAGCTCTCTCTACATTGACGAGGTCATCTGCACCCAGCACAGAAAGCCCATGATCATCTATAACTTCTGAGCAGTCAGCAAGGTCTACTGTACTCCTTCTATTTCTTTATATAAAGTTCAATGTGACATGTGTGAGTCTATGTCTCATTCATATAGTGTAAACAGTTTCAAACTTTGTAGTTCACATTTATAATAATGGTTACACTGGTTTCAATCCTATGAGTTTGTCTGAAGCCATGAAAGACCTACATTATTGACCTAATATATAATGTGAGTGTTAGCCTCAATGATATTGACCCTAACCCAGTTTAATGATCTAAATTATAAACTACTGGACTTCATACATATTGTTGAAGAAAATTCAAGCTGCTGTACTTCCGCCACAAATTAAAAAAGGAAAGCTGAGTTCCTCCATTTCTATCAAAGGCATTTCTCTCCTTGACAGCTGGTGATAATCTCGACTGTGTCACAGCATGTGGAAAATACTAACCAGACCTGAGAACGTTTGTTTCCGAGCTGAACAGTCAATTTGAAAACATAACTTTTTAAGGTGACAAGGTGGACAAGAAATCATTAGTGCCCATAACTGCTCACAACAAAAATGAAAATATATACCAAGTGAGACTGTGTGAAACAGAACAGCTACTAAATTGAATTTATTATCTTTATTGTATATTCTGCCTACTATTTTCTTGATTAAGGGATTGATTTAGTTTATAGGACCTTTACAAAATTGTGAAATCCCAGATGACACCAGAACAAGAGGTGACACCTTCAACTTTCTTGTTTTGTTCAACCGACAGTCAAAATCCTGAAGCCATTCTCTTTACTGTGAGGAAAACCAGCAAACAGTTTGTATTGGACATGTTGAAACCAGAAAATTGTAAGCTTTTTTGCTTAAACAATTACTAAAATAATGAATATTCATCCACAAGTGAAAGCAGTCAGTATGGCAGTTGGTAGCTCAGTTTATTACACACAAACAAGATAAATATTTAGCACTGTAATGTTGGACAACAGGACATGATCACCGAGATGTTCTGATCCAGACAGAGACATGAGGACTTACATGTAAAGCTTCAACAGTCAACAATGATGAAACATCTTTGTTCAGGAATTAAAAAAAGATAAAAATGGAGAGGTGTTTTCCTCCTTTGGTTGATTGTGTTCTTTTTTTCCAAGCATTTTATAAATTGTCCATCCTCAAACATTACTGTGTTCCATCATGTTCTGCTTGGTGGTGTCTTGATCACATCCCTGAGACAATAAGGGGCTCAATCCTCTGATCATACTCATTATTCAAGCAGCCATATTCATTCCTTTTCTTACTGTGTTAAATCAAAAGTGCTATCACAGAAATACTCCTACTATATATATATATATATATATATATATATATATATAAAATATTACTCCCACTTCATCATTGTTATCAACAAATGAATCACATAATGCTCTTTCATTACAGCTGTATAAAACAGTGGTAACCGTGAAAGAAAAGCTGTAACAGACTCTGGATATTAAATTTCATCATGCTTAGACGAGTTTACCAATGTTTCATTCAACTCATGCTCTCATCACTCAAAATGACATTTTGGACCATTTCCATCACAGAAGTGCTACATACACCATTTAACTCTAATTTAAGATGCTTTGCAGACCCATGCACAGCTGCATAAGGACTATCCATCATTCATGCCTTGCTATTCAATGACAAACCGTGTTACCAGCTGGCTTTTTGACAGTTCTCTTGTGTTAAATCTGTAGAGCCTGCTTGATCTGATCAGACACATCATGGCACAAATATCAGTTAAAGTGGAGATAACACAGTCCGAGTTGCTCGGCCCGACCTGTGTGTCCATGCTGGTGATTTGTTTCAGTGCTCAAGGGACTGATGGAGTTTACGAGGCAGCCATCTTGCTGGCCTCTCTGACCCCACTCAGGTAGGCTCCTGTCACAGTCTGAGGGAAATGTCTGTTGGTGGCCTGGCAACAAAAAACCAGAACAAATCCATGAAAACCAGCAAAATCTGTTTGAAGTCTGCAATGTGATGGCCTGTCATGCACCATAGCTAGAAAGGAAGCCATGACCAAATATCTGACATAAAGCAAGAGAGATTTCTGACATTTCTCACGAAAAATAGCTACTCAAAAATAGTTGACGATTATTTTTCTCAGCTCATCACTTAAAACATCTGAATTATTCGTATAAATCTCACACTACCACCGAAATACACAAGGCAATAAGGTAAAAGAAGCATTACCTCGCCAGCAAAGAACACTTTTCCCTGCACGTCTTCAGCGAGGATGTCGTAGGCCTCTCCACTTCCCCCTGTCTTCACAAAGCTGTAGGACATCAGGGACCACATGTCTTTGCTCCAGTGTGTGACGAAGAAACGCAGCGGCTCTGGGACATCCTATAAGGGAGGACCATCACAGTGATGAGAAATAAAAATAATGCAATAATAATGCAAAATCTCAAATACTGGTTATACATTAAGTGTGACGGCATTACCTGCTCTTTGAAAAGTTCACGTAGGACCTTCATGCACTCATCCACCACCTCTTTGTCCTCCTTGTCTCGCATAGCACGCACAGCATCGCCAGTGATAACAGACATGAGGACAGCCTGCTTCCCCTACACACACACACACACACACACACACACACACACACATTAATGATCATTTATCATTCTATATTTCTGTATTCTGCTCATGCTGCTGACGGCTTTCTCTTATTTGGACTTGCAGTCTAACATTAATAGTTCAAACCTATTTTCTCTGGCAGGAATGGGTCTCTTCTGTGTCATTTCTGACAGGAGAACATGTGATCATAACCGTCAGATAGTGCCCTGTCATGTGGATAAAAATGAGAGAAAACAAACAAACCTGTGGCTCCATATCATAGAAGACACTGAACATGCCCCTCTTGTCAGGACTTGGAGGTATGTGACCAAAGTAGTCTGCCCCTTGGATTTTTTTGTCCCAGAATCTGTACGGGAACTGAAGTGCAACCTGAAACAAGTTATTTAAAAATAAACTATAATCTCAACATGCCACTGTCGTTATTTTTGCCTTACACGTTCTGAATAGATTTGACATTTGCCTCGTGGTGTGTACTTATATAAAACCATGAATCACACACACACTAAAACAGTCATTACCTTTTCGATGATACCGGCTCCTAGGCTGTGGATTGCTTTCAGTTTCCTCTCAGGAAGTGGAGGGCTGAACTGGATCACGTTCTTCTGGAGTAAAGTCAGCGGGACTGTCACAAGAACCTGAAAGAGCAACATTACACCATGTTAATCAGCACTGAATACATGCAACACTTTTTCTGAGACACAGTCTCTGATTACTGAAATATTATAATACATTTTATAATATTTATCAACACACGTTTACCTTTTGTGCTGTCCACTGGGACCCATTGGATGAGGTAACTTTGACAATGTCGCCTGAGTAATCAATGGCCTGAACCTAGCATTGAAAAACAAAGTGAACCCCTCATTTAGATTCCAACCCTGGGGGTTATCAATGTAGTACACCACACAGTCTGACAACTGATATGAAAAGACCGAATTACAAACCGGGCACTTTGTGCGGATGTCAAGGCCCTCGGCCAGTTTGTGGAGTAGAGTAGAGTAGCCCTTGGTGAGTAAAGTGTGGTCTCCTGAGAACTGAGCAAAAAACTCATTGTGGTCCCAAGATCTTGCCGATACCTAAAAACAAACAAACAACAACATTCTTAACAGCATTTCCCTTGAATACATAATATCAAAACCTACTCAAATCAAATGAGTTCAATTTCTGCATCTTCATTAAATGGATGACATCAGGGCTTATTTTAGGTTCATACCTGTACTTTGGGTTGTATTTGTTTACAAGCTTTAATGCTAAAACATTTCATTTTCCTCATACTGTCTGTCTGCCCAGTCTGCTCTGATTGGTTTAGGAGACAGATATGAAGAAGCTGTGTGGAGGTAATTCTCCAGCTGTGGGCGATAGGTTCTAATAAGCCTGCCTGTGACATGGGAATCAGGTTTACTGATCAAGACAACCCAAAAACAACTGACTGGCTCGTCTCAATTGACAGTTGATGCTTGGTTGGCACTCCAGATACCCAAATGGATCAACAAACACTGAAAAGGGAAGTTGTCCAAGACATGTTCCCTTCAGTTGATTAGAAAAACTGAGAACTTTCCACACCTGGTCCAACGGGCTTCCACAGGCGTACTCCAGGTTGCTGAGATGAAACTGAAGCACTTTCTCCTCCAACTCACTGAACTGGATCCCAGACTCCTGAAGGAAGTTCTTTTTCACCTCCTGGACTTTTTCTACAGAGATCAAATGCTGACTTTTACACATTTTTAGGTCGCGGACTCCAACATTACTTCCCTGCAAGATGCTCTTTTAGCTCACATGCCACGACCATGGCATTAGGAGTTTATATGAGAGCTTTTTATCTCCATCACAAAGTAAGAATTCATAGGTAACGCCTACCATACTGAAAGCTATTGATGCTGTTGGTTCTATTTGTTAAATAAGCTTTACTGAACCTCACACTTTAGATTAAAACCATCATGTTTTGTTTGGGGACAGTCCAGCACCTCTCAGCGGTGTGTCCTGGTTCTGGGATTTGTCCTTCCTCCATTCTGACACCACATCCAATATGGCGTTGAAGTGGAAGTCCATGCGCTTGTCGATGGCGGGGTCAGTGACCTGCCCCCCCTCCTGAAAGAGGTCACATCGCTCTCCCAGTTTGTGCATATTGATGCCCATCTGCAGCACAAGAATCAAGTCAGACAAAACACACATCCTAGAGTCACATATGAAGACGTCAGGTTTAATAAACAACTTTTACCTGTTCACACATCAGAGCAATGGGGTTATTCACACAGCCATTTACAATCTGTGCTCCTCTGCCAACAGTAACACCCAGAGAAGTATCATCCCACACCCGACCTCCAATTCTATCCCTGGCCTCAAGCACCACCACCTGCAAACCAATGAAAATGAAGAGTGTAAAAGGAGAGTGATGTGACAAGTAAAGAACAGCAGAGAAGATGGAACTTGAGCCAACAACCATTACCTGAGTGCCAAAATTTTGCAGCTGCCGTGCAGCAGCCAGCCCTGATGCCCCAGCACCAACGATGACAACATTCCTCTGCAAAACAAATGTGGGAGGTACTGTAAGTATGAACTAAATGATGTGATCGAGTGAAGATGAGGACACTCACAGAGCAGAGTTTTTCAGGGAGCAGAGGCCGCTTCACTCCCAGCACACCAGTGTTGATGAGTCCCTTTCTAGTCATGAAGTGGAGCACCCGGTCCATCTCCTGCACACAGCGCACACGCACCAACCCCCGGACAATGATGTGCAGGGCACATTTCTGGGAAGTCAGCACCTCCTTCAGAAAAAGAAAAAGACATTTGGTTTTCTATATTCCCTTTTATTCCTGCCAAGATCAGTGCATGTGAGCGATTTACAGTTTTGGTTGAAAACTCAAAAAGGTGAAAACATGCACTGTTTGTAAGTCACTGTTGTTTAGGGTGTACCTTGCAGTTCCTGTGCCAGGAGGCCAGGATGAGGTTACGCAAAGCCAAATACATGGTGGGATCACGGGAAAATTCTGGAAACTCGTACAGCTCATCCAGCTCCATCATGTCTGGCCGAACGCACAGAGCCTTCCCACACTCATTGGGCTGGTAGAAGGGTTGGAAGTACGGACATAGGCCTGGAACTGAGAGCAAACCATCACTATTACGACGCCACATCACGTGCTTTACACTGATCCCTCTACATAGGAGGCTGACTGAGCACCAATAGTTCCTAGTCTTTCCTCACACACCCACAGACTCACTTTGTGGCTGGACGGCTCTGCAGTGATCTGCCCTCAGCTCAGACAGAGACATGTTGCTTGGAGAGCCTGATGGACTCATCCCCACGCAGTCTGGGTAGTAAGCGGCAAGAAATGGGCTGGCGGGACTTTCCTTGAACAGCGGCGGCAAAATCAGCATTGAATGCCACCAGCTGTCGGTGACTTCAGCTACTCTCTGTGAGAATGAAGCGGCCATGGGATTAAAGAGGATGCTAATCATTGTTGAGTCTTTGCCTGAAGCGAGGCTGACCCATACTATTACTTCTGTGATAAGTGCTATGATTTTCATCAGCTTACCAAGTCCTCTGGCTGGGAACACTGGTCCGCTCCCTCACTCTTGAAGGCAAAGACACAAAATCATCAGTACAAACAAATAAACACGCTGCTTGTGAGTGGCTGGTTGGTTATTTTCCCACTTCCTATTTACCTTGATGTTGTTGAACTTCATCCCACAGCGGTATGTCGCTGCTAAGGAAGTGGTGAGTTGGATCTCCTTGGTCAGCTGACGCCACTTCCTACAGTCTGGTTTAGTACACTGAACCTGAAAGAAACATACCACACATAACGATCATTACTTTATTACTGACCATTTAACTGGAACCAGGATAACTGCCTTTGTTTACCCAGAATGGTAGCTGCTGATCCGCCATGAAAGCTTTAAGACTGGGCTCACTTTTCCCGTTACTTGTCCACACCTTCTTCCACGAAGCAAAGATCTCATAGCCATCTTTATGACTGCCAATGTGGGAAGAGGCACAAAGACACAGATGTCAAAAATACAGAAATGTCCTTGTTAATTAATGTTATCAGAGCAGCTTTAAACATTACCTTCTGTAGTAGTGATCGAAACATTCGTTGCAAAAATGCTCACCACATGACAGATGATACCAGCGAGATGTGTATCCGTTTTTGGCACACCTGAGACGAGACAAAACAATCCATCTCTAAACACAGTGAGCAATTCAGTGAAGATCTGATTCCTACTGTGCAGACAAACATGCTACCTTTCAGATGCACTTGCAAAACAAACTGGGTACGTGGCCGAGCAGCCGGCCTTCTCACACTTTCTGTACTTCTTCTCAGACTGGTCATCCTCCTCCTCTGTGTCTGTGGCTTTTCTTTTGGTCTAGAAGAGAGTGAAAGAGAAAATCATCATCAACTCAACTTTATTCATTCTAAACTCAGATCACACAGATTTGGGTGAAAAGTGAAAAGTATTGAGGTCTGATTTCCAAAAGCAGTGAAAAGGGATGCTGTGTTTTTGGATAACGTGAGTAGAAATTACAGCTAGACTGATAGTGACCGAACTTCCTGGGGGCCAGATTGAATAATATACAGTAGAGCGATGAATGAAAATAAAATATAGATATTAGGTCAATACTGCACACTCTGACATTGCACTACCTCTTTGTATAGTCTATATTTTTATTGTATATATTGAATTCTGACACATTATTTGCCTTTAACCTGCCTTTATCTTTTATCTATTGTTTACCCTTTGATTTATTACTTGGCGTTCATCATGGATAGCAAAGGAAGTATTTCACTGTACAGGAAAACATGTTTCCTTACTGTTCACATGATAATAAACACTTTGACGATGTCTTGTGTAAGTGTGGCCTTAGGGCTAAGATAGGGATCATATCATGCCCAATGCTGCTGTACTGAATGTGTGACTCTCGACTATATTTTGGCAATTAAAACGTCATAAATGCTCCAAGTTAATATTATGGGAACAAACCATCTGGGGTATTTGGGATGGGGATTTTCTAAACAATATCAGCATCAACCTAAAACTACTCGATGTGGACCAGGTAAGAACCGTGAGTGTGTTCAGCAGGCAGGCAGCTGCTGAGCATGCATGCTGCAGTTCACCTGTCCAGGTGGAGGATTGTTGGTGCGCTTCACCCGGACGTTGATCTGCCTTCCAGAGGAGCGCAGAGTTTGGCCATCCGCCGGTGACTCCCCTGAGCTCCTCTTCTTGGCTCTCCGAGCACCAGAGGCGTTCCCAGAATAGTCTAAACATTTTTGACAACAATGTATCTTTAAACAGTAACCATTGTAATGCAAACCAGTTCAGACGAGGCCTTTATTGTGACTGTTAATGGCTAATTCTGACAAATAACAACACGTGTCCTATTGACGGAGCTAATTACGAATTGATCTGCGGCAATGACACCCGAGATTACATTGTGAGAATACACAGCAAAGGTGGCGACACAGAAGCAGGCTCTTTAAACCAGCCAGACAATGTCCGCCTGTCACATTTAGCATTTAGCAATGTGTAGCAGAGCGCGATGAACACTGACCTGCATCCGACAGCATGGCTGTGACTGTGTTTATTTAAAAAAAAATACCTGAAGATTCACGTTACCTAACGTTAATGTGAGTTTCTTAAACGAAATTTAAATTGTTAGAAATGGTCTCCCTTTTATTGTTGTGGATCCATGTAATGTTGTTACGATAATACCACTTCCTGTTTTACAAAGGAAATGGGCGGATGGTTTTACGAATGCATTTTGAGCTCTGCTGCTTGCCGTGCTACAGGTAACCATGGTAACTGCAGTAACGCCTTGTAGGAGAAGTATTTTCCAGCCGTTACGCCGTGACTGCAGCCACCAAAGAAGCAGTGGAGACGGAGTAGTTGGCGGACAGTTCGTGTCATTATCGGAGTTTTACAACAATGAACCGATTCGAGTCCAGTTCAAGTTTGTATTAATATTATTAACAAACAAATAAACGTGTTTATAATATTTATAACTGACTTTTAACGTTATTCACCCGAAACTAAAAACGCCTCGAGTCGTGATACAAAATTCAAATTCACCGACAATGTTTAAAGTAAGGAGCTGAAGCAAGAAGGTCCTCGAAGTTTTGGAAATGGAGACAGGAAAAGCTGTGCACAGAAGAAAACCAGACATTCCCACAACCAGACCAAGAACACTGGATAAGAACCAGCCTGTCAAGGAGGTAAACAGCTGTGTCTTTCCTTGGAGTGGAGTTCATTTTATTTTTATTTTCATACTCTTGGGTCGTGCTTTGCAATCTATTTGCTCGTCATAAAGACGCTTTACAGCAGACAGTTACTATGACTTAAGGAGGAAAGGAGGAAGCACAGGTAGAATTAATACATGCCAAAATATTTTAAACTTATTTTATATAATGTTTCTGTAGTGGTTAATCCACCAGAATATGCAAGCTCTTTAATAAAAATTATATATTTAATGCTAAAATATAACCTAATCCATGTTTTTTTTCAAATTTGCTGTTTTACAAAAAAGCTGAAAAAATAAATAAAAAAAAAAAACACAAAATGTGTTTTAGTGGTTGTATTTTGTATGTTCTGGCTCAAATTTGATTATATTACCTTATATGAACTAACATGTTATATAATGCACAAAGTAAAACTGCTGAAGCTGGTAAATATGAGCTTCTTTGAATTGAGAAACAAAAAATGATCATATCTTCACAATACACATAATTTTTTCAGTTGTGACAAACTTGAGTTCAAGTCTGTCTGTCACCAAAGACGACAGAAAGTGTAAACTTTGACCCAAACTGTGATTTCTTAACAGGTCAGTGTTACAAGTCTTGATATCAGTAAGGTGATTCGTCTCCTTGAAGATCCTTTAACAGTAAGTTAAACTTGAATGGAAACAGACTTTTTTCTATTCTCTAACTTATGTGATCATAATGTATATTCTGTTTTTACCAAAGGCTAACTTAAAGGAGAGGCACCTTTTTGTACTGAAGAAACTACTGAAGAGAAGCGAAATTGGCTTTGTATCCTTCATTTTGCATTTATCTCTCTGACGTATGTTTCTGAGAATGCAGACTCTGTGTTTTCCAAAATAAACCTCTCAGGTGTCACACAGTGCAGCAGATTGTCTTCATCACTGTCCCTTGGCACAGTGATGGAAATAGATTTGCTCTCATGCACCTTAAGCACACAGCCAAATGTCGTTCCCAAGGCTCTAATTTATTCTGTATTGCTGGATCTGTCAGCATTTTTCCTGTTCGGAAATAACCTCGGGCATCATGACACATCACCTCCCCTCCCTCATTGGGATTTATCTACATATGCACTTTGCCAAAATGTTGAAAACTTCTTAAATTATGTCAAGCTTTTGAAGGAGCTGACAGGCATCGCCAAAATACTTGACATCTGTGCCGAGAAAGCGACGGATCATCCTGAATATGTGCCCATCCTGTGTGAGGCCATTAAAAACTGTCGGTAAGAAATTGAACTATTTCAAGCCTATGCTGAACAGACTCATGACTCTTTGTGGTTGTGACATTGTCTGATCATTTTTATCAACTCAGGCTTCCCTTCCTGAAGGAGAAAGCATCTGATGAGCTCAACTACGCTAAAGACGTCATAGAGTTCCTCTCTCACATGGGTACACATCTCGCTTCCTAAAGTTATTTCATAGCTTTGTATTAAAGTGAAAGAGACCATTTTCAAAAGCATACTGTGGGCTTTTTCTTTTTTTATGTTTTACCATCTAGTAGCCACTAATTCCCATTATTTCAGTATGTTATGAAAATGATTTTGAAGAGAGTATTATAGTTTTTCTTACTGTCAAAAAACACCATGAACAGACAAACAGTTGATTTCTCAATACCTTAGGATACCCACAATCAGCCCCAAGCCTTTCAATGCAACACATATCAACGTCAATATTAACCTTCATATATTTTACATGATTATTTATTTTCCATTGCATTGAAATTGGTCCCTTTAAAGAATAGAGCGGTTTCTATGTTGGCAAATGACTGTGACGGATGTGTTCCTGTTGGCAGGCTGTCTGATGAGAGTGTCTGATGCTGAAGTGAGACAGCAGATAGTTGAGTCGGTGAAATCGTTCTACAGCTGTGTGGCTCCAAAACAGCAGCTTGACGGTATGGATCATCTCACCAAGCCGAAGCCTCGGACTTTCCACTCTGACAAGCGATTTTCTAGACTTTCACTGAGTGAGGTTTTCTCGTGGCTTCTGTGGTGGCATGCTTGTGCTTTTATTCTTTTCTTCTCATCTCTTTTCATTCTTTCCTCTTTTGTTTTTATTTCTTACACCTTTTATGAAAATCTTTTACGGATTTACGAATAACTATTTGCAACCCGAAATTCTCAGTGAGAATAAATAAAGGCTTATCTTATCTTAAAATGATTTTGTATATATTGAAAAAGAATTGACTAATAATAAGACTGAGGAAGAACATTACCATACACATACATCTTATGGCAGTGACTTCTTGGTTAACAGATGAAGTGAAGATCGACCACTCTACTTTCAGAAATCACTTGGCTTAATTTCTACCTTTCTTTTGGATCTGTTTTTCTTTTCTTTTTATTTTATTATCTTTTTCCTCTAAAACTGCTGTTCTTCTTGTCTTGTGTCCAAATTTCCTTCTTGATCAACTTTTTCCTTCTGTTTTCTTAATGTTATATCACCTGTCAATGGTATGGTTCTTTTTCCTCAGATTTTCTATTAATTAAGTAAGTAAACATAATATGTTGTCTGTTATATTTTGTCTTTTCTTATGCTCTCACTTTCCATCCATACCTGTCTTTCATTGTTGTTTTTTGTCTCCGCAGGGCTTCAGCCGACCTCTCCAGGCTACAGGTTGCAGCTGCTGGAGCGCAGTGACCTGGCTCAGACGCTGCTCCTCTCCATGGCCGTTCTGGAGAACCAACCCGCCATCAAGCTTCAGCTCCTGCAGACCCTTCAGATCCTCTCCAGCTCCTCTGGTCAGTAACTGATTTTAATCTGTATCTTCTGAGGATGGTGGTGGAGGGGATCTTTCCATACACGTCTATCCAACCTCCTTCATTACATAAAGTAGCCAGCTCTCAAGTGCAAAATCATCTTGTGACCCAAGTAACAATAAGACAAACAATCAAAACAGTGATTTTAAGTGTCCTTGTGTCAATGTCAGCAGGTCAATGGGTTGTTTTTTAGCATCAGTCACATTAATTGCATTTCATTTTACAAACACAGATATGAACTGTGTGTTAATGCTGAATGCACGAGGAGCAGAGATGATCTGCCTCCACATGAACGAACCCGACCCATCTGGCCAGATCCTGTTCCTTTCCTCTGAAATATTATGGAACCTTCTGGAGAGAGGCAACAAGGAGGTCTCTGCTCAGCTCAGCAGCATGGAGTGTGTCGTGTATGTACAGAATCTTCTGTGGTCTTCACATCTTTTGGTTACAGGGTGTGAGGAGACGACTTGGGAAAGACAAATCCTGAGATTTATACAATCCAAAAATGTTAATTGATCAGCAAGGAAGTTACACAAGTCAAGAATACATCCCGCCTTCCTTTAAAAGAAAATGATGCTGTCATTCTGTAAAATAAACTTCTTATTTTGTGCTCATTAGATCTCTGAAAGAAGCGTTTTCTCACCAGCTGCTGAACAGTTTCTGCCACTCTGACCTCCAACTCAGAAATGATCTGCTCTTGATCACAACTCTCATCGCCCAAAACCCTAACTCTCTGCTTATTGTGAGTACAGGATAGGTAATGGAAACACAGCAGATTATTATTAGACTAATATTAATGTCTAATTATGAATATATGTGTGTAAAATGTACCACTGCAGTTCACTTGACATTGTGTTTCTAATTTACAGGAGAGTTTATTTGCCAAACAGCTTGTGGTTTTAGTCACATTTCCAGAGCGTGAGGCCATTCTTCTTTATATATTCAATATATTTATGAGTACAGTGGCATCGTTCTACGATAACAAAATGTTTTCTTTTATGTTTCAGTGAAAAGTCATCCTTTAGTCCACAACCTCAAGCTCACCTACAATAACGAAGACTTGAAAATGAAGAAGTTGCTTTTGAATCTGTTGGTTTTGATGTCGAAGGACTTAGCTGCTCTGCAGGTCAGTTTCACACTCAGTATTGTTTCAGTAATTATAGTGAAGTCTAAATGTGACAGTTTAAAGCCCTGCATGTTTTCTTCTCCTAGCTTTATAAAGAGGAAAGGGTTATGCTTGCTCTGCTGACACTCGTGAAGCCGCCCTCTGCCTCAGCTGAGCGCCGGTCAGCCTCATGCCAGTGGTCCGCAGTCCAACAGGAGGATCTCCAGTTGCAGGCGCTGGCCACCCTGGCCACCATTGCTCCGCTCATGTTGGATGACTATATGTCCTGTCGTGGAAATACGTGCCTGCTGCTCCTGCTGGACTGGTGTGTTGCTCAAGGTAAGGATGCTAAGTATACACAAACAAGAAGCTGTCCTGTATCTGAAAGGTCATTCCCTCTGACAGGTTATGGATAAGCTCATCGCAAAAATTCAACATGGGTAGACCAACTTGTTTAACAAGCATTAATAAAGCAGCAAATAACTATATTTACTATGTAAAGAAATACAGGAGTAATGTCCCACAGTGTGTGTTATAATCTGCACGTTTAAAGTGCTTCTACTTTAACTCCCATTCATCCATCCATCCATTATCTACCTCTTATCCTCTCATATGGTTGCACGGGGGCTGGAGCCTATCCCAGCTGTCTTAGGGTGAAAGACAGGGTACACCTTGGACAAGTCTCCAGTTCATCACAGGACACATAGAGACAGACAACCACTCACACTCACATTCACACCTACACCTACACCTGAGTGCCTTTGACCGTTCACACTCCCTCTGTTCATACTCAGATGCCCCAGTACCCGTGGGACTCAGAGACTCAGGGCTGGCTGCTGGGAGCCTTCTTCTTTGGCTATCTGTGCACTTAGATATCATCTCACAATTTTCATAATTTGGATTTTACAGCCTTTTATCTGTCCTCCAGATGCTTTATTTGGTCAGGGCCACAGCTCCCATGGCGGAGGTGGAGGAAGGGGCAGTAAGAAGGCTAAGGTGCGGCATTGTATCAGAGTGCTGAGATCTGTGACATGTTCTGATGATCACGCCGTCAACCAGGACCTTTGTGATCAAGGAACCATCAACCAGTTTCTGGGTAAAGTTAATCAAAACTTGAACAACATCAGCATAATCATTTTACTTAGCAGACATGCTGATACATACTGTTGTGCTTGTATTTCCTCAGGGATTTTGATGCAGATGGAAGTGAGTCCTGATGAGGAGGATGCAGTCACCCTTGAAATACAGTCAGATATTCAACTGATACTTTCAGCACTGTGTGAGAGCGACATGCACCGAAAGGTGAAGATCAAATTATTGACTTGATAAAGGCACTTTGTGCATGTTGAATTATAGTCACTGTGAGACTGCTAAGAAGTACTGGAGTTAAATTTAAAGCCACAATAGGACTTTTATGTGATTATAGCATCTCAAATTAGTTTGAAAGATGAGGGCACAATTTATTTACAGAAAAACAAGCATTTAAACATAGCTGCTTTAGTCAATACATTAACATTTGTGCTTCAAGAGAAAAGCAGTATTTTTTAATTGCTAATCCATCTGACTGCAGCTTTATTACTTTCTTTTTACTTTTTTGTTTTCTCTTTGTCAGCCAGGGGTTCATTTAATGCTCAAATGACAATGTGTTCAGCTTTGTAGCGGACAATATCTCCATACTGTCTCTCCTGTGATGTACCACAGGAACTGTTTGGATCAGAGGGAGTTGAGATGGTGGTTCACTTCCTGAGGAAAGGCTCCAGCAAGTTCTACAGCGGTCTGGGTCACAATAAGCTCATCCTCTCCACAGTGGACTGTGTGTGGTCAGTTCAGCTTAACCTCAGCACACTGCTATAGATTAATTGTTTCTTATTTTATTTAATGTCATGCCAACAAATGCGCTGTTTGCACTTGTTGATATGTCCAGTGTACATCTGACCGCATCAACTTGTCTACTTCAGCCAAAGGCATAATGGTTTTTCCCTTTTAATTTGGTCAACAAATGTGAAGAGTTTAGAAGTTTCTGTGTCCCATCAGGTCCTGTGTTGTGGGCTGTTACACAACAGAAGATTACTTTTTGGCTAAAGAGGGGGTGACTCTTCTATTGGATTTGCTCAGTGTGAGTAGCATATTGAGTTCCAATGAAGTTACTGTTGAGTTTTCTGTCAGACTGTATCCTCCAAAATAAACCTAAAAGTACCTAAAAAAAATTACAAGTACCGATACTGTGTGGGTGTCTCTCTCCAACAGTCCAGTCCCAAATGCGTACATGGCAACATCCTTGCCACCCTGCTGGAGTTGTGCGACAACCCGAACGCTCTCTCTCACATCTTGAGCTGGAGGGATGGTAGTGATCAGACGGCTCCCAGATTCCTGCTGCAGTTGTGGAGGGACGAAGAGGAAAACCTGAAAGTCAGCCGGAACCAACATGGAGGCATAGCGGGTCAGTCTGCAGCCGAACGAGTCAATGACAATACTGGGAGCTAGAACATTAAGATCCGTGTAAATCTATGAGATATGTCAGTCACTTTTAGACAGACTTGTTGGTTAGATCGATAGATGTGATGTGATGGTGCTGTGCAGAGAGTGGAGGCCATTGTCCATGATGGAGAGCAGTTTGCTCAGAGTCCTTCTCTCTGCCACTAATGTGATAGAGTCCAGCTTTGTCCAGACCACAGAGCCTGCTTTATTCACCAGCCTGTCCAGCAGAGTGGCATTCTCCCTCTTGATGCTGCCTCCCAGCTCACCACCGCATAGAAGAGGATGCTGGCAACCATCAGCAGGAGTTACATTAAAAGACCCCAGCCTCCTCAGGAAGTAGAATCTGCTCTGAGCCTTTTTGAACGGGGTCAGTGCTGGAAGGTGCTGGACCAGTCCAGTCTATCCAGGTATCTGTAGGTCCTGACTACCTCCACATAGGAACCCTCAATGGAAATCTGCTGTAGAAGTGGCCTGGACCTCCTGAACCCACCACCATCTCCTTGGTCTAGGTGGTGTTCAGCTGCAGATGGTTTGCTCTGCACCAAACCATGAAGTCCTCCACCTCCTGGACTCCCCCTTCTCGTCCCTGATACCCCCATGATATCAGTGTTGTCAGAGCATTTCTGAATGTGACATGAGTTGTATTTGAAGTCTGATGAGTATAGAGTGAACAGGACAGGAGACAGATCAGTTCTCTGTGGTGGACCAGTGCTGCAGACCACAGTCTCTGAGGAGCAGTCCGTCAGTCTGCTGTGGTCTCCTCCTCAGGTGACCAGGTGTGATTCAACCCTCATATATACCAGCTTGTCTCTCAGTAGAAGAGGCTGGATCATGTTGGAGGAGCTTGAGAAATCAATGAACATAATCCTCATAGCTCTACTCGCTTTGTCCTGATGAGGGTAAGCTCTGTGTATCAGATACAGGAGGACGTCATCCACCCTCACCTCCTCCTGGTAGTGAACTGTAGTGGGTGGAGTACATGGTGAACCTGATGTGATGTGTGAAGTCAGGGCAACTGGCCTGTAAGTCATTCAGCACACTGAGGTGTGCCTTCTTGGGATCTTCTTTGGATGAGGCTAACAACAATGTGTAGCAGAAATCCTTGGGCATGAAAGTACTGTCTGAGATTCACTGCAAGCAGCTTTTCTGGTTCCTCACCAGAGCCACCAGCTCATCTTGTTATTCAGTGTGTTGACATTCCCCATGATAACAGATGGAATAGACGGCCTGTCTGTACCTCCAGCATTTTGCTGAAGATTCTCTGAAGTAGGAGGTATTTTTACATTTCATACTTTATAAAGTGCAGGATATAGTGTCAAACTGTCAATTAGGACCCAGCTCACAACAACCGAAAGATTATTCCTATTTGATAAAAACTGGTTTAAAACTAGTTTATGTAAGCTGCATTGCCACTTTTTTATTGTACAATAAACGTCATATTTATACATGTTTCCCTCTTATTTTCTGCTTGTTCACCTCCTGATTGTAAGACCCCCAGAGGCCCATTCTCAGTCAACACCAGCAGGAGGACACCCAGCAGTCATTTTCTGCTAATGTGCAGAGTGCAGCAGTGCTGGAGATATCAGAGAACCTGCGATCAAAGATTTACTCTATCTTCTGCAAACTAGGTAAAGCAAGAATTACACCAGTAAATACAGTGTCAATTATTTACACAATGCATCAACGTGTGTAAAAAGATAACCAAAATTTATCCAAATATTCTGTAAGAATTTTAGATTTAGATCACTCTCTACATTATGTTTTGACATACATGGTGAACGCATGATTCGTGATCATTTAAGCTATGCATTACTGTAATACCAAACATTGGAACAATGTATATACGAAAGTATGACAGCCAAGGCTACTTGGAATCAACAAGACAGTAAATTAGCAAACAATGATATTCACTGAAAACTGTGCTGTGTCACTCTTTCAGGTTTTCAAGACCTTCCTGGATTGTCAAGAAATAATTATGTGACCTTGAGCATCGTTAGGAGATATCTGGACTTTAAGGTGGAACTAAAGCTTTCTGCCTTGAAATGAGTTGCATTTTCATCTGGATTGTGACGTTTATCCACCATCAGAATGATTTGATAGATAGGCTGTTGTAGTAACATTGAAATTATACTTAAAAGTAATAGCAGTCATTTTCAGTCATGGGACCAAAATAATTGTAAAAATGGACCTGAATGTAAATTGAATTGAACAACATATCCCCTTCACACATATTAAAGTGTCATATTAACAGCAATTAAAGACTTTTGTTTCAGACACAAAGCCCTGTGAGTCTTGGGGTGTCTGTCATTGCTGTAGGTCGGTGAGGTGTGGAATGAGATCAGCAGGGAGCTGAGTTTGGATGGTGTGAGGCCAATCACCCCCGACGAGGAGGCGCTCACTGCGATCTGTAAGATTGCAGAGGACACAGCCAAGAAGGTTTGTGCAGAACAAGACAGCATCCTGGAGCAACAGGAGGAGAAGGACATCAGCGAGGAGGAGCTCATGTACGCAGAGGTGCTGTGAGTCTCTGGAACTAGACCTGATCCAGACCGTGAATGATCTTTTTTCATCATTTGCACTCAGAGTTTTTTGGTGTCTTTGTGTTGCAGATAAAGTCTCAATGGAGGCAGTGGGAACTCGCAGCCAAGTCATGGGACAGTTACGTTTCTAAGACTTCGAACTATGAGATTCTGAAGGTATGATCTTTAATGCATCACCAGTCATCAGTGTTGTTACAAGTAATAATTTGAAGAATGTGCTTTCTTGTTTTTCTGCCTTTTTGGGATAGGAAGTAAAGGCACAGAGGGAGAAATCCAGTCAATCATCCAAATCCAACCACAAGGATGCTGCAGTTCATCCCACAGAGGTCTCACTCACCGACACATAACATGTTATAATACAGTATTGTGCTGCTTACTGTAATTTGGCTTTAAACCCTTTTGAGATAAACCCTGCAGTCAGTGTGCTTCAGGTGCATGGATCAGTTTATTGGAGGAGCAATCAGACTTTTACTGACCTCTACTGACAAACAGAAGGAACTACAACAATGTGTTTTGCACAGTTGACTCACAACACCCAACATTATTTAACCTGTGAATGGTAAACAGCTTATACACTGGCTGATAAAAGCAGAGCTAGAACAGAAGCACTGAGTAAAGTGTTCTACTTCTGCTTTATATATTGAGGCTTCTTGTGTAATTTGAGGAAATTTCATGTGCTTGGTTTGCAAAAGAGGGCGGTACGGTGGTGTAGTGGTTAGCACTGTCGCCTCACAGCAAGAAGGTACCGGGTTCGAATACCGGGCCCGGGGCCTTTCTGTGTGGAGTTTGCATGTTCTCCTCATGTCTGTGTGGGTTCTCTCTGGTACTCCGGCTTCCTCCCACCATCCAAAAACATGCATGGGGATTAGGTTAATTGGCTAATTTGAATGTGAGTGTGAGTGGTTGTCTGTCTCTATGTGTCCTGTGATGAACTGGAGACTTGTCCAGGGTGTACCCTGCCTTTCACCCTAAGACAGCTGGGATAGACTCCAGCCCCCCACGACCCTATGAGGATAAGCAGTAGATAATGGATGGATGGATGGTTTGCAAAAGAGCCAAAAACTAAAAGCCAGAAATCTCACAATTTTGGTGATAAATTATTGTCAGCATGTTCATTTTGTATAGTATAGTTTCCTTCAATTGTTCTAAGTCCAATATAAATATCTAACTGTGAAAGACACAGTGAGTGGGATTTGTCGATGGCTGCTTGTAAAGACAACACTCAAAGTTCAATGAGCATTCAGGTGTTAAAGCCAACCCCAGATTCACTCTGGTTTCAAAAAGAGCTTCGTCCTCTTGCTGTGTAAACTCCCTAGTTTTTCTGTGGGGGTGAATCAGGCTCTTTGTGACTTAAACTCACAAGCTTGTGACATAGAACTGTGCAACAAGGAGTTTTAATCACTGATGATATACATGTGGGTTTTTTTCAGCATTTCATCGGACGGGTGATGTCTATAGAGAGGACAGGTGCCCAGGGGCCTGCAGGTGTTAAGGTGTCGCTGGCCAGAGCTCCCATCAAGGCAGCAGGTCAGGATCAATTGGGAGCCACAGCACAGAACCCAGAGTACTTCAGCGCTGTATCTACAAAAGACTGATGTTTAATACATGCCCTTTACATGTTTATTGCATCTTTATGTTATCTTACAGATGTGCACCTAAACTGTGCAGCACATTAATGCATACATTTATCCTGAATAGTTGTTTTGTTTCCATTTCATTCCCAGCACAGTGTGTTTTATTGGACTTTGGCAGACATGAGGTCACTTGATGTACACAGTCATCCCCTTGTAGTCTAGTCTTTCTCCAGTCCCCTTAAACACACGTACACACACAAAGTATAACAAGAGGAATTGAATAATTTAAGTTGGAAATCTTTTTTCCACAACATTCTGATCATTAAACATATTTTTGAAATATTTCCGTGAATTATTTCGATGAACACTCAAACGCTCTTTGTTTATATAACCAGCGGAGCAACATGAACAGTAAGACCTTGAACAATCTGTGTTATATAACATTAAAATAACAACCACTAAATGGCTTTAAACAATAAAAAGTCTGATTATGTCCAGGAGACGTCCATCCTCATGTCAAAGGCTCTTTGTGTTTGGCAGCTGTGGTGCCCAGAATGTCCATTTAGGACAGTTGTTAAAAGTGTTTTCTCTTTCATGGTGTTTTGGGTTACATAAGCCACTGCAGCACATTAACACACATGTTCCTTCAAGCGTGCAACATGCTGCACAGAGCCTCTTCTTTCCTCTGCTCTCACCCATTTCATTGGCTGGATGACCAGATCATCTCTGACAGGCCCTGCTTTTCATGTCACACTGGGACGTTCATACTGTACAAAAGAACAGGGGCACACCAGAGCCTCTTCAGTACAACAGGCTGTCACTGTTGGTTCAGGGCTTCACATGCTGTCTGCCTGTCTGAGCTGCTGCAGCCTGCGACAAAGGTGAGCGCTGATGGGCGCTCATCAACTCCCAGAGGACCCGCTGAGTTCAAACTGTGAGTCAGACAAGTTATCATTTGGTACAATTCAAAAATAAGTTTTTATTTTAGTTTCAATAGTGAGAATGATCTTGTTGTCTTTGACTTCTGTAGTGTATGTACAGGTTTTTAACATTAATATTTGAGAGGATGAGAACTGTATTTGATGTTATTTTACTGAAGACAACATGCAACATTCAGCATGCTTAAATATTGTATTGATTAGATTGTTAAGCGTGTAAGAAGTGAGATGATTTGAATCAAAGCCTTGAAGTGAAAGTACTGAAGGTTGTGTGAGTTTTGCAGGTGAGGCTGTGCGGACACCTCTGTTGGTTTTTAAGTAAATCACAAAACCAAAATTTGTCTTTAATGTGGCTCAATTGTGTCCAGATTGTTTGCTGATGAGCCAGACAGCGTAATGTCTAAAAATATACAGTCGTTACATCTTTAGCAGACCAGTGTTTTGAATTTTCTTCACAACACGTCTCAAGATGAATTGTTGGGATCACGAGGTGATAAAGACTAAAAAAAACATTTCTGTAACATTTCTATTACAGAAAAACATGTAAAATGCATCTTTCCTGACTTTCCTTGGCAAAAAAAGCTGTGTCGTTTTACCTCCTCAAACACTTAAAAACATTCAAACTAATTTACTCATGCTCTTTGCAGTCACAGACCTCAGTGCTGCGGAACTACAAATATATATTGTATAATACTAACTATTGAATAAAAATAATGTAACATCAAGTTTCCTCCCTTGCAGGAAGGTTGTTGTCCACTGAGGAGCTTGAGCAGCAGAAATGATCCTCAGGCTGGGGAGGCTCACACCAGGATACTTCCGTCTCCTCCAGGTGGGTCACAACCACTAAGAGCACTAACGTTTTATTTCTTCTTTCTGTTATATCTGACTGGTCTCCATTACTGTCACTTTGTGTTCACCCAAATGTACATCAAGACACTCAGTTAAAGCATGTTAATACTTGACACATTATTTTCTTTCTGGATATGCTTTACATTGAGGGAGGAGAAGCAAATGAATATTTTACATAGAGCTTGGGGAGGTTACATTATATAACCTGTTCAGACTCAAGCTCAGCGCTTGTGTAAGAGACTGCATAAAAGAGAGACTTTCTGATGCTGACTACCATCTCAGCGTGGACCATTTTTCAAAAATATGTTATACATACTGGTTTCAAAAGCTTCCTGAAAGATGATATGTTATAAGACAGAGCTTCTATGTGTCCAGTTTTTGTACTGAGCTGAATCAAACCATCAACACACTGCACACGTTTATATGAGACAGAACTGAGGACGGTCAGAAGCAGAACATTAATGCAGCTACTTCATTAACTGTGATGCACTACAGTACACAGGTCTGTGGAGAAATGAACTCTATTTGACTGAAGCAAAGTCATTTGTGTAATTTTTGTCTGCACTGACTTTTTGGCTCTGTGATTAATAAAGCCTCAACTTCATATCCAGTTGTCACTTTAGGTTGGTCTCACCACACCCCGATGATTACAGTGATGCACAGGAGAATAGCCAGATTCTGACAAATGAGGCATTTCGGCAGGAATTATTCATTGTTACAGATGAACAAATGGAAAAGATGGGTAGTTTACTAGTCAGTTTAAAGCTACTGATTGCAGAATGTGAACATTTCCATTTCTTTGTCGTTTAGCAGGAATAATCTTTCCCATATTCATTTCAGCTTTATGTGTTAGCATGCTAATGTTGCTAATTACCATTGAACACAGCTGAGACTGATGGAAATGTGTCTCTCGGATCCCTCCTGATAAAGCCCAGTCTGCTCTGCTTGACTTGAGAGAAAATTATGATTCACCTTTACAAAGGTAGTTCTCAAGCTGAGGGCGACATACTGTTTTCTAATGATTGAAAAGCACCTCAGATACTTAAATGTATAAAGTGTATACTTTTATACTTAAATGTAAAATGAAAAAGGAAGATTTCCATGACGTGTCCTCTTTTAATGTGAAAATGTTGCAGCTATAATTGCTCACTCATCAGACTAGTGTGTGTTTTCATCTGCAGAGGCAGGTCTCAGGTGAGGTCCGAATGCTGCCCCAGAGCAGCTTCACCAATCCCATCGCCATGACGATGGCCACGGTGGGGATGGGAGTGTCTCTGTACAGCGCAAGGCAGATGACAGAGAGGGAGAAACATGCAGCTGTCTGGGATCACTGAGAAGCTCTGTCACAGCTTTTTTGTTTGTGAACGTCGCAGAGGGTTTGTGATGGACGAAGACGAGTGAGAGTTCATGTGTTTGATGTGATGATTGAAGGAACTGGCTTTGGGAGGAAAATGTGAGTCACTGTTCAGTCCCAAAGGGAAGATATGTCGTGATTAAACAGTTTACACCTTTGAGAGCCCAATATTTATAAGAGAATATAACTGAGTCTGCATTTTCACCAGAATGTCTGACATAAATTCATTAGTTATTGATTGTTTTTCAATGTTCAGCATAGAATATGCAAAAAGGATCTCTGAGTTATAGTTTGACCTGGAGCTCTTATTATAAGTGTTTCACAAAAATAAAGTCCAATGAAATAATTATTCTCCCACAGGCCTGCTGTGTTTGTTAATATTAGTCATAAACACACATTTCCTTCATATATTTCAGTTCAGACATTAATTTGTTGTATTTTAGATTTCTTAATGTAAATCCTAAAGCAGCATTACCCCTGTGACTATTTATTTATAAAGTAGAGTATAAGTAGCAAAAGGGAAAAAGTTTTCATCAGGGCACCTTCAGTTTGTGTCTGAATTTAATTTAATTTTTAACAGAAATGTCTAGAAAGTACAATTCCACTTAAGTACATTCAAATGACTAAATTTGTATTGAGTCAAAGTTGATAATTTGTTTGGATTCTCAAATAAATGTTTGACATCTCACTGAATTTTATTGTACTGTAGTGTTTTTATTATAGACCTTTTCAAACAGAAGCAACAAGGGCCTTTTTGTAACATAATGGCAATAAAAAAAGGTTTATAGCAATCAAAAAATCTGCATCAATAATGTAAACTAATTAATGCCTGAGTTACAAAAACATGATGCTTTCTGCAGCACTGCTGACCAATACCTTGTATTGGAGGTAGTTGCCCAAGGATGTTCCATACCGAGCTCCTGAGGTCATGTTGGGTCTTCCATTGTCTGAAGCCATGGATATGTGGTCACTGGGATGCATTTTGGCGTTCCTGTTCTTTGGTACAACCCTCTTCCCTGGAAACACCACCTACGGCACCATGAAAGCTGTTTGTGATGCGTTGGGTCAGCCATCAGACCATCTGCTGAATGCTGGGATGAACACCTGGGAGTATTTCATCCAGGAGCGGGGCTCAGGAAATCCAGGATGGAGGCTGAAGACACCGGAGGAGTACGAGGACACAACTGATATGCAGCCAGAAGCTCCAGAGTGGAGAAATCACAGTGCAACACCAGAGGACATCCTCTAACACCTGTCACACACTCAAACAACACACAAAAATAACTGTAAACAATAATCTTTTTCATCAAATTTATGCAAAAGACACAAGTTTCCAGGCCAAAAATACTGATTTTCCCCAAATATCTATTGAAGTGTATGCATACAGTATGTTAGAGTAATAAAAGTTATTGAATTTGTATTATAAAATGTGCTGATATACCCTGCATCTGTGTCCAGAAACATACATACAGATGAGTTCAAGGTGTTTTTTGAAGCATTAAAACAGCTCCATGGTTTTCAGGCTTCATCCTGTTTAGTGGGAAAATGATGGACGACTGCACCGCCTGAATGGAGCGACTCATGTGGAAGAAACTGGGAGGAAATGATTTTCCCGTGAGGTGAAATTCAGCATGTTCTTCCTCAATTCATATTAATGACCTCCACCAAGAAGGTTCTGTTTTCACCAGGGATTGTGTGTTGGTTTGCAAAATAACTCATAAAGTTCTGGACAGATTTGGACGAATTCTTCAGGATTGGTCAGAAGTGGCCTAACTTAAAGCTGATTAATTTTTGGTGGTGATCGGATAAATTCAAGGTCATCATGGTCAAATGAAAGGTCACACCATAGTAATGTATGGGAGATTTTGCATATTTCTGAACGCTCCAGAGTGTACAATTTTCAGCCATGCAACACCTAATTTGGTTTATAAACTAATATATGAATCCAGAAGTCACTGATTCAGTTTGGTCAAGATCAGTAAAAGGTCAAGGTCACCAAGGTCAAATATGCCTTTTTAACCATAACTTCATGTAGGAAGGAGCTAGAGCAATGCAACTGGTCTCAAAATATCCTAAAAAGAATTCTTAAATTCTATTTGCAGAGTTTTATTTATTTAGTTTTTTCAATTCAAATTCAAATGTGACAAAATTTGAAATAGAGAAAAAAATAAATAAAAAGTACATGATATTAACGTGAATACAATGTTAAATGTGGGTTTCAAGGTGCGTCAGAATCAACACATTCACTCTTAGGTGTTGTGGGCTTGCAGGAGTATACACTCTCTCAGTGTTTTTCTAGTTTGTTTTGTATTTATAGTCAGCTTCTGCTCTTTGACAACATTCTTACTATAACTAGAATAATGCAGGATGGCCCTAAACAGCATGTAGTGTGATTAACATCATCATCATCATTATTATTATTATTATTAATTTGAAGAAGAATTATACTATTATTATTTATTATTCTTTCTTAATCCTTGTGAGGGAACATTTTTAACTCTGTTGTCTAGCTTTTTTTTTTAACACATTTGCACACATACAACTTCAAAGAGGACCTACACACATGCATTAATGGAGAGATTATCAGGTTGCCCGAGCAGTCAGGTTGGACGGTCAGGGCTTTGCTCAAGGGCACCTCAGCAGAACCCAGGAGGAGGAACTGGCACCTCTCCAGCTACCAGACGTCACTCTGTACCTGGTCCATGTGGGCCCAAACCCCACTATAATGAACTCATAGTGACTAACCAGCTGGTAATCAGCCAGCTGCAGACAAACGCAGAGACGAGCTGGTGAACGCAGTGGAGCATTTAGCCACAAAACATACTGATATTTCTCTCAGGAAATGGTAGAGACCAAAAACAGAGCAACAATAGAAAGAACATGTGATTTAAATTCATCACCTTTATGAACAAAAAGGATATAAAATCATAGATTTTATTACTTTATCATAGCCTACCTAATAGCCTACAAATCTGTAAAGGTGACTTGGTTTCAAGGAAATTTATACATGTGATGTGTATTTAACAAATAATTACCAAATTATGACAAAAAACAGTTAAATAACCTGAGTTTGTCACATCTTGTTTAGTCTCTCAGTCCATTTCATCAACATAATGTGTCGTTGTGGTCTTACTTGATATGTCTATGCTGTCCTAGAAATTATGTCATGAGCACATCTCTGATAAGCACAAGAGTTCTAGTGGTACCTTTGTACGAATTATTTGTGGAGAAACTCAGTTTGACAGATCCATTGATTAAATAAATCAGACAATTAATTTGTTGTCAAAGTGTGTTAGATGACTAAGAATTTCTTTTGCAAAGAACAGCCTGAATCTTGTTGACACAGTTTCATCCTAAAACTTCATCCCTGTCAGAAACAAAGAACCCCTGTGAGCAGACAGCAGCTCTGACACTGTGGGAACCAGGAGCTGCTGTTGGTTTTACTAAATCCTCTCAACTGGAAACCAACAGACATGAACAAAGGAGAATGTGTGAGCTCTTATCATTTATTTATTCTGAGCTCACCAAAAACTAGAAGCTATTCCAAATAATAATTTATTTACTTTAGCTGAGTATTATCACATCAGGTGGTCATCGGACTAACAGACCCTCAGTAATTCAACAGGCTGAGTACAATGCAGCACATATAAAACTAGACCAGGTCCAGGTCCATGTGTCCATGTCCCTGCAGGCAGAGCTACATATAAAACAATATATCTTATATCTCCTGCAATTATGTTGTAAGCTGCATATTGTACATAAACTGCAATTGAATTATTCTTATTTTTTTAATCACAAATATATGGAAATTAATTTTGTATTAGCAGCAAACTGTTCTTACAGTAGACAGTCATTATTATTATTATGAGTGTTCTGCTTATTTGCTGTAAAATAAAAACAACAAAGTAATTCTTCTATGACATGCAGTGAAGCAGATACATAAGCTGTATAAAACAGAAATAATCCTCAGCTCACTAGCTCAGCACCTCCTCCTCCTCCTCTCCTCTGTGGTCCTCCTCTCCAGCAGATGTCACCTCCTCTCCAGCTGAACTTTGGGTGAGCTGCCTGCAGAGAGCAGAGAGCAGAGAGAGACAGCTGGGAGGAATAATGTGATGGATGCTGCTACTTGATGAACTTCTCAGAGTTTCCTCTCCAGACAGAGTGGCACCTCCTCAGGGTTTAACTCCTCAGCTGTGGAGGAGCAGGGTGGATTTGAACACCTCCTCCCTCGGATGGCAGCAGCTGCACTGTTGCAGAATAAACCACCTCTTGTCATTTTAAGATGCATGAGGAGTTGTTGAGGGAAAGTGCGCATCTCTCTGCTGCGCACCGCTCCCTCTCCTCTCCTCATCTTCATCCTCTGTAGCTGCTGTTGTCAAACCATCTGAAAATGGCTGAGCTCCGTCCTCCTCTGCCGGGCTCCATGTGCTCCGTGTGGCTGCTCCTCATGTTGCTGCTCCTCCTGGTGTCGGTGTCCTCCGCCAGCCGTGATGATGTTTCTGGGAGCAACGTGACGTGGAGAGATCCACCAGAGGACTCCCAGCAGCAGACTAACTCCACGGCTCACAGAAATGCTTTCCCTGTCCTCTCCTTCAACTACGACCACGTCAGGAAGCCCTTCGAGATCTCCCTGTGGATCCTGCTGGCTCTGCTCATGAAGCTTGGTGAGTGGCTCCAGAACCAGGAGGAACCAGGAGGAACCAGCTCTGCAGTGAGCCAGGCTGCAGGGATCTGGTCCATGGGCTGGTTGTTCTTTGTTCTGTATTCTTCATTCTTTAATCTATGTTTCAGCCACAGCAGTGACTACTCTTCCTGGGGTCTTTTCAGTGGAAAAGAAAATAATATAATGCAGATAAAATTGATAAGTAACACATTCACACAAAGACAAAAACCAGCACTTACCCTACATGAGACAAAAAATAAATATAACAGACATAACGGAGTCAAGCAACCAAAAACAAAGCACGAACTTAAAACATTGATATTAATATTACAGGGATAATAAGAAACAACAAACTAAACTGAACACAAAGAATAAATGAAGCAGACATAAGTCTTTGTGTTTTGTGTTCAGATTTAAAGTTAAAGTAAAATGGTTGATTTGTAAAAAATTAAAAACCTCAGTTCATAACATAACATAAAAAGATGCAAATAAACAAATCGGCATGAGGCAGCAGTGATATGGATGACTGAGGATGTGCAGAAAGCAACAAGCAGCCGCTCACTTTCAGAGTCAAACTGGAAAATCCAGAAAATGATTTCCATAGATTTATGAAAGGCATGAAGTGAAATGATGTTTGGGCCACATATGTTCTCCTGGCATGTATTTGAGATGTCAGAGTAACATGTTATTGGATGCCAAACAAAACTGCAGGTCTTCACTGTGTTGGTGAAAGTTGTTCATATTTTATAATGCACAGATAGGACCATGAAGACCAGAGACCTGAGCCAGAGGTCCATACTGGATCAGCAGAGCAGAGAAAATACTAGAAATACTATGAATCAAGCCTGTGTGGAGCTTTACAGACCACAAGTGAAGTTGGTTTCATTTGCTGTTTTTTGTGTGAACCTTAATAAGCCTCCAGTCACTTTAGTCAGATCAGTGTTGATGGTCATGGCCCTTAGTTATTTTAGAACGAGCTTGATGGAGAGAGCGCCTGTCTTTCTTTCTATAGACGAAGTGAACGTTGAAGGATTTACCCTTTATAATTCAGCAGTTGTTCACGCTAATTGGATTAAATGTGTCTCTGTGGAGATTTCTACTCCTCTCTGACCTTTAGCTTCGACACAGCTGCCCTCCTCCTGCAGTATGTTGACAGGACTACATTTTATGTATAGGTGTATATATACGTATATATATATATATACGTGTGTGTGTATATATATATATATATATATATATATATATATATATATATATACAGTCATGGAAAAAATTATTAGACCACCCTTGTTTTCTTCAATTTCTTGTTAATTTTAATGCCTGGCTCAACTAAAGGTACATTTGTTTGGACAATTATAATGATAACAACAAAAATAGCTCATGAGAGTTTAATTTAAGAACTAAGGATTATTCATTTTCCATGGTTTTCTTGATAATAACCAAAATTACTTAAATTCTTACATCAATAGCTATGGCATTGTACTGCCAAAAACACTACTTTTAAGCATTCCATGTTTTCTTTTCTGTTTGCTTTAAACACATGATACACACAAGAGTTAATACTTGATTGCATAACCATTGTTTTTGATGACTGCAGCCATGCGTCTTGGCATGCTCTCCACCAGCTTCTGACATTGTTCTGCTGTCACAGCAGCCCATTCCTGTTGGACAAATTCAAACAAATTTTCTTTGTTTTTGGGCTTGTGGTTCTCCATTTTGAGTTTGATGATTTTCCACAGGTTTTCAATTGGATTAAGATCTGGTGATTGAGCAGGCCAAGGCATGGTGCGAATGTTGTGGTTCTCCATCCAGGCTTTAACTGACCTTGCCGTGTGGCAAGGGGCATTGTCTTGTTGGAAAATCCAGTCATTCGAGGCAGGAAAGAGTTTTCCAGCTGATGGAAGAAGACTGTTTTCAAGGGTAGTCCTGTACTTGACCTGGTTCATTTGGCCTTCACACAATTGCATTTGCCCTGTTCCACTCAGACTGAAACAGCCCCAGATCATGACTGATCCACCCCCATGTTTTACTGTAGGGGCAAGACAGTCTGGGTTGTAAGCTTCTCCAGGCTTCCTCCTAACCAGTAAGTTGGCTGGAGTGGGCATCAATTCAAAATTGGATTCATCACTGAAGAGAACCTTAGCCCAATCATCAACAGTCCAATCCTTGTGGTCTCGAGCAAAGAGTAACCGGGCCTTCCTCTGCCTTTCATTGATGAAGGGCTTCTTGCGTGCTCTGTGTGACTTCAAACCAGCTTCAACAAGTCGGTTTCGAACTGTCCTTGCCGAGCAAGTCACATTTCTCGACAGTGCCCACTCATTTTTAAGGTCCCTGGAGGTCAGACGACGATTCCTGACACAGGAACGGATGAGTGCACGGTCATCTCGTGGGGTAGAAAGACGTTTCCTGCCACGGCCAGGTAGCAATTTGGTAGTGCCATGTTCAGCTTGTTTTTTTTTGTAATGAACGGCTGTCTTGGAGATCTTCAGTTTTTTCGCTACCTGTCTCTCACTCATGCCAATTTCCAGCAGTGCCAAGATGGCTGCCTTTGTTGCTTCACATAATTCTTTTGTTTTAGGCATTATGTGAGAGCTGACAACTTCTGAGTTGTGCTACGGCTTGAATGTAAGCAGGAAACCACTCTAGGCCTTTGCATGTGCAGTGCTGCTTGTGACATGAAATGGCCTCTTATATACCCTGGGAATCAATTAAGCTTAAGAATGTCAAATAGGACATAAAGTATTATGTGACCAGCTGCATTTTTTGTTGTGTTCATTGTATTATACGTTTAGTGGTACCAGATATTAGAATGAACAAGAAATTGAAGAAAACAAGGGTGGTCTAATATTTTTTCCATGACTGTATATATATACTGGATTTGTTCTTTTTTTAGCCTCAGGATGGTCTGTTTCACCTCCATTGAGAGCTCCTTTGACCGCATGTTGTGTGTTCACAGCAACAGCTTCCAAATGCAAACGCCAAACCTGGAATCAACTCCAGATCTTTTAACTGCTTGACTGATGACAGGTTAACAAGGCAAGAGCCCATGCAGCCTTGTTATTTTTTTTATTGCAGCCTTCTGAGTCAATTGTCCAATTACTTTTGGTCCCTTGAAAAAGAGGCGGCTACGTATTTAAGAGCCCTTGCTCCAATTTGGATGTGAAAACTCTCAAATTACAGCTGAGAGCCTGCATTTGAAGCCCATATTGATTATATAATTATATATAATTATATATAATTATATAATTTTCGTAAACAGCTAAAATAACAAAACTTGTGTCACTGTCCTAATATTTTTGGGCCTAACTGTGTGTGTGTGTGTGTGTGTGTGTGTGTGTGTGTGTGTATATATATATACACACACACACACACACACACAGTTAGGCAGTTAGTTTACAGTTATTTGATTTATACTTTGTTTAAATAATCTACATTGGCAACTAATATAATAATAAATAACAAAATATTAGAAGTATTCAGTTCAAAGTGCACTACTTGTAGTAAATATTCTCCACCACTGGTTGCAGTTGTGTATTTGTAGCCACAGCTCTCATTACAGTGAGCCTTGTTTCCTTCACTGGACAGTTTTTGCACTTTGAGTGGATTCTCAGCGAGCAGCATGACGTCTTATCTCTTCTGTCCAGCTGCTGTCTGTGAGGGCTGGTCCCACTTCCTGTCCTAATGCACTGCTCGATAACAGAGATCCCAGTGTGCAGAGTCTGGGAGGAGCGGAGGGGGTGAAAGCAGCTGCACACAGGACCACTGACTGCATAAAACACTGCAGACAAATGTCCATACATACATTCATGTTCTCAAACATGAGGCTTTGCTTCATTTGGGTCAGGACTGATGCTCATAGTAAAGACCTCCCACTGAATGCAGATTAAAGACATCAGATTTAACCCACACAGATATTTCTGCTCAGCTGCTTTGTTCGTACAGCAGCCTGTTTGTTCCCTGCAGCAGCGCCTGCAGTGTCTTTTATATTTCATGAGGGTGTTCAGCAAAGTACAGCTGATGGAGTGGAGCATTTTTTTTATTGTCATCTCAATCTGCTGCTCTAATGCACACAGTGTTGTATCTCTCTGTGCTCCCAGTAGTGAGTGTAACAATGCCTTGTTGTCATTTTGCCGCAAATCTTACCTTTTGCACCACTATTTACTCAGATACATCTTAACTTAGAAAACATCTTATAGTCAAATCAATTTGTACAGCCCAATATCAAATTACAAATTATCCTCAGAAGGCTTTACAGTCTGTTCAGGATATGACAGCCTCTGTCCTTTACAAACAACCCTCACATCAAAAACTCTTAACAGGGAAAAATAAATGTTAGAAACCTGAGGAAGAGCAACAGAGGAGGGATCCCTCTTCAGGATGGACAGACAGGAAATACTGTAGATGTCATGTGTCCATTTATTTCACTGTTTATTAGTTATCAATATTGCACTTATTTTTAGAGTATCACAATTTGTCAGAGCTCAAGTCTCCACACTGCTTGCCTTGTCTAACCAGCACACCAAAAACCAAAGATATAAATTTTGCAAATGATACAAAACAGAGAAAAGCTTTAATTTGTGTCGCTGGAATCAGATAATGTTTGTTTTGTTTGATAAATGTTTCATTATATGAGAAATGACTCTGACTCCAAAATTAATTCAGTTTATGAGAATTGTTTACATGTTTACATGCTGTCATGTCTCATAGTGTCATTCTGAATACGCTTGTATTTACAGTCTGTCTTAGACTTTTTAATGCATTTCAGTGGAATCGCTGCAGAATTGTGTACACTTGGGTCTTTGTTTACTTCCTGTCAGCTGATGTCATTCACATGCTTCGCAACAGGAAATAAACTAGAACGTTGACGTTTCAAACTGTGAAATGATTTATAAATTATACATTGTCACTAAATTCCTGGCGGCTTGTTTCAAATGCTCAGTTTCTGCATACAGACAGTGTGTATCAAAATGCTCACTTCACAGAGAAATACACACAGCCAGTATTCACAAACTGAACGTTTGAAACAAACTGCCAGGATTTTTGTAACTTTGTGACAAATATACAATTTTTATCATTGTCATCCGAAATGTGTCTCAGTTTATTCCCAGTTTCAGTGGATATGAATGACATCACCTTTTCTAGTAAATACAGGCATATTCACTGTGTAAACATGTTCTAGTAGAAACCCAAAATAAAAGAATGAACTTGAAAATGTGCACAGTGTGGGATCTAAAAGACAAGTGATGACTAGGTATTGTTCTTAGGTTTAGTCAAAGTGAATGGTTTTGACTTCAGTGGACTGGGTAAAATGCTCAAATGTCCCTCTGCAGGTTTTCACATTATTCCCAGGGTGTCGAGCGTCGTTCCGGAGAGTTGCCTGCTGATCGGTGTCGGCCTGCTGGTGGGCGTCATCATCAGAGCCATCGGGGAGGAAACCCCCGTCCCCGTCCTCAACACAAAGCTCTTCTTCCTCTACCTGCTGCCTCCCATCATCCTCGATGCCGGCTACTTCCTGCCCATCCGGGCCTTCACGGAGAACATGGGCACCATCCTGGTGTTCGCCGTCGTGGGGACTCTGTGGAACGCCTTCTTCATCGGGGGGATGTTGTACGGCGTGTGTCGTATCGAAGGAGCCCAGCTGGCCAACGTGGACCTGTTGTCCTGCCTGCTGTTCGGAACCATCGTCTCGGCCGTGGACCCCGTGGCAGTTCTGGCTGTGTTCGAGGAGATCCACATCAACGAGCTGCTGCACATCCTGGTGTTTGGAGAGTCGCTGCTCAATGACGCCGTCACTGTGGTGAGTGGACCGAAGGCTGGAGGGACTGTCCTGCAGAAATAGAGGCTGTACTTTTTACTCCACTATACTTATCAACCGGAGTTTCTGGTTACATTTTAAATCAAGATTTCACAATAATAAACACTGCATCATTTTATATAATACAACACATAAGGAAAGATTAAATTAAGGTAAAAGTCAATTTAAGTGACATCCTTGTTTTTGTTCACTCTGTGTTCAATGATCAGTCAGATCAGTGATATGGGTTAGGGTTATGTGTATGCATACTTAATATAGAAATGCACATTGTCCTACTAATCTAACAGGAAATAGAAACTCTACTTTCTGTAATAATATTATCAAGATTATTTCAATGTATTTGGAAAGGAAGAAGGGAGGGAGAGAGGAGGTGAAGAAGGAAGGAAACAGATCATGACCTCATAATATTCTGTATAATATTCTGTCTGCAGGTTCTCTATCACCTGTTCGAGGAGTTTTCTCACGCAGGAACTGTGACTGTGACCGACGCCCTCCTCGGAGTCGTCTGTTTCTTTGTGGTTTCCCTTGGAGGCGTCATGGTGGGAGCCATCTACGGCATCCTGGGTGCCTTCACCTCCCGCTTCACCTCGCACACCCGAGTCATCGAGCCGCTGTTTGTGTTCCTGTACAGCTACATGGCGTACCTCTCTGCTGAGGTCTTCCACCTGTCTGGCATCATGTCGTGAGTTTGTGATGATTGTAATTCATTTCAGTAACCATGGAAACAGTGGTTTTAACTGCCACGCTGTTCATGTTCATGTTCATGTTCAATTTAACGCTGTTAGCTCAGCATAAAGACTGGAATAATGGAAACTGCCAGTCTGACGCTTCCTAAAACTAACTGACAAGTTGCCTCAAAGTAACATAGTTAAGCACACAACTGTCATAAAGCCACAAGTTAGTGTTTTAAGCTTTATAGTTTCAAACTTTGTGGTTTTTCTTGTGGGTTTATTTCCCTTCAGAGAGCTAGACTGGCTGTTTCACTCTGTGTCCTAAATATGAAGCCAGAGCAGACTGGAGACAGTCTTCTCCTCTAACTCTCAGAAATAAAAAGTGAACAGCATTTTTCCCAGCCTCTCACTTATTTCTGAATGTTCTGGCTAAGCTCTCTTGTTTCCTACCTGTCCCACACAGCTTGATAGCCTGTGGCGTGATGATGCGTCCGTACGTGGAAGCTAACATCTCCCACAAGTCGTACACCACCATCAAATATTTCCTGAAGATGTGGAGCAGCGTGAGCGAGACGCTCATCTTCATCTTCCTCGGTGTTTCCACAGTGGCCGGTCCTCACGCCTGGAACTGGACCTTCGTCGTTGTCACTGTGGTCCTCTGTCTGGTGTCCAGAGTGCTGGGTCAGTACTCAGCGGACAGCAGTGTCCAGATGTTGTTTCCTGTTTCCATGACGATGAGGATAATCATGTTTCCCTCTCTGCTTCCTGGTGTTGTTTTTCAGGAGTCATTGGCCTCACTTACATCATCAATAAATTCCGTATTGTGAAGTTGACCAAAAAGGACCAGTTCATTGTGGCCTACGGTGGCCTGCGAGGTGCCATTGCCTTCTCACTGGGCTTCCTGCTGACCGACAGTGAGATGAAGGACATGTTCCTCACCGCCATCATCACAGTCATCTTCTTCACTGTCATTGTGCAGGTGACATGTCTGTGTTTTCATTGGAATAAAGTTATTTGTAGAAAATGTCGGCATAAACAGCCAGATTTTTTTGTTTATTCTTTCTTTTTTTTCATAGTTCAGTTGTTACAATGTCATCGCCTCACTTCCTGTTTCTGTCCTCAGGGAATGACAATCAGGCCTCTGGTGGAGCTTCTGGCTGTGAAGAGGAAAAAGGAGAGCAAAGGATCCATTAATGAGGAGATTCACACACAGGTAGGATCAAGAATGATCTTTCACAGTTTAAGTCCTCTTTTTTTTGTTGTTCATCATTAAAATACTCTATGCAGGAATAACAGCGTATATAAATCCATTTTGTCCTCAGTTCCTCGATCATCTCCTCACAGGAATTGAAGGCATCTGTGGACATTATGGACATCATCACTGGAAAGACAAGTATGATTTGCTCCCTGCTACTGTCTTTAATGAGGAAAGACACAAATAAGCCGTTTTAATGGCATCATAGTGTCGGTGTTAAACATCCAGGGATGCCACTTTTCTCTGTTTTGTAAGCTTTATATGATGAGTCAGGTTATGAGGATACTCATTAATATTGTATATTTACATTTTATATACATGTGTGTATATATATATAAATATATATATTAAATGAAAGGTCAGAAAATTTGTCTGAAGAGGACTTTTTTGAGTGTGAATATTCTGATGTTGACAGGGAGTTGTTTTACCCAGACAAAGATTGAAGCCTCTTTTTCCTCGTCTGATGTAATTTTTACCTCCATATTTTAAATAATACTCTATGTACTCAGTGCTTGGGGGGGAGAGGCAGTAAAGGTTTCTGTACATGAGTGCTCTCTCTGCTGCGCTCAGGCTGAACCGCTTCAACAAAGCCTACGTGAAGAGGTGGCTGATCGCCGGCGAACGCTCCACCGAGCCTCAGCTCATCTCCTTCTACAACAAGATGGAGATGAAGCAGGCCATGATGCTGGTGGAGAGCGGCAGCACTGCCAAGCTGCCTGCAGCCGTGCCCTCCGTCTCAATGCAGTAAGTATCAGTTAATCTAATCTATCAAGTGGACGTGTTATGTTTTTTCCACGTAGAGACGACTTTCTACTAAAGAAGTTGTGTCAGTGATAAGAGGCTCAATGTTATGAATAACCACAGTGTCAATACAGTAATATTCAGACAGTGTTAGAACAATAATAATGTGCTTTGAACATGTAAACATGTTCTAGTAGAAACCCCAAAAACCTAACCTGAACCTGAAGTTATTATACAGTATGTCGTCTTTAAGCCACATTTTTTGGATGTTATCTCAGTACATTGTATATATTCTTTATGTTGTGTACTTTTGCACATAACACCCAAACACTGTATTTTCATTTTACCTAAAACATATGTTCAAAGAAGACCTCACAAGTCTGTGCTGTGAGCCATTCCTGTCAAGACTTTTTAAACTGTAATAACATGTGATGTGCGTCTCAATAGAAACATTCAGCGAGGACGAGCGATCCCGAGCATCTCCAAAAGCCGTGAGCAAGAGATCAGAAAGATCCTGCGAGGCAACCTGCAGAAGACCAGGCAGAGGGTAGGAAATGATTTCTGTGTGGCATGCATGTTAATGAGAGGTCAGAAAGTAAATACATGTGTTTCTGATGCTGTCGTTCATTTTTTCCCCTCCTCAGCTTCGTTCCTACAGCAGACACGACCTGATGATCGACCCATTTGAGGACAACGTGAGTGAAGTTCGCTTCAGGAAGCAGCGGGTGGAGATGGAGAGGAGGGTGAGTTTAACAGCGCCTGTGTTATAGCAGACAGTCTCCGTCATTTACAGAGGGACTGCTTGGTTCTGTTTGAATGAAATGAAACTAAACTGCACTTCAGTCCAATAGCACATCACACATTATGAAACACACAAGGGCACCTCAGCAGTGCCCAGGGGGAGGAACCAGCACCTCTACTGCGAACAGTCCACTCTCCAGACGTGGTCCGACCTGGATTTGAACCATAGACCCTCCAGTTCCCAGGTCCAGGTTGTTGGTTGGTATTCAGTCATAAAGTGAAGTCAGTGCTGACAAACGTTTGTGTCTCATTCACAGATGAGCCACTACCTCACAGTTCCTGCAAACCGACAGGAAACGCCTCCAGTGAGAAAAGTCTGCTTTGAACCAGGTCAGAATTCATCATGGAAGTAAATTTTCACACTGCTGTTTGGCTGATTTGCATTTTATAAAAACACATCATTCGAGTAACAAGACAATGTCGTCATTACATTGTTTGTCCACCAGAGAGTGCAGATAAGTGTAAAATATCCTGCTCACTGCATGTCTTTATTATTATTTTATTTAAAAAAATATTTTCAGGGATCTTAAATTTGGAAGAAGTATGACTATTTTGTTTTACATTAAATCTAAATAGTAAAACCATGATGTTGAAGTATTAACATCAAACATGAATATAGAATATACTAATTATATTTTAATTAGTCATTTATTAATGTGATCACAACAAGTTCACTTATATTTCATATTAAAAAGTACAATATTTGCCCCCACAATGCAGAGAAGTAGAAGTATAACGGAGCATAAAATGTAAATACAAGAACCTTGAAATTCCACTTAAAGAGATAGTTTGGCTGCTTTGTTTGTGGTAAACAGATGTAGTGTGGTGCTAAGCACCTAAAGAGAGTTAAAGTGTACACTGTATGGATAATATTTCCAACACTTTACCTCGCTGTCCAGCAGCCTTTCTAACAATAGTGTACAATTCATTTTGCTGCTGACTTTTCTTTGCTTTTCATGCTGGTCCTCCTGTTTCTCATAACTGAAAAAAGGAAAACTCAAACAAGACACTTGTTTAGGATTTTTAAGCTGCTTATGAACGATGTCAAAGTGCTGATATGTCACGCTGCACTGTATTTGTAACCACCAGAACACCAGGTTTACACTTATGATGACAGTGAGAGCGCCCAAAGCCGGCCGGCTCATCCAGATCCTAGTCCTCCTGATGCCGTCAGCCTGGTGAGCGAAACCCCTCAGAGGCCCCATCAGAGCAGTGAGCCGAGGGCCAAAGAGGTGAGCAAGCAGGTGGAGCAAGAACTGAAACTGTCACGCTGCCTTAGTGACCCTGGGCCAAACAAGGAAGAGGATCTCTCATGATGAAGCGCATCATTCAGAGTTTTTGAAATCAGAGGATGGATCCTCCTCACATCACTTCACATCACAGCATTCAGTCAGGGGAGGTCCCTGAGCGAGAGGGAGCTGTAGCAAAGCTTGATATTTCCAGTGTTATTCTTTTCCATGCTCTGTTTTTGTGATATACAATTATTTTCCACAGTTCATAAGAATTTTTGGTGTAACATATTAACAAAGCATGCACCATTTGCTATTTCAGGATGTTATGACAGCCAAGTGTGCCGCTTTTTGTGTCTTAACAAGCAGACTTGCATCAAATTGTACAGAAAACAGACAGAACACTTGTTTTAACAAGCTTGAAGCACCAGACGGGTGGGGTTTACCTCCTCAAAGCAGAGTGTAAAGAATCTATAAAGCACAGCTCAACCGATAATCACCTGACATGATGGATAATATCGTAGATATATCAGTGTTGGCATGGATATGAGTATCAACACGCTGCTGCACAGAAATACCAAAGATATGTTTGGGGTCTTTTAAAAGCGCAAGGTATCCTGGTGGAAAAGAAAGCATGAATCTGCTGATCCAAGATTGTTAAAATATCTTAGAAGTGGGGAATAAACTGCCACAAATTGTTTGACTGAGGTCAACATCGCTGCATGATTGATCAGTGTTTTCTCAGGGACTGCAGCACAGCACAGCATCAACAGATGCCCTCTGCAGAAGAGACAGTGTTACTGTGCTCCACTCAGCTCTTATGAATATTATAATATTTATAATGTGACTGTGTCATAAGCTTCAGTGTCTTGAGTTTCAGTAACATTCCAGCTTTAATCGACTTGGTCAACTTTTCATCTGACAAAGCTCTACATATCTGTGTTCCTGGTAGCTGAGCATGTTTGAAAGTTAAAGATCATCTTTTTCATAAATGCGCTGCACAGCACTGGACTGCCTGGGCTTCTGCCTTAAGATGAACAGCTTTCTGTGTGTTTGCCACTTGAAATGTTTTTATATTAAAAAAAAGAAATCCTTGAATCGTAACTGTTTGTCAAATGAAGGAGAGTTTTAATTCCTGTCTTAAATAAAGAGGTGTAAATGCATATGCAGTGATTTCTGAGGAAGAAACCTCCAAGAAAGCATCTTGTCTCTGTTGTCTACACATCACTTAATATCTGCTGTTCAGCGTGACTCTCGCTGGAAATTACAGTCCAAATAACAGGGAGTTGGAAGTCCCCAACCTGCCAACCAGCAGTGTGTTTGATGGGATTACAACAACAAGAACAATCATTCTAAGGAAAGCAACACAGCCAGCAGACATGGACTTCAGCGGCACTTGGAAAGTTTATTCTGAGGAAAACACTGAGGAGTTCCTGAAAGTAGTAGGTGAGAATGTTGAATTTAAAAGATGAATCTGGTTATGTATGCATACATTGTTTTTTATTTTATTATTTCTATGCATTCAAGGTGCACCTGAGATGGTTATCAAAATGCGAAAGGAAGCCAAACCAGTGTTAGTGATTGAGCAGAACGGCAAAGACTTCACCTACACCATGAAGAATCCCATCTGCAACAAAGTTCACTCATTCACCCTCGGAAAGGAGACTGAGATGACCACTCTAGATGGCAGGAAGCTGAAGGTGACTCAAGTCTGACCCTCTGTGCAAATCAGGAACACAGAAGTGAAGTCTTGATAGTTGTACATGAGCTGATAATGCACATCTATGTAGGATCAAATTTCAGTGAAGCCACAGTCCTGTTTTGCATTATTGAGTAAAGAGCGTGCAGTAAATGCTGTATCCCTCAGTGCCGCCCCATGCAGTTTCCTTTGAATATTCAGACACTCTAACACTTTCTGCTTTTTCTGACCAGTGCACTGTCAGAGAGGAGAACGGGAAGCTGATTGCTGAGACTGAAATGTTCACCTCTGTTCGAGAGATCCAAGGGGACGAAATGGTTGAGGTCAGTGGCTTTCATTTTTTTTTATTTGAAACTGCTGTGAAAACAAGGTTTTCAGTGCTAGAAAGTGAGTCTCTCTTTATTCTGTTTCAATTCTCTTTTTATTAGTAATTTCTATGGTACAAAAGTCATTGAGAAAACCAATCTCTCATACATACAGTCTGTTAATTAACCTTTCACACTACAGTATGTTTGTTATAACACAAACAAAACAGAGGTGAATGAATAGTCCTTCCACCACAGTATCTGAAATGAGTCCTTAAGAATACCAAATTGGAACTAAATTCCCTAGAAAAAGGTTACATAAATGTGTGGGGTATATTTTTAAGTTTTCCCAGAAAATTCTTACTACGCAGGTAAGAAAGAAACAAAGCCAAAAAACAAACAAAAAAAAGACATAAGTACATGAATACATAAATAAATGATGGTCATACCTGTATAACATATCTAATCCATCTCTCACATCTTTTCAGAAACACATCTTGATGCAGTCTTATGGCAAAGGTTGTTCTTTCCATCTTGAAAATATCATACACTATATCAATCCACTCATCCACCGTGGGTCTCTCTGGTTTCAACCACCTACTTGTAATGCTTTTCTGCAACCATCCACCCTGTGTAAATCTTTACCCAACATTAAAAAATAATCAATCCTTGAATATACCAAATGTGGATTAGAAAAACATGTATAGTCTCTCTTCAGAGGATTTAGCTCCCTCTGCACATCTATCAGACCGATATCCTTTATTGCCAGATTGAACCCTTTATTCAAGTGATTGGGCTGAGCAACATGTACTTTTGAAGAGTCAAGTTTAGGGCTTAATCTAATATTAAAATATCCCCCACAGTTGAGAACACAAGTCAACAAGTCAAATATGTGTCTAAAAAAACTCCAATCAGAATTAGGGGGAGTGTAAATATTCATAAATTCCCTCTGAGAAAAACGTACCTCCCCTCTGTGTCCTTCTTCTCAAATATGGGCTCAAAACTAATCTTATTAGAAATTAATATTGTCACCCCCCTTCTATGGCCAGCTGCATATGATGATGAGAACTGATACTTAAAGCCCATTCTTTTTAATATAACATGCTCTATATCTGATTGATGCATTTCTTGCAAAAAAGCCACCTCAACTTGATCTCTTTTCAGTTTGGTCAGTATCTTACTTCTCTTTATAGGGTTGACTAGATCATTTACATTATAAGTTGCTATTTTAATTGCTTGCATTTATTGTCTGTGAGTCTTGCTTTAATGTGAAACATTACAACAAGATCATCACCTGCCTCTTTTCCAGACCATGACTGCCGGCTCTGTGACTTTCATCAGCAGAAGCAAACGTGTCTGATCCACACCTATCAGCTGGTGGATCCCTTCTCAACCTTCTCAGCTTCAAGCAGGGGGCCATGTGAAGATAACACAAAAAAAACTTAAAAACCTTTAAGTGCATTTAAGAATAAATTTGACTGAATAAATAAACCAACATGTTTCTTTTTATTGGTGGAACCAAGTGAATTTGCACAAGTGCTTAAATATGCATGGGTACTTAACAATTACTTTATATTTCTACTCATCTCAGAGGGAAATATTGCCCTTTTTACTCCAATACATTTTCTGACAGATTTAGTAACTGTGTTAATTACAAGTGCTCATTCAGCGGTATTTAAATAAAATTAACACAACCTCTACAGCAGTAAAATCCAGCATACACTTTAACACAGCAGTGATGTTGTTTGTCTGTGTTTCAATATTTTCAGTACATTCTGCTGAATTTCTCCAGGATTAATAGAGTATGTAATTATTAATCCAAAGCCTATAATAGTAAAATACTGACAGGGACATTTTTCTGCAGCATGAGTAAGCTACATTTGATACCAGAAGTATATAAGTACATTTTGCTGAAGGCTTTGAATGCAGGACTTCAGAATCAGAATCAGACTTTATTTACCCCCTAGGGGCAATTCAGTCTGGCAGCAGATAACCCAGGCGAAAATAAAAGCAAACAACAAAAATGTGTCCATCCCAACATTTAATAAATAATACACAATTAAACTAGACTATAAATATCATCAGCAATAGTAGCAAAGATTGACATTAGCTTAACTAGCTTTTATCGTATTTCCAGTGTGTTGCTGGATCAGAGTACTTCTGGCTTGTGCTGTATCTCGGCTGCAGGTGATGCGCTCCACCGGTAGGGGCGCTGTGGGAATATGACTCCTCTTTTCTGGGGCGGAAGGACCTCATGGCTCCTTGTAAAGCGCATGCTCCTTATTTTCGCTGCAGATTTTCTAGCCCAAAAACATTTCTTCTGCTGAGTGTAACTTTATGGCCAAATACATGAGGCCCCCAAACACGTCTTTGTTCGTCAGAAACATCTCCGATGAATCCCGGTGAGTCCGCACTCAGAGGTGATGAGAACCTCAGGTCATCCATTAACCAACGCTAACTGACTCACATTAACGGGAGCTAACGTTAGCTGACTTAGCTTTGTAGCTAGCTTTGGTTAGCCTCCTCGAAGCAGCCTCAATTTACGTTAAACTAACGTACAGAGGTGCTTTACGCGTCAAACATTTATCAGATATAGCTCATATTGTTAAAATAATACTACTTGTGCATCAACAAAATTACGTACGTGTTACTGTTAGTTTTTCAGCGCCCCTTTGTTAGCGCAGCGTTTCTGATGCACGTTTTAAACCGAAGCTAACAGCTAACGTTAGCGTATCAGCATTGGCCAATTAACTCCCAAACAATAATTGTGTGATCAGTTTGGTGATTTGTAGATGAAATGCTGCACACTTACCTTAAACTGTTGAAGCCATTGGTTTCTTTTTTTGACTGTTTTTTTTAACAAGCCAAGTTAACCTTACGGTTAAACGACACTAGTCATAGTATCCAACGGTTGTAATGGTAATCCACATTTGTAAAAGTGACTAGTACTTGACAGCAAATGTTAATAAAAGCTCACTGAATACAAACTACTCAGGCCTGTTAGAGATCAGTTGTATAATCCACTGACGTAGTTGATTTAGTATTAATACCCTTCAGATTAGTTTTCACTAACCTACTCGTCCAGCAGAATGCCTCCATCAGTTTACAATGGACCAAGGGAAAACCAGGCCAATGTTCACAAGTTTTCCTCCTCCAGCTCATGCTTTTTTGTTTTAGTTTAATTTTGTCTATTTTTGTCAGTTCTGATATCCTAAGCAACAACAACCTGTGTCGACTACAGTACTTTTTCATAACCTGATTACAGACCTGATCATAACCAATTATTGCCCAATGTTGTTTCACGTGGCTGGAAAGAATGTTTGAAAAATGATGTTGGTGCCAATGCTAAATTGTTAATTTATTTTTCTCTTCATTGTGGTAACACATTGATCCAAAGTGCTGCGTTTGTTCATGTCAAGTTGTAGTCTTTGTTAGTGGGCTTTACGTTGACTTGCATGTTGGACAAAAATGGTTTAAGTATCTTTCAAGGGTCAATTTACCCCAAAACACAACAGGATTGTTACAAACAATATTAAAATAATAGGGAAAAAACTGTTCTTGAGCAACAGCCAAACTTAAGCAAATGGCACAAACTGTGTGGAGCGGTGGTTCAGATCAGCAGGTAGGAGGTAGAAGAAGTCTTACTGTGTTTTGGGCTGAACGGTCCCTTTAGCCTGTTCATCAGCTGCTGTCACTGGTTGATGATGTAGATAGAACTGCCCGTGATGGTCAGTTGAGTCATACTTGTATTTACGGTGTTCAGGCCTGAGGATTTGCGGCGTGAGTTTGGCCGCTATGGGCCGATAGTGGATGTCTACATCCCACTTGACTTCTATACACGCCGACCAAGAGGATTTGCATACATTCAATATCCTTTCCCAATGTGTTTTCACTGTGTTTGTGCTCCTGCTAACCAAATGTTTTCATTCCTTTACAGCGGAGAAGATGTGTTTTTATTATGTGTTTTTCTTGCAGTTAATGTGATTGAATATCTAACACACATATTTCTCTGTTATTGCTTCAGAAAATGTAAAAGCATCCAGTTGTGGAACCGGCCACAAAGAGTAACAAAGACCCATGTAGAGTAGCTGTAAAGACAAGTCACACAGACCATCAGGATCAGAGGGAGGGAAAAGGTTGAAAAGAGAAAGTAAAGCATGAAGAGGAAAAGGGAACGGAGACAAAGCTTGGATGTGGCGGCAAAGAATTGGGAAAAGAAAAGTGGTTTAAGAGGAAAAGGCAAGCAGGAAACCCGAGTCTCTGTGGGAGTCGATTAAAGAGTGTAAAGATCAAGATGAAGTTCAAAGTCAAGCATGGCCAAAGGTAACAAGTCTGAATTATTTTGTATCCTCACAAGACAAATCCACAAATTTGACATGACCACAAAATCTGCTTTCCTTGTGATATCAATGCCATATTTAATTTTAATCAAAGCAATTTAATCAATTTTTAATGTTTTGTGATTTTCTTTTTTTATATTTGTAGTCTGATCCCTCAGACAATTATTTGATGTGTTTGAGAAACTTGCTTCATCTTTTATCTCTACAAAAAAAATCAGAGGGTGTATTTGTGTTGCTTTTTTCACATGCTATACTTTATCAAGTAATATGTGCTCATTATAAACTGTTTTATCTTTTAAATCAGGCCACACAAATGGAAAAAAAAAATTCGATAAATGAATCCCTCTTACCATAAATACAGTTGTAAAGAAGAGGGTGTAAAGAAAAAATATTAAATACAGAATCTCTGATGAGTGTGAGAGGTTGATTCTTGTCTTTTTCCCCATTTCACCTGAGAGTAAAAATACACCCAAAACATGAATTGAATGTGTGTGGCTTTGAGGAAAAATGAGAGCAAACTAAAACCCTTAACCACCCAGCATATTTGAGGATGTGCGTGATGCAGAGGACGCGCTCCACAGCCTGGACAGGAAGTGGGTTTGTGGTCGGCAGATTGAAATCCAGTTTGCCCAGGGTGACAGAAAGAGTAAGTGTTCAACTTTTCCATTTATTTTGGCAACCAAATAGTGTCTGCAAATATTTGCAGCAGAGGGAAATTGAGCAGTCAGTGTCACAGAAGTCGTACAGTAGTGGAGATGCAGGATTCACTGTGACGCACCGCACAGCACCACAGTATCTGAAATTATGACACTTAACAAACAGATTTTCCAGAAAATAGACAGCTGGTCAGCATGGAGAGCGCTCAAAGTCAGTGAAATGAACAACAATGTTAAATGTGCTGTGCTCGCGAGATAAGATGAAAGATGAACAAAACATTGAGCAGGTGTTTCCTGTCTGTGGTGAGAAATTGTCTCACTTTTTCTTGGCAACTGAAAACATTAATGTCCATTTAAGTCGTCACTCTGGTCTGATATGATGACTAAAATGTCCTTCAAGTCCTGTTATAAACAATAGTGTCTGTTTATCTTCTATTGAATATATTGACTGCAGGCACCATCTAAACTGGTTCACTGCTGTAATGCCTTGAGGTGTACTCTGTATTTACTGTTGGGCTCATGTGTCAGAAAGCTATTTTTATATTCCAAAATGTGCTGCATAAATAAATACAAACAAATTCTTTGTGGAATTCACATTTTCTACTCTGACCCTGTTTTTCATCAGCCCCAAATCAGATGAAGTCAAAGGAGCGGCACTCTCCAGGCAGATCCTCTCGCTATGACGACCACGATCGAGACGGCAGGCGTAGACGTTCACGCAGCCGCAGCTACGACAGATACAGATCACGCAGCCCCTCTTATGATCGCCATCGCAGGCGGTCTGAGAGCCCTCGCGAGTGAGTAGACTGAATCCTCACAGGTGTTGTCAAAGTTAAACTGAAAAGGAAATGAACCTTTCATGTGTGCCTTCAGGTCTCGTGGACGAATGTACGGAGGAAGAAGCAGGAGCCGCGAGGATGAAAGGTACAACTTTTATGTCATTGTAGCTAGTTAGGTGGTCCAAACTAGAGTTATAACACTTACACTGCCTGGCCAAAAAAAAGTAACCACCAAAAAAAAGGTCACACACTCTAAAATTTCGTTGGACCGCCTTTAGCTTTGATTACGGCACACATTCACCGTGGCATTGTTTTGATAAGCTTCTGCAATGTCACAAGATTTATTTCCATCCAGTGCTGCATTCATTTTTCACCAAGATCTTGCATTGATGATGGTAGAGTCTGACCGCTGCACAAAGCCTTCTCCAGTACATCCCAGAGATTCTCAGTGGGGTTAAGGTCTGGACTCTGTGGTGAAAATGATGCGTCATGCTCCCTGAACCACTCTTTCACTATTTGAGCCTGATGAATCCTGACATTGTCATCTTGGAATATGTCCGTGTCATCAGGAAAGAAAAAAATCCATTGATGGAATAACCTGGTCATTCAGTATGTTCAGGTAGTCACCTGACCTCATTCTTTGAGTGCATACTGTTGATGAACCTGCAGTAATTATCCAATAGGAGGATCGTACCTCTTTGCTTAGTTAAATCCAGGTGGAGACTTTTTCTTTTTTTATTTGGCCGGGTAGTGTAGTTGCAGATTCGATTAACTCTGAGTGCCACTGACAGCTTTTGACCTCATTCAAAATCCGATGCTTGAGTGCCATTGATGTAGTACGCTATCAGAGTGCTTTTTTCAGCAGCGGGTCGCTGATTGCGGTCTCCCGCAGCGGTCTCCCGCAGCCTGTGAGTAGTTGAGGCTTCTGGGATTTTTAGTCGGGACATAAAGAGTTAATATATTCCACAGAGATCAAAGCAGGAAGTGGAGACGATCGTGAGAGAAAAAGTGGCTTCTCTACTCCGCCTCTGATTTTAAAAAAAGAAAGAATAGAACAAACATTTTTTCATGATGAAATAGTCTCTTCTTTCATTTGATCTATTCAGTGTTTTCAGAGTCATAAAACAAAATATTCTGTTAGTCTAGAAATGGCTCGACTCAAATGGCTCAAAATGGGCAAAAATCTGGCAAAAGGCACTTTCTGTTTTAAAAAAACAGCTGACAATGAATTAACATTGAAAGCTAATAATTTAAATGTTTGAGTGTTTTTCTTTTATTATGTCTAAATACTGCAATATTGAGTTGTGGACAAAACAAGTGTTTCAGGTGTCATCTTGGGCTTTTGAGAAACAGTTGCAGCCCTACTGTGAACATTTGTCAAACAGGGCAGTTGAGTTTTTAAACCTGCCGTTGTGTCTTCAGATACAGGCAGCGGCCTCGGAGAGAGTCCAGAGGAAGATCTCGATCACACTCCAAATCTGCATCTCCACGAGAAAACGTCAACCCAGCGTCAACTTCGCGTTACACTGAGGAAGTGCGACGGACACACTCCCCATCCCGCTCCAGGTCGCGGTCTGCATCAAGATCACGCTCTCGTTCACGTTCTCGGTCCCGGTCCTGGGCTGGGCGCAAGTCGGGAGGACGCTAGAAAAGTACCTGCTCCCCATATTATCCGTCGTCAACGTCAGATGCTCCCAAGTCGGTTCATTTGTCAAGAAATGTTTGTTTTGACATGAATGTAACGTCCACTGAACCGTTTGTAGAAAGCTTGTTTTTGCGGCTCCGTTTTAAGAACGATGCTGGTCCTTTGCTTGGTTTTATGAAATTGTATTGGTGAGATTTCCTGATTTAGAAACAGTCAGTTTCTGTGTTCAGTGGTAGTCGGCCAGAAATAATCGTCTTTTTTATATGCGGTTACTGATAATTTTTGTTTTCTAAACCCTATGCACCCATTTTTGGAAAAAATAACCTTCAAGTGTTTTAAAATGAATCCAGTCTGTTGGTGAAGTAATCCAGCGTTTCTGTGTTTTCTCCCATTTATAACAATTTATAATTTATTAGTTTATTTACTGCTGTTTACCCGTAGGTTTGAGCCAGGGTCTCAAGTGATTTTACCTCTTCAACATGGTAAACTCAGTGAACAAAACTGATATAATCATCAACCTAGATTGTCAAAGTAGCAGCCTGAATTGAAAAACATTGAACCATGTAAAGATTTGATCCGTCTGGCTGAAAACTGATCAGCTGTGGCGTCGGATATATTGAGGCTCAAACACACAGAAACGCTGCTGCACTCCTTCAGTGTTAAGATGTTGTCAACCAGTGACTTTAACCACAAACCGTTTCAAATGTACATTAATCTGTTTCAGTTTTGTGGTGTTTTCTGTCAGTTTAGACCTTTTGTCCAAAAGGTATTTTATTTTTGGAACATTTCTCCAAAGTTTGGCTGTGAGAGCAGGAACAAAACTTTCTCTTTGGTGTTTTCCTCGACGGTGTTGATGGTTTTCACTGCATGTTTTATTCTCCTAGTCTTCTATCTTTGGTAGGAAGAAACTGTTATTTTGAGTAATAAATGGATAACATTCAGTATAAGGAAAAGTTGTGTGACCTCAGTTTGTAAATCTGCTTGTAGATGCATGAAGTTTCTTAATAGAAATATTAACAAGCAGTATAATTTAGAAACAAAATGGGTGAAATGTGAGAGTATTATGGGAATTAGTGGAATCACAGTGTGCAGTTATCTGCATGGAAAACAGACCAGTCCAACCATGACTATTGATTTCATTTAATGGATCAGTGCTGGGAGGAACAACAGTGACAAAGCAACCATGTATGAAATCGGACGTGCCCCATTGATCACTGTATTGGAAAAAAGAACATTGATCAAAAAGTACAATGCAGCATGGAGGCTAATGTGAGATACTATCAAGAAAAGTTCAGACTGAGCCAAGATACTATGGTATTTACTATACAGTATAGTATGTACAGAGATGTGATAGAGGCTGACCAGGAACACCAGTAAAAGAGAGGATACTGGTTCACTTCCTGCCACTCAAGGAGTAAGTATTCACTGTTGTCGCTCCAAATGATATAGCAATAAATACTATATCTTTTATTTTAGTCTGTGGGTGTATTTTCTAATATCTATATCTGGGTCCTGTCTGTGCTGAAACATTCACATTGTAAAGGGGACATGACATGACAAAGCAACTTGTGCTCATTAATTTGTGTGTCTGGAGTTTCTACCAGGGGTTGATTCAACAAGTCATTCAAGTTTGGCTCCTCCGTCCTGGTGGGTCCCATCACCACAGCGGACAGCTACCTGTGCAGACCAGGCAGTGGGGGAGTCTTAAAGAGACAGGAGCTAAAATGAACCACTTCAGACAGTGTGATTAAAATAATATGGAAGAACTGATGAAGTTCTTATTCATTTCAATCAATCAATCATCTATTGATTTGATTCCCCATCTGCTATTATTTCTCCATGAGGAGTGAAACCATTAGTCAATTGGCAAAAATATGGCTGCGATCAGTTTGAGCATCAATTAATTTAAGACATATTTATAGCAAAACTAAAAATGATAATATGATAATGATGTTGGTAAACTAAATATATTTACATTTGTTTATCTAGTTTGGATAAAAAAAAAAACACAATTTGATGATATCAACTTCAGCTCTGAGAAACTGAGTTTCCAAAATGAGTAATAGATAAAATAAGTGGATTTTTGGGGATTTCATGTAAATAATACCTTATTATAAATAGTGATTTATCATTCCCCAGTACACTTATTTAACATGTGGGGGCTTATGAAGCTGGTTATAGGATCACTTCCTGCAAGATGAATACTCTGATATTTCTGTTCAGTTAAGAGTGAAAATGCTTTGGTTAACTCTGCAAAATCTGGTTTCCAGAACATGTGTTAATATTGAGACAGTTTAATGAAGAATATGAAATATTTTGACCTGCAGGGTTTGGCATCCAGCCTTGTATGGTGCTGTAATGAATTCCTGAGGATGTAGCCACATAGATAAACTGCAGCCAATGCTGCTAAAATGAGTCGATGCAAGCAAAGAATGCCTGGCAAGCTTGAGAGAACAAAAGAATTAAATGAATTATCAATTATCAAAATACCTACAGATTAATTTTTCAACAACCGATGAAGTGATTAATCGATTTGGCTCCTGCTGCTACAGCCGACACAGTTGATCATGGGTAATAACAGAGCAGTGAACCTGACATGAGCTCATCTTGTCCTCCTCTTTATTGCAGTGATGCAACATGTTTGAAATGAGTGTGTGGTCTCAAGTGCGGCACCTCAACCAATCTTACAATGTCCTCTTCGGGAGCATCTTCTTCTGTGGATTATAATCCATAATCTCAGGCCAGATTCCCATCAAACCCAGTGCATCCTGTCTGTCCTGTGTGCATTTAGAGGATCGCACCAGTTCAACCCTGTTCCTCTGGATACTTTGCTACACATTTCACCCCTAATGACTCGCAGGAACTGGCAGTCAGTCCATTGGTACTGCTGGAAGGTAAATGGCAACAGAGCATCGCTGCAGTATTGATCGTTTTTGTTTCACAGCCTATAAGCTGTGAACGACCAGAGCCAGCAGTCCAGTTTTCACCAACAGATGAGGCTGAAATCTCTCCCACTGTGAAGTTTGACCTTTCAGAGGAGGAGAAATAAACGTGTGCTTTAAGGATTCTCTTCAGCAGCAGTACTTCAAAAAAGGCCTTGATTGTTATATTCCATATCTAAGATGAAAGGTAAGATTTTAAAATAAATGTTTACCTTCCAGCTTTACATGGTGAGATGAATCTGTCTTTGGTGTAAGAAAGTACAGCACAGTTATTTTCTTAATGGAGTACAATTATTGATTGATACTTGATCGTTTCACATGATTAGTGCTGTCTAATGATGACCAATTACACAACATACCTCACATTGTTTTACACAGATGCTGCTGAATGTTGTCACTTAACATTGAAATAATTCAATAATTAAAAATATCCAAAGCAAAGAGCACATAAGTATGATCGCAAAAATACATAGCAAAAGTTAAAGTACTCACTATGGAGCAAGTGGTGTATTGTAAACCCATTTCAGTGCTATAGCTGGTAGAGGAGGAGCGGGTTTTAAACACTTTATTTAGACCTATATGGGTCGTTTGATCCTTAGCAACGTATATGTTTTAAAAGTTGTTTTACTGTATAAAATATTGATCTAAAATGAAAGCTAAGGTTGCCTCCGACATGGGTGAGCTACCTGGTTTCCTGGGTCTGACCTGTGACCCTGTGCTGCCCGTCATCCCGTCTCTCACGGTTAGCACTATTATCAATGAATTTATGAATTATTGGCACAAAATTAATGTGTATAAGTACAAGAATCTGTATTAAACTCATCAGAAACTGGTAAAATTACATTATATTTAATAAATTACTAAACTGAAAAACACACCGGTGTTCATGTTCTGGACTCTTTCCCAATGAAAGTAGCTTGTAGCAGTAAAGTGTAAAGTCCCTAAATCACTTATAACTTATATAACAATCCATCCCTTCAGGTCTTCCTCCAAAATCATCATTAGGAACATAAACAACTGACACGAGTGTTAGTACTCACAGCTTTCACTCTAGCAGTTTGTGGAAGGCTCCAGTGATGTGTCATGAGTGCAGAGTGCACACAGGTAGACAGTCAGACAGGTATCTGCTAACTCATGTTAGGCAGAATGGCAATCAAGTTAATGGACTGCTGTCGGGATCTAATGAGAATTTCAACAAATATGTCCTTGAGCAAGACACATAACCCCAATTACATAGATTAGTTTCCATATTACTTGGTTCACTTTCATCTGCTTATTTGCAAAAATGTATTTGATTTATCAGTGTTGGTGGATATACTGACCGATAATTAAGAAACTGGAGAACAGTGAGTTTGTGTCTCCTTTGCATGGTTTGTTCGCCAGAGAGCACCACCAAGTTGATTTTTTAAACAGTAAAATGTTCTTCTTCATCTATATTTTTGTGAAAAAAAACACACACTGCCAGTCTATAAACACCAGTATCTGCTGAGCTTTACCATCAGTCACTCAGATTTCCTCATTCATTGCAGCTCTGCTAATGTAGAAAAATGGGAGATTGGAACTTCCTCGGTGGGATCTTGGAGGAGGTGCACATCCACTCTACCATGGTCGGCAAGATCTGGCTGACCATCCTGTTCATATTCCGGATGTTGGTGCTGGGTGTCGCAGCAGAGGATGTGTGGAACGACGAGCAGTCAGACTTCATCTGCAACACAGATCAGCCCGGCTGCCGCAACGTCTGCTACGACCAGGCCTTCCCCATCTCCCTCATCCGCTACTGGGTGCTGCAGGTGATCTTTGTGTCCTCGCCCTCACTGGTGTACATGGGTCATGCCATCTACCAGCTGCGAGCTCTGGAGAAGGAGCGCCACTGCAAGAAGGTGGCTCTCCGTCGGGAACTGGAGGCGGTGGATGTGGAGCTGGTGGAGGTGAGGAGGAGGATTGAAAAGGAAATGAAACAGCTGGAGCAGGGGAAGCTCAACAAAGCTCCGCTGAGGGGCTCCCTGTTGTGTACTTATCTGGTCCACATCGTCACCCGCTCAGTGGTGGAGGTCAGCTTCATGGTGTGTCAGTACATCCTCTATGGACACCACCTGAACCCACTTTACAAGTGTGAAAGGGAGCCGTGCCCAAATGTGGTGGATTGCTTCGTCTCCAGGCCAACTGAGAAAACGGTTTTCATGGTATTCATGCAAGTGATCGCCTGCATCTCCCTCTTCCTCAGCCTTCTTGAGATAATGCACCTGGCATTCAAGAAGCTCAAGAGGGGCATCCTGGACTACTACCCACATCTGAAGGCTGACCTCGATGATTATTATGCCGACAAGTCCAAAAAGAACTCTGTTGTGCATCAGGTTTGTGTAGGCACGTCTGTGGGCCGCAAGGCCACTATCCCCACAGCACCATGTGGATACACATTACTGCTAGAAAAGCAGGGCAACGGGCCAACCTACCCTCTTCTTAATGCCTCCTCTGCCTTCATCCCAATAAAAGGGGACCCAGGGGCAAAGCCAGACAGCCACAAGGACGGCAAGGAGGGAGTGCCGAGCCCCACAGAGCAAAACAGCAACTCCAACAACACCAGCAGCGAGACCCGTTCTCCTCCTGCAGACAAACAGGACGAGCCAGACGAACAACATTCACCACATCACGAGGACATGGAGTGTGCAGAGTACCCCACCCTCCCTGTGGCAGACACCTCCTCCTGCGCAACACTGTCAGGCATCACAAGGAAGTCACGGAGGGTCAGTCCACCGTGGAACTGCTCCACCCTGGTGGAGGGAAACGGCTCGGACAGTGGGGATTCCTACCACGGGAACAACAGCAGCATGAAGATGCGTAGCAGCTGTGTCGGACCCAGAGCAAGAATGCTCTCTAAATCAGACATTAAGAGGCTGAGCAGGTCTCAGAGCCCAGACTCTGCAGGGGAGCTGAGCTCAGTATCTCGACACAGCCGGGACAGTAACAGCCCCACCGCCTCCTCTCCGAACCGCAGAGTGTCAGCAACGAGCAGTGCCAGCAGCAGGAGAGCTCCAACTGATCTGCAGATATAAACAGCAGACGTGGTGACAGAAACTCTCAGTGAGCCATGTTTGGGTGCAAGTGATGTGCTATTAATGCACATCTCACAGGTTTAAAGTTATTAATTAAAACAAGCACAATAGGCATTTGTTGCCCATTACAATGGAGATTATGCTCTTGACTCCAAAGAGCAGCCTTTTCCCAATCATATTCAATTTTAAATCTGCAATCTAACATCTACTTTTAAGATTTTAACTGGTGGTCGACCCCAGTGGACAGTTTTGAACACTCACAGGTCTGTTACAGCGATCCAGATGAACATTTAATGATCTGACTGTATGCAACAGCTCTGTCTGAATGATGAGACGGTAATGGAAAACTGAGCCACAAATCCATTATGTTGTTTCAGGTCACAACGTGTTGTTACGCAACCGGACACTTTTAAATTAGCAATGCTGTCTGCTCTCTGTCAATATGGTAAATAAGTGCTAAATATCTTGCTGATGTTACAGCAACATGAATAAAAAGATTGTCTTTAATATGCTGTCATTTATCAGAATTTAATTTCTCTTCAGGCACATGACAAGCAACTGGTTTGACTGGTTTTCTTACTCAGTAACACAGATGATATCAAATGTCGGTTGCTTCTTGTTTTATAACAAAAAATAGCAGTGATGTAGTATTCAAAGCACATCCAGTATTATTTAATAAACCTTCACATATTCCTCAAAAAATGTTATTGTTTTTAAAGTTTTTATTTTTTGTATCCCAACAGCACTGACTACTCAGCTGCGCCCTCCTCATGCGATGGTTCGTACTGCATCAGCTGGAAAAAGATATTGAGGAACAGGATAGAGGTTAAGATCAGAGCAGCACACTGAAACACAGGCAGCTCATTTATGTGTAATTTTAGACTTTTAACAGCATCTCACCCTGTTTCTTAGCTCTTTGTTTTCCTCCATGAGAAGGTTGCATTTCTGTTGCAGGTCTGCCAGCTCCATGCGAAGAGCCTCAGCGTCTGCTGTCTCTGGAGCTGCACCGAGTTGAAGCTTTATGAAACTGTGCAGGTGGTTAAGGTCAATATGGGGTCTTAATATTCAGGCTTCAGAAATAATGCTTGGTAAAGAATAACAGTGACATGTTTCTCACCTTCATGTAAAGCAAAAGAATAATTCCTCCTGGTTCAAGCTCAGCTCCCTGTGTGAGCTATACTAATCCCCCCCCCACTGTACTATGTGTATACTGTACAAAAATTGTACAAGTTGCTGTATTCAGTTATCTAGAAGTGTTTTTCACACTTCAGCCTCCGCAGACAAACTAAATGTTCAGTCTGTGTCACACATTTTGTTTAATTTTCTTTAGTTTAATTTATTCACACACTACCACTTCAGACATACAGTTGGGGTACAACTGGGTAGAGTGAAAGGATCCCCTAAGGAAGCTAAAAGAAAGCTTATAAGTAGAGAACCATAGATAAGCAAAATAGCTAATCACAATATGCCACACTATTAAGTGCAAACCTCTACATACACTCATCAAACCATGACCCAGATGATAATGGGGAAATACAAGCAAGGCACTAACCAAAACATACACTACAATACATAATGCATACAATACATAAACATACAATCATAACATACAGCTCTATTGCTGACATTTTTAAACAATACAAAAATGCTGGTATGTCCTAAAGGGGAGATACAGTTTATAACCGCTAGTTGATATTCTCCCAGTGATTGTCAACACAAAAGTACATGCTTTGTTGTGCATACAGACGTACACGTTGCACAATAAACAATGTGTTGACAAAATGAGCAATCTTATCTCCGGTCAGCGTAACACCAGAGACCTCAACAGTCTGCTGTGGTAAATCTGTAAACAAAAACACTGTTAATGTTTCCAGGAATTACATAGCTTTTCCTGGAAATGTACTGGGTCCAGAGCTGTGGAAAATATCCTGTTCTCACATGTATGCCAACCAGAAGAACTGCCATTGCACTTAGAGGTTAAAGTGCTGGTGGGATACAGGGACCACCATTCTGTAGAGGTTCAACTCAAAGCAGAAACTAGGGTGTATGATGTTTTGTTAGTGTATATCATTGGCTGTACCATGTAAACAGTTGACCAGATGAAAAAGCTTTATGTTTTCCTGCCATTCTTTGTCCTACATACACAACACATCCCCCTTTGTGTTGTTGATGAGGGCTCATCATTTAAAGCACACCAATATTTCTTTATTAGCCCTAAATCCTTTACAGCTGCACACAAGAAAAGGATACTCCAGTGCATTGTTTGGTTTGTCAGTCTCTTCATAAAGTGCCACCAAAACTGCAAGAAGAGAACCAAAATGCAATTGAATCTGTGGGTTTATCACCATTTACACCAATGGCAAATAAATGCTACACTGATTATTTGAATTGATGGTAGACCTACCACTTGTTATAGTGTCCAGGACCCCAGACTTTTCAAGATACCTTCTAAACTGTTCTCGCTTCGACTCTGACGCCTGAATCACAGGACAAATATCTGATTTAACGTTACACATAAGAAGCACACGACTGGCTGGTTTTATCCACGGTAACATATACTTATGATGAAATAAGTGTGTCTCCGCTTGAGGTGAGTCCTGTCTACATTACCATGATGCTAGCTCGTTAGCATGTACGAGCAACTACAACATTTACCGACTAAAAGTAATCAATTAATGAATTATGAAAGTATGTAACTAAATACTTGCTCTGTAATGGGCCATTGATGCGACGGTAGCTGTATACTTCACAGGTGCCCAAAAGTAAGGCGGGCTGGTGGTTGTTGACCTGCTAGCTGGGCTGTTGTCCACCACATACAGGAGGGAGATTCGTTGCCATAACAACACACCAAAACGGCTGCCGGAAACGCATGTTTTACCGACTAGCTTTCATTTTACAAATAACACATTTGAAGGAAGTAAGACCTAACAGCTGTAACGATTCATAAATAATTCAAAATGTTCTGAATTATTTGTTTTGCATTATTTTTTTCGCACTATTCAAACTAAACTAATAGACTGTATGCTAAACTCGAGCAAGGGAGAAGAGCAGGGCAGATATCGGTCATGTGATATGACGTCACATCCTTGGAGCTGATTTATAAAAGATACAGACTGTTTTCACTGGATGGTGTGACATGAGGCGTAGCCTGTCCAGTGTTTTTTAGAGTTTCGGCACAGCTGGCCTCATATGACTGCTTTGCAAAAACAGCAACTCCACTCGTTTGTTGTGTCGCCGGCTGAAACAATGACACAGTCGAGGTGATACTTTTCCTGTTTCATAGTTTTTGACGGTCATGCTTCCCTCATCGAGTATCTTTGGATTGAAGCCCTTCGTAAGGTGAGATATATTTGACGATATACCCACAACAGGTATCGTTAAACAGTTCAACACTAGTTATAGCAAGCTAATAGCAGGTTATACTGGTGTGTGTGTATAGGGCAATGCAATGACTGCATCACAGACCTGTACAGTTTTTGTTATTATCTGTATATGTCTGATACGTGTCATATTAGAGACCCTCACAAATAATTTAGTATTGTCTATTGTTAAACATCATAAAATATGTTATAACAATAATAATAATAATAATAATAATAATTGTGTGCTTTATGGGCAATAAGTTACTGATAGAATACATACATTATTTAGTAGTGTTTGATAATGTTGCGGTGTGTTTAATGTCATTGTTTTGTTATGCTGTTAGCTTGCCAGAATAACAAATTTAATAGCATTTACTCAGCTCTGGTAACTTGTTATTGACACTTGTCTTCATCTTACTAACAGACATCACTTATCAGCTGACAGTGATGTATAGTGCACGTTTTGTCCAAACAGGTTTACTAAGGAAAATGTAATCTGACCTTTTCATCACTGGGTCACCCTGAAGAAGGAAAGGACAATAATATAACACAGTAATTGTTTCAGATAGAAATGAATTGGGCTGTCTTTACTGAGGATCTCATGAGGGGCTGGCACATGCATAGTTGCACAGACACTCTCTTGCAGACATGGGTCACATGGTCATGGTGTAAAGTACATGTTTTTTCATGCATACAGACGTACACTTTGCACAATCTATAAGGGGATGCACGATGTGTGATTGATATCTGTAAAGAATCCATAGTGACATTGAAAACGTTTTGGGAAAATAAATGTTATGTCTCAATAATAACCTTTATTTGTATCAAAGCTTACAAAGGTCAGACAACAATGTGATTTAAAATACACAGATATGCAGTAATAATAATGATTTAATACAGCCAAACACTCAAATTAAAGGACAACATCTAAAATACAAAGTCTAAAATTGTGCATCTTGAGATAATAATTGATTACCAATAATCTAAAGAGATGTCTTTGGGGTTGATTAGTTAAAATATATTCAAGAGCCAATTCCAGATATTTTTTTCTGTGATAACTCAGGATAAATAATAAGACGTCTCCGTCCCCAGCCCTTGTCTAATAGATAAACTCTAGCTTTCCATACTATAATGATATAAGTCAGGATGAGGGCACTCGTTTGGCACTATACAGTACCACACAGCTCAGTGCAAACACTGAAGATACACACTCTAAAATTAGGCATTGTAATTAAGAGCTGGTTTTTCCCGTTAGCTTCCCTCTCACACTGACACTGATAATGAGGACTTTGGGTCTTACTGAAATTGTGATGAGCAGTTGTTACTATTTCCTTTTTATAGACCAAATGATTGAGAAAATGATGGACCAAAGAAATTCATATTAGACCGTTCGATGAGTTGATTTTATCCACAGTTCTGTATAAACTCACTGTCTTCGCAGAGAATCACACAGAAGCATCACTTCAAAACTTTGTGTAAATCAGCCATTAAGCATAAAAAAAGCATAAAATGCCCAATCAATGAAATGTTGAAACAAATTCTTAAGTCAGCTGACAAATGTGCTGACAAATCCCTTTTTGTACAGAGGTTTCAAAGCTGTATGCTGTATGACAAGGATAGGTTAGGATCATAGTTTTGGTAGAGCTGTCATCATATTAAGGGTCATTTACTGTTACTGTAACTGTTTATTATTGAGCTGTCTCAGACCAGCTGCCTCAGAGGATCTTAGTGCCATTATTGCCATGTTCTACTGATAAAACTCCATATGTATGAGAAAACACAGCTCCACCACTAAACCTGATTGGATCATGTAAAAAACGTCTGAATAAGCTCCTTATTTTCAGTTCCTGAAAAGCATTTTTAACAAAAAAGTTTTTGTGCTGCCAGCAACATGATGGCGAGTCGTCACAGCGAAGCGGCAAGTATGAGAAGTGAAACTCAGAAAGATGTAGAATTTAAACATCCTTAAATCTTACAAATAATACATAAAGAGAAAGAAGACATTAATAGTAAAACATATTGACATTAAATGTCCCACATTCTCGATAATTTGCTAAATACATACAGTACATGAATAATAAAAGTGTGAGCATGGTCCCAGTCCCTTTAGATTTCTCCTTAAGAATTATACAAAAGAATCATGTTTTTCTACCAACAGGTCACTGATTAGTTAAAGTTACTATGAGTTTCCCAACATCTTTTTTTTTTCCTCTATTTTGGTGTGTTTTCATGTTTCAAAATCCCTGGTAAGTAAGCTTGGATAGAGCTGTGTGTCAAGCCCTGGACATGGGTAGGTTTCTTGACCAGCACAGCCAGTCTGTTTGTTATAACATGACCTTTCTGTGTTTCTCACAGGTTCCAATAAAGAGACAAACACACACTGAGTTTCATCACCGTCTGCATCATCGTCTCTCTTCCTCGTTCTCCTGCTGCACATCTATTTTGATCATCAGTAACTCAGCTGCAGGTTTGGTGATTTGTCATTGTGTTTGCAGTGGTCTCAACTTTTTCTCCAACTCTGCTGACATGTTGTGTCACTTGACTACTTATCTGTGTCATGTGTTTTTCTCATATCCTTGAGCATCATTGTTGGGTTTTTCCTGTCTTCCGATTACTACCTTTGTCCATCCAGCAGGATTCGTGGACACTATGGCTCAGTGACAGTGTTTTACTAACTCAACATTTCCCCGGTCAGCCGAGTGCCATGCAACCAAATGGCTGCTCCATCAACTCGGCCCCTCTGGAGGAGAACGAGGACTGTGAACCGCTGATTGAGAATGATGCCGGTAGGAAAACATCACAATGTCCCAGAACACAAGGGGATGTCATGAAATATCTTGTTTCATCTAACCTGCTGTATAAAACCTAAAAAAATATTCATTTAACTATCATATTAATGCAGGGTAAAGCAGCTCAACAAAAAAAACAAGAAAACCAATGGGATTTTTCCTTTTTTCCATTTCCATTTTTTTGTCTCATTCAACCACTTATCAACTCAATCAATTCCAGAGTGGGATATTTACTGACATATTTTATATTATCAGACACATTTTTGAAATCTCTTAAGCTTGTGTTAAACAGACCTTATTTCAAGATCCAAAAACCCACTAACCTCGAGAAAAGGGAACACCCGTTAACACTCATATCCAGGGTTTAGGACTCATTTCTGTACCACTAAATAAATAAAGATGGTAGCTGAAAATTGACATATACACTGAATTGGCTGCCAATTAAGACACATAATATTTTATTGTGAATGGTAGTGTATTAATCATTTCTCTGGTTTAAAGTAGAAGGAGGTTTCACCTGGTTATATGGAGAAGAGAAATGCAAACAAACAAAACTTGTATTAAGTGCAACTTTATTTTCAGACCAAGGTTTCGGCTTGTGACCTCTAACCCAGAGAGTTGCTCTTCAGAGTTAGTTTAAAAGAGTGGATTAGTGGGAGTATGTCCTGTTAAAGGATACTGTATACCAGTAATACATTTTGTATTATTTCAGATGTTACTGTAGGTGAGTTGATATGAGCCAACTGTCCCAGGCTTTTCATGTAGTATTATCACTAGTACTGGTAGTACTAGTACAGGTTACTGTGTGAAGGACAATGATAGTAATACAGGTTACTGTACTGTACTGTAACGATTGGTCAGCTACATTAGCTCCGAGCTAACATGGTTTTCCCTCTGTGCTCACAGTCCAAACTATGTATGTTCTTCTCACACTTTATTCCAGCTCCTCCTCTGTGCTGCTCCACTCGCTTCAACCTGGCCATGCTGATGTTCTTTGGGTTCTCTGTGGTCTACGGTCTCCGTGTCAACCTCAGTGTTGCCATGGTAGCCATGGTGAATGCCACTGACTCCAAACCAGCCCTGAACAGCTCTGTAGTCAAGGCCTGTCCAGTGCCGGAGTCTGATAACACCACTGACACTTTTCTTCAACCTGAGGGGGTAATGAACAGTGTATTTTTTCTACATGTTACAACATGTGTGTGTGCAGTTTGGAAGAAAATCAGTTGGGATGAAATACCCATACTTCAAGCTAATGACTGGGAAAAATCCTGTCTGTGCATTGAGATAAAGGTTTCTTTGCCAGACTTCACTTTACTGCCAGATTTTTTCCACATTCTGTCTGTGTTGACCCTTTACTCCATCCATTCATCCATTATCTACCGCTTATCCTCTCATAGGGTCGTGGGGGGCTGTCTTACAGAGAGTGGCAACTTGTGTAAAAAAAAAAAAATGAGGGGAACACGATCAGAAGTGTGGTACCAGCTGCAGTAAAGCACAGTAATCTTTATATACAAACTGATTTACAGCTGTATGTCTCAGTGTCCTCAATGTATACTATCTTCTGACCCCACAGGTCATACATTTAAAAGTTTTCAACCTTGACTTAAGGCATACACTATTTTCCTGGCCTTTAATTTCATCCATCCATCATCCATCCATTTTCTACCTCTTATCCTCTCATAGGGTCGTGGGGGGGCTGGAGCCTATCCCAGCTGTCTTAGGGTGAAAGGCAGGGTACACCCTGGACAAGTCTCCAGTTCATCACAGGACACATAGAGACAGACAACCACTCACACTCACATTCACACCTACGGTCAATTTAAATTAACCAATTAACCTAATCCCCATGCATGTTTTGGATGGTGGGAGGAAGCCAGAGTACCAGAGAGAACCCACACAGACATGAGGAGAACATGACAACTCCACACAGAAAGGCCCTGGGCCCGGGATTCGAACCCAGTACCTTCTTGCTGTGAGGCGACAGTGCTAACCACTACACCACCGCCCAACCTCATCAAAAACTCAACGTCAAAACTCATCTTAAATCCAATGAATAAGAGTACATGGCCTGTCAACAGCGTCTGAATGCCTTTGACCGTTCACATGCCCTCTGTTCATCCTCAGATGCCCCAGTACCCGTGGGACTCAGAGACTCAGGGCTGGCTGCTGGGAGCCTTCTTCTTTGGCTATCTGTGCACACAGATCCCAGGTGGCTACCTCTCCGGTCTCTATGGGGGGAGCATCTTCCTGGGTTTGGGTGTGCTGGGCACTGCTGCCCTCACCCTGCTCACCCCTCTGGCTGCTAAGATGGGCTCACACTGGCTGTTTGCTCTACGAGCGCTGGAGGGCTTTGGGGAGGTAAGATTGTGCTGAGTATGTGTACTTCTACTTTACAGTAAGGGACTTTTACAGTATATAGATGTGTGCTTTAGTTGTTTTACAGAGCTTCAACTAACAGTTACATATTCATTCATGTTGTTTTCTTTTCTAAAACCATTGATTATCAAAATAGTTGCTGATAAATCATTTCAGCTGTTTTACAACCCAGAAGTATCATTGCTACACCTTCACATTCTATACTAACACACACATGTTGCTGCTTGTCTCACTGCCTGCCTCTCCATGCTTCTCCAGGGTGTTACTTTCCCAGCCATGATGGCCATGTGGACTCGGTGGGCTCCCCCTCTGGAGCGCTCTCGTCTAATGACCCTGTCTGGTAATGGGTCCAACTTTGGGGCCTTTTTGGCCCTGCCACTGACCGGCTACATCTGCCAAACTTTAGGCTGGCCGGCTGTCTTCTACATCTGTGGTGAGGGAGGGGAACTCAAATACAATCACATACTCATACACATACTGACCTACCAGGGTAAAGATGGCTGGGTGATTCTGCACAAAAATAAGACATTTAAACATGCAGAACATGGAGTCTCTTTCTCATATAAGCAATTATTATGCAAGGAATTAGATGTGATAAAAATACTGTCGTCGCTGTATTTGACAAACAGAAATGAGTTAGGGAATACTCAGACAAAAGCAGTGGTGGAAGAAGAACTATTAAGCAAAAACAAGTATGCTTTAAAAATGTTTCCTCGGTAAAAGTACAAAAGTGTTAGTATCAAAATATACTTCTATTTCAGAATAGAGCGTTACTCACCGGCCACTTCATTACTGTAGGTACAGTACTGTTCAATTTCTTGTTCACACAAATAATCAGGCGATTACATGACTGCAACTCAATGCATTTGGTCACATAGACGTGGTCAAGACAACATGCTACAGTTCAAACACATCATCAAAATGAGGAAGAAAGAAGATTTACGTGACTTTGAACGTGTCATGGTTGTTGTTGTCAGACAGGCTGCTCTGAGTATTTCAGAAACTGCTGATCTACTGGGATTTTCACTGCAACCATCTCTAGGGTTCACATAGAATGATCCAGAAAAGAAGAAATATCCAGTGAGCGGCAGCAGTGTGGATGAAAATGTACTGTTAAATGCTGAATGGTAATGGTGGTGTTCATTTCACTGCTGTATAAACCTTTTCAAACTGACAACATTAACATTATTAATAAGCCTTTTTGTATTTCCTGTTCTCATGAATTTCCCAGTCAGTGAAGTCGTATCTTAACCTGTAATAATACACATACAAGGTTAAGAGGCTCATTAAATGTTGGAAAATATAATCTGTAAACTATTCCAAGTAGCACGATATATTTGGTGCAGCAGCAGTAGGCTACCCATGTACATTAAATTATATAATATAGAATTATCCCCAGTTTTACTAAATGTATTAGACTCTCATTATGTCCCTTTTTCTAGGACAGAAAGCTGTGACTTTTTGGAATCCTGATTACATTACACTGTTCGGTTTAGTCCGACACTCCCCAAGCCTGTAATCATTTATATTATTTATCTGTATGTAGTATAGTTTATATTACTAAATGCAAATGTGCAGATGGAAATACTCAGTATTAACATTAAGTTACCTCTGATTGGCTTTTCAGAATAATGTTCCCCACATCAGGAGCAAGACATCAGGCATTCACTGTCAGCTCTGAATGCTGGCACCTTTCCTGTAATTATTCACTACCATATACAGTATAATGTCCCTGTGTCTCTTTCAGGGGCTGGTGGTTGTCTCTGGGCAATCTTTTGGTTTATCTTTGTATCAGATGACCCTCGCATCCACCGTGGAATCAGCCAAGAGGAGAGGGATTACATCACAAACTCTATCGGACCACAGGTGCGCATTTTATTCACTGTGACATGCAGCTCAGGTTTATCAGCTGCTGCTCTACTTTTTGGGGCTAAATAAAGTAAGCAGGAGTGATAAGAAATGACGACAGAGGTAAATGTTTGAAAAATGAAAACGACCCAGCAGCTTCTCTTTGTAGATGAGGTATAAACCTCAGACACATTTCTAAGGGAGGAGTGAGTGCTGTAGTCCAGTTTTGGATGAACTGAAAGTGAGTTGTTAACCTCACACCTCCACTTCATGTTCTTAAGTTCCCTAAAAAAAGGGTCTCACTTTCTCAGACAGGAGCAGTGGGACTGCATTATGCATTATTAGTTGTTACCTCTCCACATGAGGCCCTAGCACTAGAAAATATGATTACTAACTGTTAATGGTTGTATGTAATAAGATAAATAGTACAATAGGTAATGTCAATGATAAATAAGGATGTAGTGCAGTCATTTTTTTCATCATATTTGTGTCTTGTTTCCTAAATGTGCCGTCATTAACCCACAGGGAACAGGTCATGGCTGGTCCCTGCCTCTGCTGCCCATAGTCCTGTCAGTCCCTCTGTGGTCCATCATCATCGCCCAGATGTGTTCAAACTGGTCCTACTACACCCTGCTCACCTCCCTGCCCACCTACATGAGCAAAATCCTGCATTTTGACCTCAAATCGGTGAGGTTTCCATTTATTTGTTCCTGTTTCAAGTAAAAAAAAAAACAAAACATTTGCTAAATAGTGTTTGTCAGCTTTATGTTCATGCTCCTCTGACCTGTAGACGTAGAATTGAAGCTGAAGTCTGTAACTGACTAAAATGTTTCTGTGCTTGTTATCAGAAAAGTGAACACACATTAAAGTGTTGTAATGTATGAATCTCCCTTTGGTTTTTCAGTAATGTTAACTTGTCTTCTATCACTGTGTCTAATGGAACTGGTGCAAAGTAATATGTCTTTATGCTAAACTGCTGTAGTCTGTCTGACTTCTCTATGGCAGCCTTCACACTGTTGTTTGTGTTTACATATGTTTATGTGTGCATCACTTAAAGCAGGACAAAGACAAGCTTCCTGTAATCAAATCCTTCACTGAATAGGACCACAGCTCTGATATCTCTCGGTTTCTCTCCAGAATGGCTTCCTCTCTGCTCTGCCATACCTCGGTGCCTGGCTGTGCTCAACGGCGTCGGGTGTTGTGGCGGACCACCTCATTGAGAAGAAAACCTTAAGTGTCACTGCAGTGCGCAAGCTTTTCACAGTCATAGGTGAGATAAGACTTTGCTCTCAGATCCATGCACCCTCAGGGATGGAGGTGTAGCAGAAGTGAAGGACTCAGGAAGTAATTTACATTGGAGTGTTTGTTATGTCCGAAATTCCATACTACACACTACATATGTGTACTATCATTCACCATACTTTTGAGTGAATAAACATAGCATGCATCTTTCCGACGCACTTCCTGAGAGCTTCTTGCCGGTTGGATTGGAGATGCGTAACCGTGGTAACCCGTGCCAACCTCACCTCTAACGGCAATCTGCGATATTAATACATCTAATAATAATAATCTAATAATACATCATTGATATGCATCCGATAAGAAGCCACACGGTAATTAATTGATTAATTAAGCCACTGTCTGTTGTGTTGTTGTCGTCTCCGCTACATTGCATTGTGGGACATTTATGCCGGCGTAGTGTCCAGTGCTTGCATACTGTAATATTTACCGGAAATCGTATGCACCTCAAGTACTATTTGGGTTCATACTAAGGTCTCTGACATACTAAAAAATCTCACATACTGTTTTAGTATACTCAATAGGACGTTAGTACGGAATTTCAGACGCAGCCACTGTCTTGTGTTGATCAAGTGCAGTATAAAGTACAAACAGTGGAAACAACAGTGTTAAAAGTTTCCTGACTGTCTGAGGTGGAGGAAGTGTGTGTCTCTCTTTGAAACTGCTGAGAGTTCAATTCTTACTCTTGCTAAAGGTCAAGTATTTGTCACACAAAGTTAATTTTTTCCTTTGCTGACAAGTTAAAAAACTCATTTTAGCAGGACAGTCTGCAGTAATAAATGAGCTGATTAGAGTGAAACTTACATGTTAATTACATGTACTGTAGTTTGCTTATAAACAGGTCTGAAGCACTGCCACTAACTTCGACCATTAGTTTAACAGAAGTTATAGTCTTAGTTTAGTATATTATTATTATATCTAATAACCCAAAGTAAAGCATTAATATTTGAGGAATAATTCAGTTATTGATCAATTTGACTCTCTGGACCACTGACATACACTATATTATCAAAAGTATTTGCTCACCCATCCAAATAATCAGAATCAGGTGTTCCAATCACTTCCATGGACACAGGTGTATAAAATCAAGCACCTAGGCATGCAGACTGCTTTTACAAACATTTGTGAAAGAATGGGTCGCTCTCAGGAGCTCAGTGAATTCCAGCGTGGAACTGTGATAGGATGCCACCTGTGCAACAAATCCAGTCATGGAATTTCCTCACTCCTAAATATTCCACAGTCAGCTGTCAGCTGTATTATAAGAACGTGGAAGTGTTTGGGAACGACAGCAACTCAGCCATGAAGTGGTAGACCACGTAAACTGATGGAGCGGGGTCAGTGGATGCTGAGGCACATAGTGTGAAGAGGTCGCCAACTTTCTGCAGAGTCAATCACTACAGACCTCCAAACTTCATGTGGCCTTCAGATTAGCTCAAGAACAGTGCACAGAGAGCTTCATGGAATGGGTTTCCATGGCCGAGCAGCTGCATCCAAGCCATACATCACCAAGTGCAATGTAAAGCGTCAGATGCAGTGGTGTAAAGCACGCCACCACTGGACTCTAGAGCAGTGGAGACATGTTCTCTGGAGTGATGAATCACACTTCTCCATCTGGCAATCTGATGGACGAGTCTGGGTTTGGTGGTTGCCAGGAGAACGATACTTGTCGGACTGCATTGTGCCAAGTGTAAAGTTTGGTGGAGGGGGGATTATGGTGTGGGGTTGTTTTTCAGGAGCTGGGCTTGGCCCCTTAGTTCCAGTGAAAGGAACTCTGAATGCTTCAGCATACCAAGACATTTTGGACAATTCCATGCTCCCAACTTTGTGGGAACAGTTTTGAGCTCTTGATTCCTGTGATTATTTTTTGCTCTTTCACTCAGATAATGAAAAAAACTGTCCACAAACTGTCGGTCCAACACAAAGAAACAAGTTTTGAAATTGAAAAATGTTAAAAAAATCTGCGTCAGTATCATACATTTAGAAAAGTGCTTTTTCAGTAATTATATGATTGGCCTATTACATTTCTGAGCAAAAGAAGTACCGTTTGGTCCACTGATCAGTTTTCCTGGAACAAAAGACTCAAAATGTCCTTGTGGTAAACAAACAGTTTTCTGTTAATAAGTACAATATTAATTAATTATCAGTACAATATAGAGAAATTAATGAATTTCAGACCAAAAACAAAATGAAGATGTCTCTTGAAGTAACACTGCCCTCATCAGGTTTAGAGTCAGTACTGAAAAGATCATGACACAAATATCCAGGTAGAAACTTCTAAATATTAAAAGACAGAAAGAGAACCAGCAACACCAGTGATGTTTTCACAACGTGTCCTGCTATCGCCTTCATTTTTTTCACCTCTCACCTCCATTCTGCAGGTGTGTTGCCAGCGGCTGCTCTCCTGGTGGCTGTTGGTTATGCCGGCTGCAGCCACATCCTCACCGTTACCTTCCTCACACTCTCTGCAACCATAGCAGGAGCCACCGCCTCCGGAGTCTACATCAACCAGATAGACATGGCTCCTCGGTGGGTGTCCTCACTCCTTCCCTACTCAGGAATTCAGCCATTCATCAGCATATTAGGGCTGAACGTGGCTGTTTCAATTTCCTACGTTGACATCTTGGAATATCCACCATCCCGAGATATTCAGTTCACAATATGAAACAGCTAAAGCTGCAAATTGTGATATTTACTAACTGAAACCTTTTTTTTTATTTGTAGAAACACTCAAGTAAAAAAAAAAAAAAGAATTCTACAGTTTTGGTTCTCCTGACCGTGTTTGTTTGCTCTGTCTCCTGCAGGTATGCAGGATTCCTTCTAGGAATCACCAACACCTTTGGAACCATTCCTGGAGTCATCGCTCCCATCGCTACAGGATACTTTACTGAGGATGTGAGTCCCTAAAATGATTTGTTCTGTCTCTAAAATTAGCATTTATATTATGTAGATATATAAATCAACACAATCACAATAAAGGGCCTTACTAATGAGGTGTGGTTACATTGTACCACCTGGTCTAAAGAGTGGTGTGGTATATTCCTGCTATTTAAAGGGTGCAGAGTAAGATGTGCCTACATAGGCGGGTTTACATTTGAAATTTTGAGCATCACACATTTACAGATTTTACACTGCCTGGCCAAAAAAAATGTCACACTCTAATATTTCGTTGGACCGTCTTTAGCTTTGATTACGGCATGCTTTCGCTGTGGCATTGTTTTGATAAGCTTCTCCTTCACAAGATTTATTTCCATCCAGTGCTGCATTCATTTTTCACCAAGATCTTGCATTGATGATGGTAGAGTCTGACCGCTGCACAAAGCCTTCTCCAGCACATCCCAGAGATTCTCAGTGGGGTTAAGGTCTGGACTCTGTGGTGAAAATGATGCGTCATGCTCCCTGAACCACTCTTTCACTATTTGAGCCTGATGAATCCTGACATTGTCATCTTGGAATATGCCCGTGCCATCAGGAAAGAAAAAAATCCATTGATGGAAATACCTGGTCATTCAGTATATTCAGGTAGTCAGCTGACCTCATTGTTTGAGCACATATTGTTTACTTAGTTAAATCCAGCTGGCGACTCTTTCTTTGGCCAGGCAGTGTATTTATGCAGTTAGATTTTCCCTCCTTTAAAGGGATTGGTTTAATTCATGGCATGTCTGAAAACACACCATACATGAGTCATTAAGAGACTAAATACAACCTCCTTATCACTTGCAAATTGCACCGGTTAACTAGCAGTGAAGTGAAGTTGAACACATCCTACATGCACATTTAGTGTGTTATTTTTATTCCAAGGTGTTCCAAACCTGGATAAATTGATTAATGGAGAAAATAATCAATTCAAAAATAGTGAAAATTATCTTTGCGTGCAGAGAGTTTGTCCTACTGTAATGCCTGACCCTCTTCTTCCCTGGTTGTTAGCACACCCTGGCAGGCTGGAGGAATGTGTTCTGGGTGGCAGCGGGGATAAACGTCTTTGGTGCTCTCTTCTACATAATATTCGGCAGCGCAAAGATCCAGCCATGGGCCATCACAGAGGAGGAGAGGGAACAAGCTGCGAAAGACAGGAGCAGGCCCATCTCCACTTAAAGCAAATGAACAGAATATATTCAGGCTGACAAACACAAAGAAAAGTAGGATATGTTGTTCAGCCTTAAAGCACAGTTGGATATATTTTTACCTTGAAAGACAGAGTGATCAACAGTGCCTAACATATCAATGGACCGAGATATTTTAATCAACAATATCCAGCATTTTAACCACTTTGTTCAATGATTCCAGTATTTAACGCTCTGCTGGACATTCACTGCCTTAACAATCAGGAAACTGTGAATCATGTTACTCTTGTTCTGTTTGTTAAAGAAATTCAGAGATGCACAAATCTTTTCCATATTTACATTGTTACAGTGATATTTGCCTTTTGTTAATATATTGACTATTTAGCACCTCAGACCAAAACAAAACATTTTTTAATATCGTTCTAAGGTTTTCTTGAGCTGTGACTGTGTTTGTTTTATGAACCAACCACATCATACCAAAGGATTTTATATGATGAGTTATGAGCCTCTAACTAATTTTAGCTGCTTTGTTAACAGCTGTTTTCTGACCACTTCTAGATTGTCCTGCAGGACCAAAGGAGGCACTTTTCTCATACAAAATACACCAAAAGCCTTATACTTTACAATAGTGGCAATATTTAGCAAATAATGTTTACAAAGACAATGTTCTTGTCTGCTTAGAAAATGTGTCTTGTCCAGATATGTTAATTAGAGTTAATATTTTCTTGGGAAATGTTTGTTTTATTGAGCAAAACTAAAATCAATGAAATGTTTGCACTATTGTGTTGTTGCAGATTGTTGTGATCTTGCATTAACTTCAGTTGGCACAGAAAATGACACTCATCAAAGTGTGTAAGAATTAAGGATTTATTATTGTCATAATGAAATGTGGTTGAAGTCCCCTCCACTCCATACACATAGAAATTAAAAAAACAAACTGATATTTAAATGATAGAGACTCCTGGTGTGCCAACACAATGATCCAAATGTTGTTTCAGTGGAAGAATGTTTTTAGATGAATATTTGATCTTTTATTGTAACTGTTTTTATTGACCGAGAATAACTTTGACTCCTTTGACTCTAGTGGGATAGTAAACCTCCATAAGAGCTCAGTGTCCTCTATACAGGCCCTTTTCACTGCAGCCAGTTTGATTAATCATAGCAGGGTAAATGCAGGTATAATTTATCAAATACAGTAAATGCTGTGAAAATGTCCACGAGCTTTCAGATCAGTGATTCAGTTTAGACACACCACATTATGTGCTTCCTGTAGTTACTGTCTGCAAAGGTTGTAAATCACACTGATTGTGTTTGAGTCCACTTGCGATATGGGGATATTATATTTGACTTTTTTTGCTGGATTTTAAACACAATCAGCAATAAATACCTTCAACAAAGTGTTTTTGGCTGTGACTAGTTTTTCAGCCACTAGATGGCACAGGAAGCTAAATACTGACTTTACTGAGCTGTCAAAATGGAAATCAGCATTTTGAACAGTTGTTCTTTGAAAAACAGCTGTTATAACATTAAGTGTGTATGTATAAGTATACTGTATATTGGTATGTTGTATTGTAGGTAATGTGGTGGAAGAAGTAGCCACATATTTTACTTAAGAACCAAAATTTAAACATACACATGAAAGTACTCACTTTGCAGCCAAAACATGCTTTGTAGTTGTGTATATATTACTTTTTGTATTATAAGATCATTATTATTATTATTATTATTATTATTGTTGAAACAGGAACATCCATCCATCCATTATCTACCTCTTATCCTCACATAGGGTCTTAGGGGGGCTGGAGCCTATCCCAGCTGTCTTATGGTGAAAGACAGGGTACACCCTGGACAAGTCTCCAGTTCATCACAGGACACATAGAGACAGACAACCACTCACACTCACACCTACGGACAATTTAAATTAACCAATTAAGCTAATCCCCATGCATGTTTTTGGATGGTGGGAGGAAGCCGGAGTACCAGAGAGAACCCACACAGACATGAGGAGAACATGCAAACTCCACACAGAAAGGCCCCGGTACCTTCTTGCTGTGAGGCGACAGTACTAACCACTACATTTAATACAATTTTTAAATCTTCATATGCAAATAAACTACAAGTATCAAATAACTGTTGAGTGGTTAAGGTATTTCCTCTGAAATGTAGTGCTACATAAAACTGTACTTAATTACATAGTGATTTTCCATCACGCTGCAGGCATACTACTTACATTTGTTGGATTCAAATAATATTTCAAGCAATTATTTAGTGTCAGATGCTTACAGTTCTCATATAAAATAGAAAAGAAGTATAACCAATATGATGACCTATATCTAATTTTCTCAGCCACGTACTATGTAGAGTTCTTAAAATAATTGCAGATGAATAAATAGATAAGGCTCTAATATTGCACATCTTGAATATTGTACATGTAAGGTTCATGTATCCTAAATAACCACAACACTGTCCATTATAGACTCAAAGTGGAAAACCAGAGTGCATGCAGTATCCCATTGTAACTGTCTCTTTTAGTGCTGAAATACAGTGGTGGAATGCATGTAAATACTAATTTTGACATAGCCTTACTACTACTACGCAATGATTATTATATGCTATTTACAGAACACATGATTCAGTACTTGTAACGTAGTATTTCTACACTGCGATTTCCTACTTTGAAATAAGTAAAGGCCCTGGGAAAGTAGGAAAAAAGTACTTCTTCTACCACTGCAGAACTTTGTCCCAGTTTGTGAACAGACTGTAGCTCACAGACTGTAGCTCAGTGTAGCTCACAGACTGTAGCTAGCTCACAGACTGTAGCTCAGTGTAGCTCACAGACTGTAGCTCAGTGTAGCTCACAGACTGTAGCTAGCTCACAGACTGTAGCTCAGTGTAGCTCACAGACTGTAGCTCAGTGTAGCTCACAGACTGTAGCTAGCTCACAGAGTGTAGCTCAGTGTAGCTCACAGACTGTAGCTAGCTCACAGACTGTGGCTCACAGACTGTAGCTCAGTGTAGCTCACAGACTGTAGCTCAGTGTAGCTCACAGACTGTAGCTCAGTGTAGCTCACAGACTGTAGCTAGCTCACAGACTGTAGCTCAGTGTAGCTCACAGACTGTAGCTAGCTCACAGACTGTAGCTCAGTGTAGCTCACAGACTGTAGCTAGCTCACAGAGTGTAGCTCAGTGTAGCTCACAGACTGTAGCTAGCTCACAGACTGTAGCTCAGTGTAGCTCACAGACTGTAGCTAGCTCACAGAGTGTAGCTCAGTGTAGCTCACAGAGTGTAGCTCAGTGTAGCTCACAGACTGTAGCTCACAGACTGTAGCTCACAGACTGTATCTCAGTGTAGCTCACAGACTGTAGCTAGCTCACAGACTGTAGCTCAGTGTAGCTCACAGACTGTAGCTAGCTCACAGACTGTAGCTAAGTGTAGCTCACAGACTGTAGCTAGCTCACAGACTGTAGCTCAGTGTAGCTCACAGACTGAAGCTCAGTGTAGCTCACAGACTGTAGCTAGCTCACAGACTGTAGCTCAGTGTAGCTCACAGACTGTAGCTAGCTCACAGACTGTAGCTCAGTGTAGCTCACAGACTGTAGCTCAGTGTAGCTCACAGACTGTAGCTAGCTCACAGAGTGTAGCTCAGCGTAGCTCACAGACTGTAGCTAGCTCACAGAGTGTAGCTCAGCGTAGCTCACAGACTGTAGCTCAGTGTAGCTCACAGACTGTAGCTAGCTCACAGAGTGTAGCTCAGTGTAGCTCACAGACTGTAGCTCAGTGTAGCTCACAGACTGTAGCTCACAGACTGTAGCTCACAGACTGAAGCTCACAGACTGTAGCTCAGTGTAGCTCACAGAGTGTAGCTCACAGAGTGTAGCTCACAGACTGTAGCTCAGTGTAGCTTACAGACTGTAGCTCACAGACTGTAGCTCAGTGTAGCTCACAGAGTGTAGCTCACAGACTGTAGCTCAGTGTAGCTCACAGAGTGTAGCTCACAGACTGTAGCTCACAGAGTGTAGCTCACAGACTGTAGCTCAGTGTAGCTCACAGACTATAGCTCAGTGTAGCTCACAGACTGTAGCTCAGTGTAGCTCACAGACTATAGCTCAGTGTAGCTCACAGACTGTAGCTCAGTGTAGCTCACAGACTGTAGCTCAGTGTAGCTCACAGACTATAGCTCAGTGTAGCTCACAGACTGTAGCTCAGTGTAGCTCACAGACTATAGCTCAGTGTAGCTCACAGACTGTAGCTCAGTGTAGCTCACAGACTCTGGTGGTTACAGGAATGCTGCTGAGGCTTGCATCAGACGCTTGATGAATGACCCGGATGTTCTTCTGCTGAAGCTAGTGGTGTAACAGGAAATGTCGTCCCCCTCTCTCGTGACGTTCCTCTGAATACTTCCACTTTTTCCGTTCGCCTAATCTATTGATGATAGTCACTAAAACTTCACTGTCTCTCTTGGTCAAAATAACTCCTCCATACTGTTTGATGTGTCATGTAGATGACGCAATCTTTCCTTATTTTTTGCTGACTCGGATTTGGATTTACAGTTAGTCCAACTAACGAATTTCACAACGGCTAGCTAACGTTATTGGTTTTATTAGCATTAGGAATGCTTTAATGGTTGACTTAATGTTATTCTGTGTCTCTAATAATACACACACACACTATGCAGTTTCACTCCAGACTAAAGGGTGGCGCTTACGCACGGGAATAGTTTCCGCCGTTAAAAAGAAAACGAAGAAGAAGAATACACACAAAGAGAGAGATAGACACACACACGCTGTGAACGAATGTGAATGATTACCTTATATTTGTGCTTTGAAGACTATAAAACAACACAGTGACGTCAGCATCTTTTGTCTTGGCGTTTCCAAATCTTCACCTTTAAAGGTGCCTCTTTTTATTATTTATGTTGCATCTGTTTTATACTTTGATTTATTGCTCTGGATTCTTAAAAGTCAAGGAAGTATTTCACTGTACAGGGAAATATGTTTCCTTACTGTTCACATGACAAACGTTTTGCATCTTGAATCATTCTGCTAATAAATGGGGGGAAAAGCATTAAGTTAGTAACGTACCTATCATAAACTTGGAGTCTTTATTCTGCACATATATAATGAATTTACCATTTAAAATATTTCTTCTGCTCTGCATTGACCATATTTTATATTATTTTCTTTAATGAGTTCCATATGTGATTGTGGTGACCCACACTGACAAAAGTAAAAAGTATATTTGTATAGTCCAGTATAACATTAATATGTCAGGCTTTACATATCCACAATAGCTAAAAGAGATGAAGATCCAGTATGAGGGGACAAAGAAAAGAAAGAGAAGTAAGCTTTGAAGCCATTCAAAGACAGATCTCCCCTCTTTGGTTGGGGTCCAGGGTGGATTGAAAGACTGCCATCAACTCTGTCCTGGAGGTTCTGATATGCATGTGATAACCACAAATCCTTAACAGTCAGTGTGAAACAAATGCAGAAAACAACATGGTCACCAAAAGGGACAAGTTTGTTTGCAAGTGTGAAAGTAGCAGGATGTATGGAACTGACAAAGTGTTGTAAATGAGCTTTATTTGCATGAACTATACCCCCTGGCTCAGATTGTATTTGCATACAGTGTGCTGACATTGGTATTTAGATTGAGTTAAACTCTTCACATGAATGCGGGTGTTGTGGGATGGATTCTGTAAATATGTGAAGTAATGTCTCCTTGTGACCTTTGTCACCTATTGTCTACCAATTTTCTCTATTTGTTTGGATGCAGTTTAGACTGTTCTATGAAGAAATGCTTTTTTTCCAGTTTGATAAAGATAAACTTGCTCATAGGTGGACCTTGGACGTGCAGGCCCCATCTTGTCATCAGTGACCAACCTCAGTGCTCTTCTAGCCTAAAATTTAACATATTTATTGTTTGTACGATAATCAGAGGTCAAGTTTGTCACATATCATTTATTAGAAATTAGCCTCTGTATTTTGGTTCACAATGGTCAAAGTAAACATAATGAAATAATGACACATTATCATCAGGGAGGGTCAAGTCAAGTCAAAGTTTATTTCTAAACCACCTTTTAACAACCTAGGTTGACCAAAGTGATGTACAAGGCACAACGTAATCATACATACACTTCAAATAAAGACAGTAATGGAATAAAACGAACACATTATTAAGGCATCATATATACAACATAAGGCATAACATTTTAACAATTATTAGGTGCCTCACACAAACCAATTACAAAACACCGACCATAACATTGTCATGATATTAATTCACAAAGGCAAAATAAAACAGAAATCTATCTGCACTGGCAAATAACAGTCACAGCCCTCGTTGCTATACCATCACTCATACCTGATGAGTCATCACATCACTGTCGAGCTGCCTGTTGAATCATATTCTCCCTTTCACACACACTGACAAACCCCCTGTGGTGACTGTCTGAAGTGAGAGCACAGCTGCTGTACTTTGCTCTGTTCAGTTATCAGATCATTATGGTTTCATAGCGTTGTAGCCATGTCGGTCAGTTGTTCCAGAATCACTGAAATATCTCATCCACTATTTCATAATTACACTAATGGCATCCAGGGCATGAATCTCATGTCTTTGGTTTATGTAGGATGAAAAACAGCAATAATCATATGAGCCAGTTCCTCAAATGTCTCACTGGTGCCTGATAAGATTACACCTACACTTTCCATAGACTTAAATTGGTTACACAGTCATCAAACACATATTTCTCCACCACATGAAAAACATGCAAACCCCACACAGAATTGGCCCAGGTCAGATTATCCAGATGAAACCCTCTTACTTACTGTGAGGTTATAGTGCGAACCACTGCATCACCATGGCACCCCAGCTGTAAATAAAGTAATTAAAATTAGTGCTGGACCTTTACTGCATCACTAATTATTAACCTATAATAAAATGTTGTCAAGTAGGTATCTGTGTGTCATTCTGAACACTGAGTTTCTTTGTAGGCAGGGAAACATCCCAGCTGTCATAATGCATAGAGACAACACACAGAGGCAGACAACTGTTCACACAGGCAGTTTAGATTAGCATGGATCTTTGGATGGTGGGAGGAAGCCGGAGTACCCGGAGAGAACCCACGCAGACATGAGGAGAACATGCAAACTCCACACAGAAAGGCCCCGGGCTGGGAATCAAACCTTCTATCAGTGCTAACCACTGCACCATCGTGCCACCTTGTGTCAAACCAGTTTTAAAGTTTTCACTGTTTACCTGCCCTACAGGTAGTAATTTCTTTAAACAGGGTGTGTGCACTCAGTGGAGATGTTTTTCTGGTGCTGATTGACAGAAAGCACCAGACCACAGTCAAACTTCAGCACTAGAGATCTTTTAAAGAGGCCTGTCCACATTTTTTGAGGCCCAGATTGAGAGACCTGTCACTGTAAATTATAGCTTGTTCACACAACCAGCCACTTCGACCTCAGACACCGAATAATTACAGTCATGCCTGACAAATAATGTAAGCAACAATCTGAACTTATGTATTACATAAATTCAGATTGTGAACTTTGATGATTAAATCAAAGATGGCGGCACGGTGGTGTAGTGGTTAGCACTATTGCCACACAGCAACAAGGTACTGGGTTTGATTCCCAGCCCGGGGCCTTTCTGTGTGGAGTTTGCATGTTCTCCTCATGTCTGTGTGGGTTCTCTCTGGTACTCCAGCTTCCTCCCACCATCCAAAAACATGCATGGGGATTAGGTTAACTGGTTAATTTAAATTGACCGTAGGTGTGAATGTGAGTGTGAGTGGTTGTCTGTCTCTATGTGTCCTGTGATGAACTGGAGACTTGTCCAGGGTGTACCCTGTCTTTCACCATAAGACAGCTGGGATAGACTCCAGCCCCCCACGACCCTATGAGAGGATAAGAGGTAGAAAATGGATGGATGGATGGATGAAATTAAAGGCCAGGAAAATAGTGTATGCCTTAAGTCAAGGTTGAAAACTTTTAAATGTATGACCCGTGGGGTCAGAAGATAGTATACATTGAGGACACTGAGACATACAGCTGTAAATCAGTTTGTATATAAAGATGACTGTGCTTTACTGCAGCTGGTACCACACTTCTGATCGTGTTCCCCTCATTTTTTTTTTACACAAGTTGCCACTCTCTGTTTCCCCCGGCCTGTCCTGTTGTCCTCCCTCACCACCTTCCTCACTGTGCCCCCTCCATCCCCCTCACGGTTGCTCTGCTCTCCACTGAGTGAAAGCAGCAGCTGCCTCGTCAAAGTGGCTGTTACCTGAACTGGAGACAGAGTGAGCAGTAAGAGTGTGTGTGTGTTTGGCTATATATGTGTGTGAGTGTGCCAAGGGATGCCAGCTGCCTCTATACTGGGCAACATGCCAGTCGCAGTGATGGAAGAAGAGGCAGAATCTGACCTTCTGACCCCCAGCATAGCATCCTAAGGGCAAAACAGACCATTATTAAAGTTAAATAAGTCACATTAACAGGATGGTAACAAAGTTAACAGAGGAGACATGTCATAAAGAATACGATGGTTGATAATAATAATAATAATAATAATAGTAAAGTAAAATAAAAATAATAATAATAATAATAATAATAATAGTAAAGTAAAATAATAATAATAATAATAATAATAAAGTAAAATAATAGTAAAGTAGCAAAGCAGCAGAGTCTGATGATCCTCCCTGGCATCAAATCTAATCACTCAACCTTTGTGTGTGTGTGACTGTTGTAAATGTAAACGACTGGAAAGATAACGTGTCTTGAAATCAGCGTGAGCTCATCTTTTCGGGGTCTGGGCCCTTTTTCAATGCAAATTTGGGATTTAGATAATCTTTTTCCCAGTGGGTGGGCTGGTGGTAGGGTGATCAGAGGGTGAGAGCTTTAGAGCCAGTATGGCCTGAAACAAGATGAATAAACAATCTCATAAACATACTGATAAACTTTATTTGGTGTATCTTTGCATGTTACTTTACTTTTAAAATACAACACACCCTCCTTACATTATTTCTATCCAACGTAAGTGGGTGTTATCATTGAAAGGTCTCTCTGATAGTAATCTCCAGTCAGTGTTTTCATATTTCACATCATTCAGGCCTGTAGATTTTAAGTAGCTGAAATATGTCATACTAGGAAGTCGAAAAGAAACTAATTCAGCTGATCGGTGAAGGTCGAGGAAGTTGCGGGTCAAAAAAGCTGGAAAATGCTTCACAACCCGATCAGCTGTGTGCTTTTACTGTCTGTGTCATTAATATCAGCTTCTCTATTGTCGTTAGTGTCCAGACAGTGCCCTGCTCAGGCATCATACATGTTCCAGGCGGTTCATCCGGTGACGTTTTATACAGGAATGTGTGTGATTTGCGGGGTCTGCACCGGGGAGGGCGACGGGAAGTCAGGCCGCCTCCCATTTAGTATAAAACCCCCAGTCCAACCCTTTTCTTCCTCTTTCTGTTACCTGGCTAGGGGCAGCAGTTTTGGCCGTGAAAACCAAGAAACACCGGTAAGTTTGACTTTGATGCCTAACACCGCCTCAGGCTTTTAACGGTATCTGTGCGTGATGGTCAGGTTTGATCCGGGGTTTTCTCATCGAGTATTTTGACTTTCTAATCCTAACTTTGCCGTCTCGGTTATGTAATAAAAACCTGTGGATTTATTTTTTGGTTGTTGAAAGAATTAACGGAACATCTAAAGGCTCACTATTAGAAACCAAAAGCCGATCAGCATCAGCGTCTTTGCGTGTGTTACCTTTGATTTTGGTTAAGATGGGAGGTTTGAAAGCAGCGGGTTGTTCAGGAGGGGAGAGGAACAAAGAGGGGCCTGAGAAGCGGCGACTGAAGGATGCTGGGATGGCATTTCTTCTTCCCCTCAGCAAAACAACTGCACATATTATCAAGTGACAAGTGTTGCGATGCTGGACGAAAAAAGCTTGTTGGTATTTGGCAGTCTTTGTAACTTAACACGACGTGGCCCACGGAGTAACACGTGTCTCGTCTGGCTCTGGGCCGAGTGAGGCCTAGTAGCGGCGCGGCTCAGCCCAGCCCAGGCCGGACCGTTATTTGACATTTTACACGTTAAATGGACTTCATTAACGTTCATTTAAATGAGCATCACGCAGCTGTTTTAATCACTTTATCACCACGAGCAGCCGTAGCGATGGTGTTCTGTAGGGTAGGGTCTGAACGGCCATGGTCCAGCTAATATAAGACTAGCGCTCCTTACGCTTTGAAGCTAATTATGATGATCAGTGATGACGTGCTACACGTGAAAGCTAACCTACTTATTTTGCTTTCGGGACAGTAACTACAACAATGGCAAAGGAAAAGATCCACATCAACATCGTGGTCATTGGCCATGTCGACTCCGGCAAGTCCACCTCCACCGGCCATCTGATCTACAAGTGCGGAGGAATCGACAAGAGAACCATCGAGAAGTTTGAGAAGGAAGCTGCTGAGGTGAGCGTTGATGTTTTATTTTAACCTTTATTCTGAAAGCCGCTACGGTTAAGAGCCAAGATGGCGGCGTCGGCGTGCCCACTCTGAACCCCACTGCCCGGCACGATAGTGAAGCAATCCTACGTGAGCGCGCACGCAGGGGTGGGGCTTAACGCCCGCTGCGCTGATGGTGACTGTGCACTTAAGTCAGGAGAGGCCTCAGGCGGATGTGCGAAGACACATGTAGTCTGTAAACAGTAGTTGTCATGTATTCTCACCCTGCAGTGCTTTGAAGGATTGAATGAACAGGGAGTTAGCTTAAAGGGTTTATTTAAAAATGAACCTAGCTGAGATTTTAGGTATATGTGGAATAAACTTTTTTTCCCCCCCATTTGTTAAATGTCCTGGTACAAATGATTTATCATATTTTGGTGTTTAGAACGTGAGATGGTTGATTTAATAAATCTTAATCTCTCCAGATGGGTAAGGGCTCCTTCAAGTACGCCTGGGTGCTGGACAAACTGAAGGCAGAGCGTGAGCGTGGTATCACCATCGACATCGCTCTGTGGAAGTTTGAGACGACAAAGTACTATGTGACCATCATTGATGCTCCTGGACACAGAGACTTCATCAAGAACATGATCACTGGTACCTCCCAGGTAAGATGTGTAAATTGATGACAGCAGCGTTGTCTGTGCCGTATAAAAGTAGTAAACAGGAAACATGGAACTCACTTCAGATATTATCTTTGTTTATTTCAGGCTGACTGCGCTGTGCTGATCGTTGCTGCTGGTGTTGGTGAGTTTGAAGCTGGTATCTCCAAGAACGGCCAGACCCGTGAGCACGCCCTGCTGGCCTTCACCCTCGGTGTGAAGCAGCTCATCGTTGGAGTCAACAAGATGGACTCCACCGAGCCCCCTTACAGCCAGGCTCGTTTTGATGAAATCACCAAGGAAGTGAGCACCTACATCAAGAAGATCGGCTACAACCCCGGCGCCGTTGCCTTTGTCCCCATCTCTGGGTGGCACGGTGACAACATGCTGGAGGCCAGTAGCAAGGTGAGGAAATTGAACTGACGTGAAGCGTTATAAGAAATTTACTCACCTAATATCAGGATGTGGACTGAGTTCTGGCTTTGAATCTCTTTCTGTAGATGAACTGGTTCAAGGGATGGAAGGTTGAGCGTAAGGAGGGCAATGCCAGTGGAACCACTCTTCTGGAGGCTCTGGACGCCATCCTCCCCCCCACCCGCCCCACCGACAAGCCCCTCCGTCTGCCCCTGCAGGATGTCTACAAAATCGGCGGTAAAAACAATATCTGTTACTCAAAGTAAACTGAAACAATCACAAGCTATATGGTCAGTATCGTGAGTTCTCAAGCTACTGTTTTTCTCAGGTATTGGAACTGTGCCAGTCGGTCGTGTTGAGACCGGCATCCTGAAGCCCGGTATGGTCGTCACTTTTGCTCCCAGCAACCTGACCACTGAGGTGAAGTCTGTGGAGATGCACCACGAGTCTCTGACTGAAGCTCTCCCTGGTGACAACGTTGGCTTCAACGTCAAGAACGTGTCCGTCAAGGAAATCCGTCGTGGAAACGTGGCTGGTGACAGCAAGAATGACCCTCCCAAGGCAGCTGACAACTTCAACGCCCAGGTTGGTATTGTGAACTTAGAAATGTCTTCCAGTTTGCGTTCAAGTTGCTATTTGGATTTCTAATTTTAAATGTGTCTGCAGGTCATCATCCTGAACCACCCTGGCCAGATCAATGCAGGTTATGCCCCCGTGCTGGACTGCCACACTGCTCACATCGCCTGCAAGTTCAGCGAACTCATTGAGAAGATCGACCGTCGTTCCGGCAAGAAGCTTGAGGACCAGCCCAAGTTTGTCAAGTCTGGAGACGCTGCCATTGTCAAGCTGATCCCACAGAAGCCCATGGTTGTGGAGCCCTTCTCCAACTATCCTCCCCTTGGTACGTACCTGAAACCCAATATACAACGCTGCAATACTTGCCTCAAATAGTCCGTGATAATCAGATGCACGAATACGGCTACTAATTGTGCGCCACTCCTTTTCCAGGTCGTTTCGCCGTGCGTGACATGAGGCAGACTGTGGCTGTCGGTGTCATCAAGACTGTCGAGACCAAGGAATTAACTGGAAAGATGACAAAGGCTGCAGAAAAGGCCCAGAAGAAGAAATGAATGGTCGTGCAGGACATCCAGCAACGAGAGGTGTGCCGGCAGCAGCGGGCCACTCCCGCCTCTCTATCTTGCCCTCACCCTGGATCATCTTCTCTGTGGCAGAGCTCTCTACTCAAGGACTGGCTTATGCTGATTAAAACCCATCGCAAAAGTTTTCGCAGGAAAAAAGAACTACGTGGCATTGTCACTTACCTGAATCACATGACAGTGCCTCTTCTCAGTTAAGTTTAAGTTGGAAATGTTAAACGCCACATTTAATTGGAAAGAAAGCTGCTGGTAACTAATAAAATAAATGTCTTTGAAAAAATTGAAATTGGCTTTGTCCATTTTACTGTCACGTTGTTCGTGTTTGGCCGTCAGAGGCAAGCCTGTGTCTGCAGCTGTTTCTGACCATGCTATCTGTGTCCAGTGATGCACTTGTCCAATCGTCTCCATAGGAATTATGCCACCCCAGCCAATAGCACCCCTTATGTTGGTCTGACAGCACCATGAGCATGCACAGCCCTCCCTCTCTCCTGGTTCAGTATAAATACCCTGGAACGATCACATTCTGTCCTTTTTTCCCTGCGCTCTAAATCGGGACATCTTTTTAGTTGCTGGACACAGGTTGGTAAAATATCTATTAAAGCTTATATTAAAGCTAAATCCTACAAAATGCATGTTGTTGCACAGGATGTGGGGTATTATGAGCAGAGTGTGGATACTCATATTAGGACAGCCTGGTCAGTTCCACTCAATCCATAAAGTAAATCACATCCTGACTGTTTAAAATTTGAGTAAACAAAAGGTAAACATGCCAGCTCACCTTGAATTTCTAATCCAAACCTTGTATAGCATGTGGTGATCTATTCAGCTGTGTCTTTAATGATGCTTTTAATACAATGATCAACAAAACAAACCGCTGCATGGAAATATTGAGCTGGAAAACAGTTTGTGCAAGTCATGGCAGCAGTTAGTCCTTTCTCTCTACCGTCGTGAACGCGCACCGAGTTCTGTGGCTGCACTGTGTCGGGTCGCGCGCTTGCTTCAGTCGATAACATGGCGGCTCTGCAGTGGCGCAACATGGAGGCGCAGTGACCGGTATCGAGCACATGGCGCGTGACTCACCAGTGTCGCTTTTCCGGTGGCGCGCACGAGCACCGAAAATGAGAGAGAGCAGTCATATGTAGTCGGTATAAATTATGTATTGACGTCACATTACACGTTCATTACGTTTTGTTTAATAACGGTCAAAGTTCAGCAGCTGTGAAAATATGACTCAACATTTTGAACATGTCACAACGGTTTTGTGTTATCTATTTTTAGATTGGTTAATCTGAATTGAATTCAGTCAACATACATTCATAATGAACTAACTTAATGACCAGCAGCAGTTATCTATGATATAACATGTCAGTCTTATTGCCTCGGTGTGCTCGAGACCATTTTAGAAACTGGTGTAAACGTGAATATTTCAGTGTTAAGTCAACACAGCCGCTCCTCATGTTGTTTGTCACCAGTGCAAAGAAATGGGAAAGGAAAAGATCCACATCAACATCGTGGTCATTGGCCACGTGGACTCTGGAAAGTCCACCACCACCGGTCACCTGATCTACAAGTGCGGAGGAATCGACAAGAGAACCATCGAGAAGTTTGAGAAGGAAGCTGCTGAGGTTGGTTTGTGGTTACACCTGCCTGTCTGGACATCATGAACGAATAACAGTCACACCTGAGTGCACACGTGTCAGGTAGAAAGTGTGTCATCTTCAGCTGTGTGATAAACGGGTGTGGTGGTGGATGAAGTTAATATGTGTAACAGCTGCCACCTACTGCTCAAACACATGTACTGTCCTTTTTACTGCAGTTTATACTGTACAAGAAAGTATCCCTGGTAAAATCTATTGGTCATAGTAGCCTACATAAAAGTTTTTTTGGTTTAAAAAAAGGTCCAAATTAAAAATGTGCCCCAAATAATGAATAGTTGAATTATTTTTTTCCACATTGCTAGAAACCATATACCTTAGTGGATGCTAGAATGAATAGAAACCTATATGAAACATTAGACTAACATATTGAGACATGTTGTCCTAAAATAAGTCAATATTTATATTATGTAAACACTGGTTTATTTAAATAGGTTTTACAAAAAAAGGCTCAAAAAGCTTGATGTCTTTAAAGTAACTACAGTTGGATATTAATCCTACCTGAACCGAATATTGTAAAATCAATTTCAATTTAAGATGTGCAGTGTAGTTTTACAAAGTGAACTGATTAGTAGAAATAAATGATAATAATCAAATAGTGTATGAAAACTAGAGTTAAACTAGAATAGTTTTTGTGTATTAACTGAAATGTATCTAAATTTAAATTGATAGCTTGACTTTTTCTTGTATTCAATGAACTAAATTTACAAACTTATTCAACACTATGTATTTAGCAATTTTGGCATATTTTGCTCAACGAAAAATGATCTAAAATGTGTATGTTTGCCAAAGTAAGGTGTGTAAAATAAGAATACTGACATGTTACCACAACTGAAGCCTAAAGGATGAACTGATGTTATCAGAAGGTAATCATCAGAGCACACAATGAAGTTTGACATTACAGCAGAGGCAAAAGTCAAACATTTCTGGGTGATTCATATGTTTGCCCATTATATTTCTTACTCTTACTTACTACTTACTTACTTACCTACTCTTACTCTTACTGGTGTTGTAACCTCAATAGATGGGTAAGGGCTCCTTCAAGTACGCCTGGGTGCTGGACAAACTGAAGGCAGAGCGTGAGCGTGGTATCACCATCGACATCGCTCTGTGGAAGTTTGAGACCAGCAAGTACTATGTGACCATCATTGATGCTCCTGGACACAGAGACTTCATCAAGAACATGATCACTGGTACCTCCCAGGTAAAGGCACAAGTAGAATCTGCTGTATACTGACTCATCATTTTGTACTTTATGTGTAAATTTGTATGTTCTATAATATTCCTTCCTGTTCAGGCTGACTGCGCTGTGCTGATCGTTGCTGCTGGTGTTGGTGAGTTTGAGGCTGGTATCTCCAAGAACGGCCAGACCCGTGAGCACGCCCTGCTGGCCTACACCCTGGGTGTGAAGCAGCTCATCGTTGGAGTCAACAAGATGGACTCCACCGAGCCCCCTTACAGCCAGAAGCGTTTTGAGGAGATCACCAAGGAAGTGAGCGCCTACATCAAGAAGATCGGCTACAACCCTGCCACTGTTGCCTTTGTCCCCATCTCTGGGTGGCACGGCGACAACATGCTGGAGGCCAGTGATAAGGTGAGGGACTCCTGACATGCAAAGTTAACATGCTGTAGTCGTGGTTGGTAGGTGGACAACTTGCACTCATGAAATTGCTCACATCACCCATCTGTGACAGTAACTCAGATCTATCTAATGTCTCTTCTCTGACATGTTACATGACTTCCTGGATTTAAAAAAATATATATAACATCCAAAAATATTCTTAAACTAATGACAGTTATTATTTTGCTTACCCCATAACTTGTCCTGTCTTCCTCGCTCCATTTGTGTCCGCAATGTGAATTTCAGATGGGCTGGTTCAAGGGCTGGAAGATCGAACGTAAGGAGGGCGGTGCTAGTGGCGTGACACTGCTGGAGGCTCTGGACTCCATCCTGCCCCCTTCCCGCCCCACAGACAAGCCCCTGCGTCTGCCTCTGCAGGATGTCTACAAGATTGGCGGTAAGGAGCAGCATTTCATAACGGTGAAATGACATTCGTGGAAACTTTGCACACCTGACTGACGCCGCTGTGAAGCCCCTTTTCAGACACGTGTTGTCTGAATAAAAAAAAACTTCTGTTGGTCTTAATTTAAAAATGTTCTTGTCATCTCCCATACAAATGAAAATCATTTAAATAAACCAATAAACTTTGAGAATGAGGTTCAACTAATAAAGGTAGAAATGATTTAATTCATTTAGACAGGTTCTCTGGCAGTTACAGTGGTGCCACCACTCCCACTCACGTACCTAAGTTTCCAATGCGAGCAATGAGGCTGCAGAACTGAATCAATGAGACCATCACATATTTCACTAGTCTATACTAGCTAAACCTGGACATAAATACACAAAATATTAAAAGCAAAGGCTGTAGAATCAAGTCACTCACTTGAATTCCTTTGCAACAACAGCAGCAGCTTGTGAAATTTGAGACTTCTTGAGTTAAATACTAGGTAGACCAGCTTAACGACATGTCCTGGAGGGCTTCTAGATGTTCAACGAGTTGAGACAGGCGGAACTGGAGGAGGAACTGGATTAACAGGATTAGTTAAGTGTACCCTAACGCCTATGTGATGTGACTTACATTTACTATACCAGCAGGATGGAGTCTATTTAAAATATTTCAAACAAATCTCAAATGATCAATTTTAAAAGTAGTCTGTAGAGAGACACTGACAACATATCAATTGAAGGCAAATGTTACAGCTCACACTGTGTCCACTGAAACTAATTTACAAGTTCTTATACTGGAGAGCTTGGTAGAAACTTGTTGTCTCCTGCTCTCTCAGGTATTGGAACTGTGCCAGTCGGTCGTGTTGAGACCGGCATCCTGAAGCCCGGTATGGTCGTCACCTTTGCTCCCCCCAACCTGACCACTGAGGTGAAGTCTGTGGAGATGCACCACGAGTCTCTGACTGAAGCTCTCCCTGGTGACAACGTTGGCTTCAACATCAAGAACGTTTCTGTAAAAGAGATCCGTCGTGGAAACGTGGCTGGTGACAGCAAGAATGACCCTCCCATGGCGGCTGACAACTTCACCGCCCAGGTGAGAGTCAAGAAAAGGAAAAAGAAAGACATAAAGTAGATACAGAAAGCAAATGTATTACCATTCACCATAACACACCAGTTCTGGTGTGTTATGGTGAATGGAGCTGGACATACAAATTGCATCCATGAAACAAACTTCTAGCCCTCTCCTCTGAGACACTAATAGAAATAAACTGGTTTCAAAAAGTAGATAAAGAACAATATCACGTTAAACGGACACTGTGTAATTTTTCTCCCATCTAGTGTTTAAATTTGACTTTGCATGCATTTCAACGTGGTTGGAACTACGGTAAGCGGAATGGGTCAACTCCCGGGCGGCCACTATCCCCGGTCTGGAACCCCAGTCACTTTTTTGGTGATGAGGATTCGGCGCGGCATAAGTATGGTCTTGACCAAAAGTGCAGTGCAGGTTTTAGTTTAGTGCCGGGTAAGTAAAACTGGCATCTCCACCTTGCCTCTCTGTGAAAAATGGATCGCAAAACATGGAAATGCATTTTGTCCTATGGGTACTAGCAGGTAGTGCTTTATGTCCCTCTCGACAGTTCATAGTTTTTGATAGACCAGAAAGACATGGAAGCCTCCATATGAGCGACCCGCTCTATGTAAAGACAGATAACTGATTCTTCACCAATGACCAGATAACTGATTCTTCACCCAGGAGGTTAAGTCAGATTGTTGGCATATGTTATTTTACACCAATGAGGATCTATTTATGAATGAAGAAGTTGATTTGAGGTTATAAAATGCTTAAAAAATGAAATAGTGTCCCTTTAAGGAGGTTCCATCTTTAAAAACTCACATACATTCATGGAATTCTTGTGAAAAAGCCAGTGCCTGGGGCACATAATGTTCAGTTCACTCCTCACCTGTAACCCTACAGGACTAAAACTCTGAATCTCTCAGCCACAGCTGCTTTACAAAATGCAAGCAAAATGCTTTCTGGAAGTTGATGCCAGATTCTTGACTCCTAAATATTACTATTAAGTTTTTTTCTGTGTGTGTGTGTATTTTACGGTTGACATGGTGACAATAGACGGTGAAAGATGAGAAGTGAGAGTAAAGGCTACTTCATACTCGGGTGGACTGTCCACTCTGCTCAGAGCTTTCATAGTTGAGCGTACAGCCGCACACTAGTTTCCTGTGAAACTGCTGTGAATCAGACAAACGGTGTCACATTTAATGCGGGTAGGTGTGAAAAACACATGCGGAGCAGTGTTTTGTGTGACACCAGCACCAGCATGGAGAGGAGTCCACGCAGACATAAAAAATTGAGGTTTGCACGCAAGGACCTTGCGGATGTCTGCTTTGAGTGTGCGCGGACCACCGCGGTGTCTGTTCCGCGTCCGTTGCACCTCAGTATGAATTGGCCTTAAGAGGGGCATGACATACAACAAAAGTCCTTGGCAATTTCTATTTTAAGCATACTTTAACTATTTCCCGTTCACTTTAGACTGATATAAGCAGAAATAACTGAGCAACAGTCCACGTGTCTCCCCTCTGCAGGTCATCATCCTGAACCACCCTGGTCAGATCTCCCAGGGTTATGCCCCCGTGCTGGACTGCCACACCGCGCACATCGCATGCAAGTTCAGCGAGCTCAAGGAGAAGATTGACCGTCGTTCCGGCAAGAAGCTTGAGGACAACCCCAAGGCTCTGAAGTCTGGAGACGCTGCCATCATCACCATGGTGCCTGGAAAACCCATGTGTGTGGAGAGCTTCTCCCAGTATCCCCCACTGGGTGAGTGAATTAGTTATAGACACTATTAGACATTCATAGACATTTTTCCCCGCAGACATTTTGACATGCCAAGTGCAAGTTAGGGCTTTGACTCTGAACTTCGTTCTTCAACTATAATTCGAATATTTACAAAAAACAAAGGTATTTCGAACAAATATTAGGCATCCCTTAATATTTGAACCTGATACGGGCGTTATTTTTTATAAATGTGTTTGCTTGTTGAACATTGTTTTCAATTTAGATTCCGAGGTTTTTTCACACCTGGTGAAGTTGTGAATCATGAGCTCATTAGCAAGACTATTATTGGTCATCTGGGCTCCTGTAGGTGATGTTAATGTTCTGGTTAGCACCTATTTTGTATATCAGAATGGATCTTTTTAATGAACAAAGGCCTGTTTTGCCCATCACTAACACCTATGATTTTCATCTTTTCTCCCCTTCCTGTGCAGCTCCTGGCATTTCTCCTATTGGACGCGTGCATGTGACGTAACAGCACGCTGTGCCCAAGCTGAAATATTTGGGCACAGCGCGCAAGAGCGCAAAATTCACCCCCGCGCTGCGCCTTTACGTGGCGCAACCACATACACAATGAATGGGTTTCTCTCAGCGCACCTATGTCTTGGACATTCGGTGTGAAAGCAGCTTAAGGACAAAGCGATATGTAAAGTACTGAGGACCAAAATCACATACCACGTGACAACCAGCAACTTGAGAGCCCACCTGTCAACACTACATCCCCGGCTAGCTAGCTAGGGAGGGGGAGGGGGAGGGATCGGGGCTGAGGCAGGCCAAAAACGACTCCATGCTATCTCCTTCACGAGGCCTCCCGTATGCCCGTCCAAACAGAACAACAGATTTGCTGACAGGGTTCGTTTGCGAAGCTATGAGGCCAATTAACGTGATATATGGGAGCTTTCGTCCACAAACTAGTTTGATGCCAATACAGGTCTTACTGAAGGCATTTGATGGTCAAAATATTATTAAAAAATATTAGAATATTAATATTATTAAACAAACAAACTTCAAACATGATTTTCGTTAAAGTAAAAGCCCCAGTGCAAGTTTTCTCCTTTAAATGGTCTGTATTTATATAGCGCTTTACTATACCCATTCACCCATTCACATACTGATGGCAGATCAGTGTGTCGTGCAAGGCGCTAACCACGACCTCGACATGAACACTCCAGGCCAGGATCGAACCAGTAACCCTCCGGACGGCCACTCTACCCACTGAGCCATGCCGCCTTTAGTGTGCTATAGGCTTACCTTAACGGAGAAACGGTACTGCCCAGCCCACAATGTTGTTTCTATTGTATTTTCTGATTGCAGACTAACTGAACAGGACTCGAATGCTTTCTGTTAACAAACTGATCTTCATATTGTATGGGCGCTTGAACCCTGATGTGGATCCCTTCTTTAACCTGCACACTTACGGATTTTTGAATGGGTTTTAATGAGATGCCTGCAATAAGCAACAACCATAAAAGGCCATACAAACAGCAAAAAAAATAAAATAAAAATAATAAAAAAAGTAAAACTCAGTAAACTAGTCGTAACAGTAGTTTTAGAGTAGAGCTCTTCAGTCAAATGTGTACTGAACGTATTTTCGCCGGCCACCAGCAGACTCATGTCAAAGGCATCTTGTCAGCGACGCCTACATATCTCTTTCATCTTTTCCCCATCAGGTCGCTTCGCTGTGCGTGACATGAGGCAGACTGTGGCCGTCGGTGTCATCAAGACAGTCGACAAGAAGGCTGCCTCCGGTGGAAAGGTGACCAAGTCTGCACAGAAAGCAGAAAAGAAGAAATGAATTGTCATGCAGGACGTCCAGCAAAGAGTCCCGTCTCAGTGCCAGCAGCCCTCTCCTTCCCCTCCTCCTCCCTGCCATCCAGCGCCATCTTCTCTGAGGCAGAGCTCTCTACTCAAGGACTGGCTTATGCTGATTAAAACCCATCGGAAGAGTTTCCGCAGGAAAGGAGGGCTTGTGCCTTTTAGGGGAAACTGAAACCAAAATAATAAAAAATCTTAAACATCATTACGTTTCATTACATTATTGCAGCAGCAGCACAACTCCAGAAGCGTCAAACATAACCCCAGCAGAGCAGCAAATGATCAACAGAGTCAAAAAACAGAGCTTATTTCTCAGTTTGAAGCCTTTTCTCATTTCTACTGTAGATTACAGAGATGCTCCAGGCACATTTAAGGTGTGTTCTTTGAAACAACCAACAAGACCAGACTGGTTGAACAAGTTGGCCTAGTACGTGTATAATTATTCATGAGACAGGTCGTGGTTAAAGGAAGGAGTTGTTCTTCAGTTGTTCCTTTTACAGGAACAGCAGCAAGGGAAGAAGCAGGAGACGACCGGCATCCACCACCAGCGTTTAGCTTTTCACCCAGGTGAGTTAAAATGATGGAATAGTTTTAGATATATGACATATGAACAGATTCTTTAGTTTCTGTTAAATTCTAGACGACACAAAATAAAAATACTAGTAAAAATCATAGATGAGCTTGTTTCTATTAGTCTGTAATGCTTTCTATTGGTATTTCAGTGTGACTATAATTTCTAGATGCATATTTTATACAAAATTTATAATCAGTTTATGAGACATGGTCAATTGTTATGACTTAAACTACCAACAGTATAGACGTAGTTTAAATAATGTGACACTGGCAGAGAACAATAAACAATGAATAATAGTTTGATCTGTTTTTTTGGGGTGGGGGAAAGTGTACACTTTTACTGGAGAATGAGCATCATGATCACTGTCACCTCCAGCTGTAGACACAGAGACAGAAGCCCAACTTTTTTTTTCCACGTGGACCATTAGGCCTATCATTTGAGCCGGAGAGGGGCCATCTTGGACAACGGATAATACTTTTAGTTTGTTTGTTTTTTGTCAATAGTAAAAGTCTTAAGTCAACACTCCGCTCCTCATGTTGTTTGTCACCAGTGCAAAGAAATGGCAAAGGAAAAGATCCACATCAACATCGTGGTCATCGGCCACGTGGACTCTGGAAAGTCCACCACCACCGGTCACCTGATCTACAAGTGCGGAGGAATCGACAAGAGAACCATCGAGAAGTTTGAGAAGGAAGCTGCTGAGGTTGGTTTTTAGAAACACGGGAATCCTCCATTTTCACTTTAATTTAACTATTCAAAGCGCTTTAAACACACTCAGGCCTGAGCGATACAGTGCGACACGTCACAGGTGTGCGGGGACTAGGTGTGGCCAATGTCATACCTCATCATCATTGCGTCGTATCGTTGTGGTTCAACACATGCGCAGTAAGCCCTGCAGGCTCCGACAGTGAGCCAATAGGAAGTGGCGACATCTGCAGGCAGTGTGCGCAGGTGTGACAGCTGCTGGCAGGGACATGCCAAGAAAGTCTTGATCAGATTTATTGTTTCTATTAGACCCAGTTTATTTTAACAAGAAAACAATTAAATATCAGTAAAAATCATCTTAGATAAATTAGCTTGTTTCTGTTAGTCTGTAATGTTTTCTAATGGTTTGCATATTTTTTTTTTTAACAATTACTATACCTTTCAGAGTCATATTTTATAGAACTGACATGGTGCATAGATTGAACTACCAATGTGTGTGTGTGTGTGTGTGTGTGTGTGTGTGTGTGTGTGTGTGTAATTGCTGTGCATAATAATAAAGGAAAGCTGGATAGTTCAGTATTATACTTTATGCTAAAATAAATAAATCAGACCCTTGACTTACTTAATTTAAACTTAAATCTTATTTTTAACTTAAATTTAAGTTGTTTTTTAAAAAAAGGATTGGCTTCATGTAATCACAGAGTCATTTGTATTCTATCTGCTTTCTGGCTCTATTTGTGCTGTTAGATGGGTAAGGGCTCCTTCAAGTACGCCTGGGTGCTGGACAAACTGAAGGCAGAGCGTGAGCGTGGTATCACCATCGACATCGCTCTGTGGAAGTTTGAGACGACAAAGTACTATGTGACCATCATTGATGCTCCTGGACACAGAGACTTCATCAAGAACATGATCACTGGTACCTCCCAGGTAAAGGCATACCTTTTAACCTGCTCTTTACTAACTTTCTACATTCCCAGAAGATCTAGTTCTTATATTTTTAGTTTTAAGTTAATTTGAAGTAAACGTCCCAGATGCTCAGCTGGCCAGGGCATCTAAAATAAGCTCTCAGATCTATCACAATCATTCTTTTGATTCCCCTCTCCACCATCTTTTGAAAAGGAGATGACATTTTGGAAATGGAGGCAAAGTTATGTTGGAGCCATTGAATATAATATTCCTTCCTGTTCAGGCTGACTGCGCTGTGCTGATCGTTGCTGCTGGTACTGGTGAGTTTGAGGCTGGTATTTCTCAGAACGGCCAGACCCGAGAGCACGCCCTGCTGGCCTTCACCCTCGGTGTGAAGCAGCTCATCGTTGGAATCAACAAGATGGACTCCTCCGAGCCCCCTTACAGCCAGGCTCGTTTTGATGAAATCACCAAGGAAGTGAGCGCCTACATCAAGAAGATCGGCTACAACCCCAAAGCTGTTGCCTTTGTCCCCATCTCTGGGTGGCACGGTGACAACATGCTGGAGGCCAGTGATAAGGTGAGGAAATTTTCAACTTGTGTTAACCTAAAGATGATCTAACATCACCAAGTACTTAACGGTCCTGGACAAATGTCAAAGTTTTTAGAGTTAGGGTAAGGATTAGGGTTAGTTGTCCAGGAATATTGTGTTAGTTGTCCAGGGCTGTTAATTTCTTGGTGATATCAGATCATGTGTTAACCCAATGTGTGATAACATGGACTAAATTCTGGCCTTGAATCTGTCTGTAGATGGGCTGGTTTAAGGGATGGTCTATTGAGCGTAAGGAGGGTGATGCCAGTGGAAAAACTCTGTTTGAGGCTCTGGACTCCATCCTCCCCCCCAGCCGCCCCATTGACAAGCCCCTCCGTCTGCCCCTGCAGGATGTCTACAAAATCGGCGGTAAAAACAATATCTCTTATTCAAAGTAAACTGAAACAATCACAAGCTATATGGTCAGTATCGTGAGTTCTCAAGCTACTGTTTTTCTCAGGTATTGGAACTGTACCAGTCGGTCGTGTTGAGACCGGCATCCTGAAGCCCGGTATGGTCGTCACCTTTGCTCCCCCCAACCTGACCACTGAGGTGAAGTCTGTGGAGATGCACCACGAGTCTCTGACTGAAGCTCTCCCTGGTGACAACGTTGGCTTCAACATCAAGAACGTGTCCATCAAGGAAATCCGTCGTGGAAACGTGGCTGGTGACAGCAAGAATGACCCTCCTAAGTCAGCTGAAAACTTCAATGCCCAGGTGAGTCTGCGTAAATGAAAAGAGAGGTGAGGTCAGAAAGATCAAAAAGGAATAAGTGAATATGAGGAACTAGGTTTGGATTTTTAAACGTGACAGTCTCTTTCCAATTTGTATTTCTAAATGAAGACTCACTTCACTTTCTTGCAACGTTCATAAGTGTAAACCAGCAACAAACATTTTTTGCTTTACTTTCACAACAAGAACCCTTTACAAACAATATTATATCCATTGTGTCACATTTAATCTGCAACCAGTTATGAAATAATTAAGAATAATGGTGTTGCAACTCTTTTTTCCTTCTTTCACATTTAATCAACATACTCCAAAATGTGTCTGAAAAGGTTTATAAATGATTCCAGCTGAGCTGACCTGGAGTGACTGCTGGATAGAAAACAATAGAATGACTGTTTCTAAAGGCATTCAAACTTTATTTCAGGTCATCATCCTGAACCACCCTGGTGAGGTCCATGCAGGTTATGCCCCCGTGCTGGACTGCCACACCGCTCACATCGCCTGCAAGTTCAGCGAACTCATTGAGAAGATCGACCGTCGTTCCGGCAAGAAGCTTGAGGAAAACCCCAAGTTTGTCAAGTCTGGAGACGCTGCCATCGTCGTCATGGTTCCCTCAAAGGACATGGTGGTGGAGACTTTCGCTGACTATGCTCCACTGGGTGAGGAAAACACTTTTTCTTCATCTTCATCTGCTGCATTTGTGGGTTACAGTCCACTTTGTTGTTAAGAGAATGGGATTGTTCAAGTGACATTTTCACTGCTTTTATTATTATAGTCTTACTTTTTAGCTGCTAGTTCTTTGTTTAAATTAGTCATTTAAAGAGGAAAAAAGGCTATGAAATGGGGTTGAAATTTACAGAAACAATTTAGTTGGAACTATGTCTTGAGAATCTTTTTTTTTCATCATTTCTGTCATTTGTTTCCAAGGTCAACTATTAATATTCACTGTGTATTTTTGTATCTTGTAATGGTGAATTGATTTATAATTATTAACTTGGCCATCAGCCAGTGAGGAAAGTTACCTCCTAAAGGTAATATATGGAATTTTTGTTCTTAATAACCTCAGTGTACTGCAGTCAGCAGAGCATTAGCCAAAACATTATTACATTATTACAGTCATACATTGTATTTAGAATATTGTAGATGTTTGTAATGTTCCTATATTTTATTTAGAATGTTATCTTATGGAGTAACAGATTACAGGATTACAATTACAATTTTAAAATATGTGCAAATTTACAAATCAAATGAGCAAACAAAAAGTCTCACGGTAACTTGGTGTGAAAGCATGGAAGCATGGCAAGAACATGGAAGCTGGGACAAAAAGGAACTGGTACAAGACAAGAGGAGACAAGAATATTTATTATACCTGAGGCAAAGACACAAAGTTCAATTGCAAAGACTGAAAAAGTTCACTGACAGGACACTGCTGTGTAAGGTTTTATGATTATTACTATTATTATGCTCATTTTGTCCTAAATGACAGCCTTCACAAACATATGCTCATCTCTTTTTTGCTGCACTCAGGTTGCCATTATTAAAATCTTGATGCACTTTGCTCTTTTCTGTCTCTCAGGTCGCTTCGCTGTGCGTGACATGAAGCAGACTGTGGCCGTCGGTGTCATCAAGTCAGTCAAGAAGAAGGATGCCTCCGGTGGAAAGGTGACCAAGTCTGCACAGAAAGTAGAAAAGAAGAAATGAATTGTCATGCAGGACGTCCAGCAAAGAGTCCCGTCTCAGTGCCAGCAGCCCTCTCCTTCCCCTCCTCCTCCCTGCCATCCAGCGCCATCTTCTCTGAGGCAGAGCTCTCTACTCAAGGACTGGCTTATGCTGATTAAAACCCATCGGAAGAGTTTCCGCAGGAAAGGAGGGCTTGTGCCTTTTAGGGGAAACTGAAACCAAAATAATAAAAAATCTTAAACATCATTACGTTTCATTACATTATTGCAGCAGCAGCACAACTCCAGAAGCGTCAAACATAACCCCAGCAGAGCAGCAAATGATCAACAGAGTCAAAAAACAGAGCTTATTTCTCAGTTTGAAGCCTTTTCTCGTTTCTACTGTAGATTACAGAGATGCTCCAGGCACATTTAAGGTGTGTTCTTTGAAACAACCAACAAGACCAGACTGGTTGAACAAGTTGGCCTAGTACACGTGCAGATGTGTGCACACAGTCAGCAATGGTAATTCTTAATATTCTAATATGATAATAATAATAATATATTAATGAGATTCTATTCAGATTCTGTTGTTTCTGTTTAACACATTAAATACTAGTAAAAATGAATAGACATTAGTATAGATATGGAAATGTAGTAGTGGTATAGTGATATTTTAATGCTTAATGCATGTACTGTATTTGGCAGCAACTATTCAGATTCATATTTTATACAAAATTTATAATAAATTAAACATGGTGTATTGATTATAGATTAAACTCTGGTAGAAGTAGACTGTAATCAAAAATATTCACATGGATTTGGCCCATCATGTGACACAGGAAACGCACTGTACATTGAATTATACTATGATAAGTTTTGTTGTGCTGCTGATATACTTTTAGCTGTAAGACTTTAAATACATGATGAAATGGAAAAGGAAAAGATCCATTGACAAGTTTAAAACTAATGACCAAACATCCATCCATCCATCCCTCCATCCATCAGTCCATTCATCCATTCAAGAATCAGGAATCTTCGTCATTATGCAAGGCACAATGACATTTTGTACAGCAGCTCTTGGCTTAAGGCACATAGTAAGACACGTGCAAAACACAGGCATGTTTAAAATATATCTATGTAAATATAAAGTAGAATAAAATATATCTATATAAATATAAAATAAAATAAGGAATAAAGGAATACAAGTAAACAGTGCAAATCAAATTTTAAGGTGGCTGGTGTGAGTATTTGGATCAAAATGCAGCTATTAATGTCCTTAAGTGCAGTGGTGTGAGTGTCTGTCTGCAGGGGTTTAATGTTCAGTCTTTGGGTGGGTGGGGAGCGTGTGAGGAGATGGGGTGATGGATTTCACAGCTCTGGGGAAGAAGCTGTGTCTCAGTCTGTTGGTGTGGGTTTTGATGTTCCTGTACCTCTTTCCAGAGGGGAGAGGCACAAACAGTTCATGTCCTGGGTGGGTGGGGTCTGCAGCTATACGACCGGATGCTTCCTGTCTTGTGCAGTGCAGCTCCTGTACCACACTGTTGCACTCAGACAGAGGATGCTCTCTAGTGTGGCTCTGTAGAAGTTTGTCAGGAGCTGAGGGGAGAGTCCAGTCCTTTTGAGCTTCCTGAGGAAGAAGAGCCTTTGTTGAGCCTTCTTCACCAGGTGGGACGTGTGCATGGTCCAAGTGAGGTCAGATGTGATGTGGATACCCAGGAACTTGATGTTCTCCACCTGCTCCACCTCCTCCATCATTCATCACTCCATCCATCCATTCATCCATCCATCCATCCATCCATCCATCCATCCATCCACCAGTCCATCCATTATCCATCCACCCACCCATCCATTCATCTCTCCATCCATCCATCCATCCATCCATCCATCCATCCATCCATCCATCACTAATCATCATCCATCAATCCATCAATCCATTCATTCCTCTATCCATCCATCCATCCATCATCAGTCCATCCATCCATTCATTCCTCCATCCATCCATCCATCAGTCATCTATCCATCCATCCCTCATCCATCAGTCCATCCATCCATTCATTCCTCCATCCATCCATCCATCCATCCATCAGTCATCCATCCATTCATCTTCCCATCCATCAGTCCATCCATTCATCTTTCCATCCATCAGTCCATCCATTCATCTTTCCATCCATCATTCATCACTAATCATCCATCCATCCATCCATCCATCAGTCCATCCATCCATCCATCATCTATCCATCCATCAGTCCATCCATTCATTCCTCCATCCATCAGTCCATCCATCTATTCCTCCACCCATCCAGCCATCTATCAGTCCATTCATCACTCTGTCATCCATCCATCCATCCATAACACAACATCACAAAACAAGAACTCTCCAAAACTGAATTACCACCACCTTATGATTGTAGGTGATACTTCATAAAAGAACAACATACAAGTAGAGTGTGAAATGCCAAATAAAATGCTTGTTTTTGTCCTGTAAGAAACAATTGTAATTGTACTGCCCTTGATATGTTTCGACTGCTCTTCTCATTGTTTTTTGCTTATACATACCCTCCATCATCACATTTTATATATATATTTTATTATATCTATATTATATATCTTAGACTTGGCTTGTGTTCTACCCTTTCCCTTGTCGACATTGAACTGAAGCATTAAAGTCTGCGGCTCCTGAATATATTCTATAACAGATGAACTCAAGAAACTCATGAACTCAACCCATTGATAGAATAGAAAAATAGAACAGAATAGTTTTTGAGATGATGACTTTGGGGAACAAAGTTAGTTAGTGAAATGTATTAATACAGTGTTCTTCAACCCTGGTCCTCAGGCCCCACTGTCCTGCATGTTTTAGATGTAACCCTGCTCCAACACACCTGATTCAAATGATCAGCTCGTCATCAAGCTCTGCTGAAGCCTGATAACGACCCACTGCTTTAAATCAGGTGTGCTGGAGCAGGGAAAAACCTAAAACATACAGGATAGTGGGTCCTGAGGACCACGGTTGAAGAACACTGTATTAATAGGACGTGGATGCACAGTGATGAAGAGGGAGAGGGTGACAGAGAAGATCAGTGTGTCACAGGAAGTCCTCGGCAGTGTAGACCAACAGCTGCATTATCAAAGGCTACTCTTGCAACACATACAGCCCTTCTTCCATACTGGAGGAGCAGAGGAGGGAAGGCTCTAGCCTCCAGCACCTGTCCCACCAGCAGGACCGGCCCTAGTCTCTGTGGGGCCCTAAGCAAAGTTTGAGTTTGAGGCCCTTTTATTAGTGCAAATAATACTGGTTTACGATTATTTGTTATCACCAGGGATTTTGGGCCTTATCCAAAGAAGTCTTAATGGCTCCACCACAGCTGGCCATTAGAACATATTGATACTGTTTAACACAGAACTGTGTATTTTAATGATATGTTTGACTATCATTCCCATATCTGTGAAAAAAAAACAATGTGACAATCACTTAGTTCGTGATATGTCTGTTCAGAACATTTTTTCATTTTTTTACAGAGGGTCAACTGATTGAATAAGAGCAGAGCAGCTTGATAAACATTTTCCTGCATGCATTATTTAACTAAAACAACAGTGAAATTAATAAACCCAGAGTTTATGAGCTAATATGGAGAGCAAAGTGACCTAGTCTATAAACTATGGACAAAGCTAGGAATAGCCAACAAGCTAATGTTCCAGAACTTTTCATCACATGAACCACTAACAGAGACACTTTGCCTATGAAAGAACTGGGTGACATACCGTCGACTCTTCACTTCTTTCTGCTGTCTCAGTTTTTTTCTTTCTTTTTTTTTTACTGCCTGACTTTTGAGGTGGGTGGCACGGTGGTGTAGTGGTTAGCACTGTCGCCTCACAGCAAGAAGGTACCGGGTTCGAATCCCGGGGTCTTTCTGTGTGGAGTTTGCATGTTCTCCTCATGTCTGTGTGGGTTCTCTCTGGTACTCCGGCTTCCTCCCACCATCCAAAAACATGCATGGGGATTAGGTTAATTGGTTAATTTAAATTGACCGTGAGTGTGAGTGGTTGTCTGTCTCTATGTGTCCTGTGATGAGGTGGTGACTTGTCCAGGGTGTACCCTGCCTTCCGCCCTAAGACAGCTGGGATAGGCTCCAGCCCCCCCGCGACCCTATGAGGATAAGCAATAGATAATGGATGGATGGACGGACTTTTGAGGTATCCTGCCTCTGCCACTCCCTGAGGAGTGAGAGTTTGTCTTATGGTGTGTTCACTGACAGTCAGAACTTGGAGCTCAGATCATCTTAACCTCAAAGTTTAGTGCTCCCAGCTCTTCCAGCCTTACAGACGTACAACAAAACATGTAGCTACTGTTTACGTCAGCAGCAGATAGCATGAACTCTATGTCTGGTTGGTGAGATTAAACAGACATTGCAAGGATGAGATGTGACTTCACGGAGGGTTCTGATTTAAATTCTGACTTGGAGCATGGAAATTCTGACATTTGCGTATCACTGGACTGCACAATGAGTTGAATCACACGAATGCTGGGCTCCCAATGCTGCTTCAATGACTTTAATCTTCTGTTTTTTATGGCAATGTTTGTCATCTTGTAATGGGAAAGTGGGGGTGACAGATCGGTGTCACATGATACACATGTCCTTAGTGACTGTTACTAGAGAGGTGTTACTGCCCAACACTGGCCTTCACCTCCACTCGCTGTCTGTGAAAAGTTAGTGTTCTGCAGGCTATCTGATGGAACAGGTGGACTGAACCATTTTATGTAAATGGAGAAGGGGTTGGCTACCCTATGTGAGGATAAGCGGTAGATAATGGATGAATGGAGAGGGAATGATGAGCAGCCTGGATGCACGCATTCAGGAAGCTCTGACTTTTGAATTGAACATTGAATAATGAGGCAGCAGTAGACTCTGTTAACATCATATTGTGTTTTTGAAAAACAAATATGATGTTTAAATCATCATCACTCCCACATAAAAAAAATATAAATTACTTTTATTTGGTTTTTAATCGCTCTTGGGGGGTGCCCAAGAGGCCAGGGAGCTCTAAGCAGGTGATTAGTCTGCTTATGCCTTGGGCCAACTTTGCCCACCAGTCAGACTTCAATGTCCTGTTTCATCTATAAATGATGGAAAATTAGGATACACACTGAATATATGAAGAATTTCATACACTCCCTCTTTTCATGGGGTGTATAAATAAGGTAGCCTGATAAATTATTCCTTCTATATTCTATGGTTTTCCATGGTGATTACGAAGTTTTTCACAATGTATAATGTGAAAAAAATAGAATAGAACAGAATAGAAATGCAATCAGTCCCAACTTGGGATTTTTTTTTTTTTGTCACGTTACAGAAATTGGAATACTCTATTCTTTCAGTGATATTGACAAAACCTGTCAATGTTTTGAATTTTGGTTCTTTCATTCCTTATTTCAGATATTTTTGTCCTATGTATGGCACCTTTTGTATGGATGTATAGTGTTTTGGCATAGTGTTGTGTTTTCATCATTTTCAGTGTACAGTCATCTGTCGTGGATTAAAGGACTTTATTTCATTCATAATTAAATAATGGTCTTGAATGAAACTCAGTACCTTGTCTTTTTGATCAGTTAGGACTAAACAGTGTTGAAGACACATAATGTAGTGTGCATGGTAAAAGCATAGACATCATAAACCCAGTAGATAATGTTACAACTAATGAATGTTTTGTTGACATTTGATGATTATATTTTCAGTTAGTGGTTTAACAAAATGTCATTTTCAAAAAAGCCTGTCACAATTTCCCAGAGCTTGTCCTCTTGTGTGATTTGTCTTACCAAATCATTTTTTTAAAGTAACAGATTCTCACATTCGTGAATACTGAACCATTGGGAATGATTTTAAATTACATTATTTTTGAATATTTTTAATTGAATAATATTTTATTTTCTGTCTGTTAATTTTCTCTTGATCAGTTGATTAAATTACTTACTTTAACAGCACTAATAACAGACACTTTTAAAAAAATCCTGCAACCTTCAAAATAATTTCATTTATCGTACCTTACTTATTTTGTTGCTGTTAGTGCCTTAAACAGGAACCTTTGTCTTTCCCTCTGATTTGTCCCCGAGGTAATTTCCAGTGAACACTTCACTATAAATTCCTCATGCCGGAAACGTGTCGGCCTCTTCTAGTGATTCAATATGGCGGTGAGTGCTGTCTCATATCGTACGATGGCGACCAAATATTAAGTTGTAGTTGAAATCCATAATCATCGGAGCCGTGAGGCCATGCTAACCTTTGTTTGGCATACAGAGACTTAGACCTCACGATGAATGATTAAACTAGACTCGTTTGTATGAAATAAATGTTACCGAGGACTGTTAAACTTAAAAAATGCGAGTGATGCTAACAGGCTAACGACGAGGCAGAACGGTGTTTGCCTGTCGTTCTCTTGAGTCGTTAAAGACATATTACAGTTGTGTGACGACACTATGGTGACACAGAAACCATGTATCTACTGTTAACATTAGGCTTTATGACTTTGTTGACGTTGTCATTAAATTTCGGGTCGCGTATGTTATCTGTCACTGTGCTAACAGTGGGATAGCTAGCAGGGATATGTACGGGCATGTTCTCCAGCCGGCATGTGTTGGGAGGCTGATGTTGGGACTCAAGGAACAGTGCAAAGACTCGCCTGTTTAGATAACCACCAATCATGACTGTCAAAGTGAAGCTGTGGTTTATAGTTGTTGAATCGCTGGCTTAGCTTTCCAGCCTGTGCTAACCAGGTAGCAGTAGTGAACACTAGTAGAGAAACTCAAACACAGCAGCAACGGTTGACGAGGTGTCCCAGCTTTCTCGTAGTGTGGTGTCTTCTGTTGTGTTCAGAGGGGATGTCTTGATGATTCTGGCACTCTGTGGTGTGAATATAACCCCTCTTTTTGTTTTGTTTCCTCCAGGACCAGGGTGAGAAGAAGGAGAACCCCATGAGGGAGCTTCGCATCCGCAAGCTCTGCCTGAACATCTGCGTCGGTGAGAGCGGAGACAGACTGACCCGTGCTGCCAAGGTGCTGGAGCAGCTCACCGGCCAGACTCCTGTCTTCTCCAAGGGTGAGTGTTGGTCTGGAGGGAGGGACGGCCTGGAAGGCTTGACCTTGAGTTGTCAAAGAGCTGACTTTTGGTGGATAAGTAATGTTTCCATCAGTGAAAAGTCCACGTTTATACATGCTGGATGTGAAGCTGTCAGTCATGTGAAATCTTGGCTAAAGAGTGGAAGTAGTTAAAGGTAAATGGTAAAAATGTCTAATGATATTGGTGTATTTGAACTCTTGTTTGTTCTTTTAACAGCCCGCTACACTGTACGATCCTTCGGTATCCGCAGAAATGAAAAGATTGCTGTTCACTGCACCGTCCGTGGAGCCAAGGCTGAGGAGATCCTGGAGAAAGGACTCAAGGTCAGAAAGTGACGCTGCTCATTTGTTTCTCTACATTTCTCAATAGTTATTAATATGCTTATAAATTATTTTGGCTTTAAATGAATGTCAAGGACATAGTATTGGACAAAGTTAATATGCTCTTGCAGACCATACTTTGCCTTTGACTCTGTTTTGGTAGTTCAGTTGAGACTGGCTTTAGTCCTGATCCATCCATTTAAAAACTAATGTGGAGAAGCTAAAGAAGTGTCTGACTTCTTTCATTGAAATGCTTCTTTCTCATGTGGTGATGATGGGATTAATCAACAAAGCTGTATCATGATGCCATGTGCACATTGCTGCTTCCAGGTGCGTGAGTACGAGTTGAGAAAGAACAACTTCTCCGACACAGGAAACTTTGGCTTTGGCATCCAGGAGCACATTGATCTGGGCATCAAGTACGACCCCAGCATTGGAATCTACGGACTGGACTTCTACGTGGTAAGTGGCCCAGAAAATGAGTGATGTCACTGAAGCTGGTGGGTGTCATGGATGTGCAAGCTGCAGAAATTGGTAGTGGCAGAGATTGGATGATGATGATGTTGTTGTTGTTGTTGTTGGGGGTTCTCTCTAACAGGGAATTGCCTCATTGTCCTAGTTGTTGTGTAACTGGCTTAAGTTGAATTATATTCACTGTTAGCTAACAGCCTGTTGATGAGGCTCCTTTGACACCTGATTGAGCCCCAGAGGTGCAACTAAAACTGTACTTGTTGATGTTTCTTTACCAGATTTAGTTTGTTAACATTTGTATGAAATGTCATGAAGAAGTGTAGTTTGCCTTATATCTATCAGGCTTTTTTTAGCGTAAAAAGTTTCCAACATTATATTCGATACTAGAACAAAAGTCAAGAGACCAGACAAGTATGAAGTGATCTTGATTGATTGTTGTGGTTGGAACTTTTATGTGTAATGGAAAAACATTGCTCCAGCTCTTCTGACCAGCTTCATTGTCCTCTGGTGTTGTGTTCAGGTTCTGGGCAGACCCGGCTTCAGCATTGCTGACAAGAAGCGGAAAAGAGGGCGCATCGGTTTCAGGCACCGCATCCGCAAAGAGGAGGCCATGCGCTGGTTCCAGCAGAAGGTTAGTGTTGTTGAGGGATCCCACATATCCTTTTAAAGTAGATTAAAAAGAATTCATTCCCTGGATGACGCTCTACTACATGCCTTTTTCATGGCTGTTGAACTGAGTTCAGATGTTACTGATTGAAATTCAGTGGCCTATTTAAAGACAATCAAAAGTCATAAAATTATAATTAAACAGTGGATGTTTATATACTTCACTCAAGATGATACACAATGGTAAATGAGCCCAAGATGACTTTAATACGTATGATTTACTGTATTTTCTAGATTTATTATAAAATACGCTAATCCTTTATTCCCACATTGTATTTTAAAAATGTGTGGCTAATATTCGATATAGATCAGTAAACTATGCAGAAATGTCAAAAACAAACTAAATCAGCATAGGAACAGCAGGAGTGAACCAGCTGTGTTAGAGATAACAGAAGTATTGTACAGTGAATAGTAGAAATGATTTTGGACATTTTTTCTTTTTCTCTTGCAGATGAGAGTTACTAGAGTTAACTTTCTTTCATGTTTTACTTTGTCATTTACAATCTAAAACTTGTCTCTGTTTCTTCTCAGTATGATGGCATCATCCTTCCCGGCAAGTAAAGGACCACCTTTTGATGTTGTTTGTAACAAATAAATTGAGGGAAAAAATATTTCTGTGTCATGTTTTTACTGTGGTATTTTTGTTGCTGGGCCGCTTTCATCTCTGTGATGTTAACAGGTTTCTGGTGATGTGGACCCCCAGATATTTAAAGCTGTGGATAAACATGGCATCATGTGCTTCACTGACAGACAACTTTAAACAACAAGCAACAGCACATTAGCTGCCTGACATCTTTAACCACAACCAAACTCCTTAAACGACAGAAGATCAAGTTATATTTGTCAGGTAATAGTGAAACATTTCTCTCTGGCTTTCTTGGGTTTCTGTTTCACTCAGTCTAGCATATTATATACTAGCATATTTTATGAGGCGACTATCGCAGGAGAGGTCAAGTCAATTTTATTTGAGGAAAAACTCCCTTAAACAAGAAACTTAACAGGGAAAAAGAAGAGGAAGATGGTTGTTGCAGGGAACAGTTCAAAGTCCTTGTAAACATTAATCTGAGGTCTTTCAAAGTAAAGGGTCTGAATCCTGCTGTGCTTCTGTCCATCACTTCAACTTTAAGTAAAGATCACTTTGATTGCTCTTATCAATGTGTTGTTTGACCTCTGACCTCAGGTGCGTGTCATGTAGGACAAATAAGCACAGCTAGTTCCTACTTCATCTCTAGCCAGACTTCATTTCCCAGCAGCCCCTGGGTGTGTAGAAATAGAAAGTAGAACAGGAAAGCGCCACAGTTTGATCATGTTTTGGCTTTATTCAGTGAAACCAGCAGCACAGCTCGTCCAGTAACAAATTCAGAGGGATTCATCCAATCAAATGAGCCTGATTAACCTCATGAGAAAACGTCTTTCACTCCCAGATGAGCCGCAGCTTCTAGCAGCTCGTCTTCTTGTCCGCTGGCATCTCACTGGTTCTTCAGTTGGTAGTCATCTTAGTTTGAGTAAAAATTAATAAGAGAATGGCAAATGTTTCAAAACACAGGTAAGGTTTTATTCATTTCTATCTCCTTTGTTTTAGTTTGATGGATTTCTCTTTATTTTTGGATTTTTTTTATACATTTTTCAGATTTTTTTTTCATATCATTATATAAATATATTTTCCGAATCTTCCTGTTTTGCCTTTATTTCCTCACCTGTGTTGCCTCACACAGCCTTCCTCTTGTGTCCACCTTGTATTCCTTCCACATTGCACTTAAAAAATATGAATATAATATTTAAGTACTACAGCTATCTTTTTTTTTTTAAATATTTTTGTAATAGAACTACACTACAGCTGACAGATATCCACTAAAATAAATAAATCCATAAACAGGTTTGTATATTGCTGATCTGCTTTAATCCCCCAGAAGAAATATTATGTTTGCATATGAGAAATCTTAACTATTGCAGTTTTTGTCATAATTGGCTCATTTTCTTGTGGCAGCCACACACACACACACACACACACACACACACACACACACACACATTCATTCCTGTTTTCACAGTTGAGCATCTCTCACACACACACACTCACTGCTTAGATACAGCTTTGTACACAAACTGCCAGTGGATTCACAGTGACGGTTGTTCAGCCTGCTCAGACAGCCATGTCTCCCCATCATGCATCTTCCTCCTCCATCACATCTCTACCTCCACCTGCTCCACTCTACAGTGCATCCCTTCTCCACCTTTTCCTTCTGGCTTTCCATCCATGTAAAACCCTCTGAGACCACTTTGGATCATGCAAGCTCTTTTCCAAAACCAGCTCCCAGGCATTTCATGGGTATATCTGTGTTTTAAATCAGCATCTTTCTTCTGAAATTAATTAACATCAGATGTTAAGTAAATATGTACACTTTTAGAAGCCCTCAAATCACCTCAGGAAAGATTAAGGTCTAGGTCTAATATTAAATTTAAAATGGTTTTATGGAAAAAGGTTGGATTTTGCCCAAATGAAATCTCAATGATCATTTTTATCAGCACTTTAAATACATTTACATTTCTTTTCAATATTAATTAGAAAATAAAAATCTTAGTTAAATAATGCTACAAAGAAAAACACTGTGGGGGTTAATTATATTTTTTTCTTCTCTTTAGCAAACATTCTTTGTGTAATTTACAGGCTGAAATATATTTTAATTTCCAGTTTAAGCAGCTGATTTTTTTCCATACATATGAAGAGTAGACATGAGCCAGATGTTCTCCAGAGGTTAGACCAGCCCCCTCTCTGCTGTCTCTCTATGCTGTGATGGTCTGTGATGGAGCCATGCTGCTCTCTCTGCTCCGGTTCTTCCCGGCTGGCTGATGCTCTTCGTGGGCCGGGGAGTTGCGGTGCTGCTGGCGGCGCGGTGCGTGTCGAGGCGGCAGGGTCAGGGTGCAGCAGGATACTCCCACCGTGGGCTCGGGCAGATCCTCCGCCATGGACCAGCTGTCTGTAGCCGGGTCGTACTTCTGGACAGCTGCCTTGTAGCGTTTCTCCGCCTCGTTCCAGCCTCCCAGCAGGTAGAGCTTTTCAGCCAGAGGGGACAGGCCGGCGGTGCTCACACCCAGAGGCAGAGGAGCAGCCCGGCTCCATGCGCCGCCCTCTGGGGAGAACACCTCCACAGAGAGAACATCCACCCGCTCTCCACCAGGCCCCAGCTGGCTTCCTCCCACCACGTACACCTTCCCTCCGAGGGCAGCAGAGCAGTGCCAGCCGCGGGGAGTCTCCATGGGGGCCTTGTCGCTCCAGGTGTCGGCATCCACGTTGTAGCATGCCACAGAGCGGGAGTAAGCGCAGCTGATATACCCACCGGTGACCAGGATGTCTCCAGAGGGTAGGGTGGCACTGGAGTGGCAGCAGCGTGGCACCTCCATGGGTGCACGCATCTGCCAGGTGTTGGAGGAGGGCAGGTAGCTCTCAGTGGTTGCCAGCAGTCCCTCCACGTTGCGGCCGCCGATGGCGAACAGGCGGCCGCCGCTGGCTGCCAGGGAGAAGTGTGTGCGGCGCTGACGCATGCTGGCCAGGTGGAGCCAGGTGTTGAAGCGTGGGTCATACCTGTTGGAGTTAAAGGTCAGAAGGTCGTGCTCAGAGGGGTTTCACTCTGCTCCTGGTTTGCCTGATCAAGGTGCTTTACAGGAGCCGCGCTCAACATCTAGTTTTAAGATTTCACATGATGTGGTGCACATTCCCAAAATAATTTGTGTTTAATCAGACCGGCATATTTGCATGTAATGCAGTGCAATGCAGAGCAGAACTGTAGGTTCAAAGTAGCCTCAGAGCACTAATTTCCAAACCTTTAACTGATGCACACTAAACCAGAGGCTCCCATCTAATAAGATTTTGTCTCAGGGCTGATAGGATTTTTACTTTTAGGTGTTTTATGATGGAAAGTGTGTGAAACCCATGACTGAAATAGTCAAAAGAGAAATAAGATAAGACATAATTAAAACCTAAGAAATTCTTTTGGATGAAATTGCTCTGACAGAGACCTATTGACACTAGAGCCTGATGGTAATATTGGTATTTGCTGTGGACCCCTGACCTGCTCAGAGTGCTGACGGCGTGCTTGGCCTGGTTGCGGGCGTCGTTCTGGTCCTCTCCTCCAGCCACGTACAGGAAGCCGTCCATCACAGCCACACACTGGTTGAAGCTCTTCGCTGGCAGCTGGGTGAGGTGACGCCAGGTAGCCGCTCCTTCACGAGGATCCCTCCACAGCACCTGGACACAGAGGTCAAAGGTCAGTTCTCTTTTATTAAATGTGAGATTTTTATGTTTTTACTGTGAAAATACTGAAGCGAAATACACACTTCAGCCTTCAGAAACTGAGCGCTTGAAATAAACCAAAAGGATTTCTGTAACTTTGTGATGTCTCAAACCCACAATATGTACTCCATTTCACAGTTTTAAACATCCTGTTGCAGTTACAGTTAGTTACAGTGAGTTACAGTTGACAGGAAGTAAAATGCCATTCCATTGAAAATAAAGAAACAGCATTTGAAAAGTAAAGGTGTTTTTTGAACATCTTAACATGTTCTATTGGAAACAAAATATAAGTATGAACTTGAAATTTAGCATGATATGGGATCTTTAAGGTGGTAAATAAAAGAAAAAAAACAGCACTGACCTCACGGCTGAGAGCTCTCTCAGTGAGTGATGGTCGACCACCAACGGTGAGCAGAGTCTGCTGACCGGCTCGGACCTGAGTGCGTCGGGACTGCAGGGTGTTCTGCTGGTAGGGCAGCAGGTGGTAGTTCATGGCGTCCACCAGCAGACGGTGACAGTGAGGGTCCATCATCATGCGGGGCACCGGCTGGATCTGACTCACCAGCTCGCTGGCCGGGATCGTCTCAAAGCGGACGTGAGACAGCAGCTCTGCTGCCTGAGCCTGACGAGAAGCGTCGAAGTCCAGCCACCTCATGGCCAACTGGAGAGACAGACTTTTTTATAATTACTGTTATAGAGGTCCTTTCAAAACCCAAACTGTCTGAGAGCCATCAAACCAGTTGAAAATGATAACTGACTTCATCAATAAGTAATATTTTGCCATTTTTTAATAATATTTTTTAGCTAAAAAGGAAATGTTGCTTTGGAAAATTAGGGAATAACATTATTGAATGTGAGCAAACCAATAATATTGAAAAATGAATGAGTTGAAGAATAACATACAAAATACAAAACTTAACAACTGGATTTAGGGGTTCTGATATAAGAAGCAAAAAGTTGAATTAAAAACCTGACTTGGGATGATAGTCATATCTGCTGCTGACAGACTCACATTTAGTCCAGTTCATAAATACAACAGTGCTTCTCTCAGCTGTCTGTCTATTTAGGTCTGTTGTATATTAATACACAAACTCTCTGCTTGCATACAGTGAGTTCTGCTCACTGTCAACCTGTAAATAACTGGGTTTCCTTCACAGATCAGTGTTATGCTCTGAGCAGCTGGTCTGAGGTCTGTTTTTAGGTCTGGATGAAAATAGCAGGAAGGCTCAGAGGGTCGAGCTAATAATGGATATGGTCGCCTCCTAGAAGACCTGCACCTTCTCCCCAGTTAGACATCAGAAGTGAACACATTGAATATATCCACTTTACAGCATATACTTGTTCAACCTAAATTTTCAGCTACAAATTTCAATCTTTGAACTTTTAAGACATTTGACCTCTGACCTGGAAGGCAGTGACCTCTGAAGGCAACAACAGCGAGTCGTCCTGCAGGAAGGCAGAGATCTGCTCCAAGGTCAGCTGGGTGAACAGCGGCGTGTCGGCAAACTGCACAAAGTTCTCCAGGACGAAGCGACGGGCGGCGTCGCACACCGGCACCAGGCCGTAGGCAGCTGCAATGTTCCAGATGTAGACGCAGGTCTGCACGTTGAGCTCTGCCAACAGGAAGTCCATGCACATCTTGAGGAGCTGAGGGATCTGCAGGGTGGCAGCGGCCGAGGCGGTGCAACCGATGGTGTAGAGGGACATATGGACGCGACCCAGGTAAGCGAAGGTGATGACATTAGCCAGGCCTGCAAACAGAGATATTTATCAGGAAGCAGAGAAGAAGGACAGACTAGACTGATGGAATAACATTAGCTTAACATAAACGGAATAGATAGATGTACCCAGAGGTGAGAGGGAGGGGAGCTCCAGGCGTTTCATGCCGGGGTCTTTGGCCAGAATCTCTCTGAAGTACTGACTGATGGAGGAGATGACCAGCTTGTGGACGTCAAAGGCTTTCGTCTTACAGGCCAGCTCCAGATCAGTGAGGAACCTGAGGGTGGATGGAGGACACATAGCTCAATCAATACAATGCATAATATGTTATAATATTTTATTCTTATTTTTTAACCTGTAGCCCTCTGAAAGCCTCTGGATTAAAAGGACACTATAAATAAAATGGACTGTAAATGTAATCAGTTCTACCTGTACCATATTATAGTTGTCCTGTGGTGTGATTGTATAGCATCATAAATGTGGTATTTGTATTGTGTCATATCTGATATTGTAATTTTAATGTACCATAATTGTATTTATTGCAGTTACACTGTATCATAGTTATACTGCATCATGGTTGTATTGTACTGTAAATGTGCAGTATCATCATTATATGAGTTCATAGCACTGTAAGTCATGGAACCTACTTCTCCTGCCGCATCTTGCTGAGCTCCTCCAGCAAGGCGTTGCCATGCAGGGGTCGCGTCAGCTCGCTGCCCAGGCCGAGGCCTTTCTCTCCAGGCTTGATGACCGGCGGAGGCAATGGTAGGTTGAGACCATTCAGCTGAGCAATGTCCAGCGCCGCCATCTGCTCGATCTTCTTCACCCCACTCTCCAACACAACCACACCGTCGCCACGGCTCTCCACCTTCAGCTGGGCTGGGATGGTCTCCATGGCTACCTGGGGGACGGGTTCCATGGCAGGCTTCTTCTGACGGGAGGCCTTCTTCTTGGGGGCCATCATTCGACTGTTGAGGTTGTTGTTTGTAGGTTTTAGCATACGTTACTTTGCAATAAATGGCTTCCCACAGTGTAGAGACTAAGGTTTATTGAGCTGACTAGCTGACAGACAGTGATTTTGTTTCCCTTCCTAAAAATCCAGATGATCAACCAAATTAAATTGAAAAAGGGTTTTGACCCTCAGGCTTTGGTGCTGAAGTCTTTTTATTTGCTGGAGTATAATGGTTGGACTGGTCTAAGATTGTTTGGGTTATTGTTGGTTCACTTAAACACAGCACACAGCACCTGAAAAAAAAAGAAGAAAAAGATTTAATAGTCATTTGCAAAGTGAAGAGTTGTTCAAACCCTTTGACTGTGGGACTTTTTAGGATAAATCATATGTAGAAATAAAGCCAAGTTGCTTCATGAACCACACCTGTTTGCACGTGTTCACCTTTTTTTTTTGGGGGGGGGGGGCAAAAATTCCCAGTATTAAAGTAGCTGTGATATGTTTATGTATCTTTCTGACTTTCACAATAGTTAAGAATTTCAAACAAATGTTTGGAGAAACAACACAACTTTTCCACACTTTCCGTCTTTCATGTACAAGAATGAATTTGTTACAAGTGTCACAATTTTAGGCAGCCGTTAACTTGTGTGAAAATGAAAATCAACATTCAGAGGGCTGAAACCTGCTGGAGTTTATTTAATCTATTTTGCCATTCAGTTAAATTTGATCAGTTTGTGCATTGTGATACCACAGTGTAACTCTGACAATGATAAGATCAAACATGACGTCCAGCAGTGGATTAGATGTGTAAAGCAAGATACAACAGTCAGAATTTCACTTACTTCATGCAGTGAAATGACATGTAGAAAGAAGTGGATTATGTTCATTACAGTACATTACAACATACCTAAAAATACATATCTTTCTTAAACAGACTTTTATTTCTTTGTCTTGACTTCCATAGAGTTCATCTCATGAAAGTAAGACCTTCCACCTATTTAAACATAGTTTTGCCTCTGTCCTTTTTTCAAAGCAATATTGGGTAGCATTTCCAGTTTGACAGTCACTGCAGGACACAACAGACCCACTGACCAGATGCACAGTTCTGTGCTGATCTCTGAACATTTAACAAACCCACAACACTCAGACTGACACCTTTTCTAAAGCCAACAGAGGATCGCTGACAAACTGCAGCAGAGTGATTGACAGGTGTGTCAGACGTGACCCTCTGGTTTATAGAGGGTTTTAAAACTAGGGATTCTTATTCATGATCGCGATGAGCCACGGTCTGCAAACTGCTGCAGATCAGTGTAGAGAGGGGACTGCAACAGAGATCACATTAAGGTGCTAATATATGCAGAGAGAAGAGCGAGTCTGCAAAGTGTCTCTATGTAGTTTAGCTTTGTATCTGTTGCATGATGCTTGGGTGAAACATTCAAAAAAGATCAAAAGCAAAGCAAACCTCCACTGTGGAGTATATATTTAGTGTATAAAGTCAGTTTTGAAGGAACAATGCAAAAATGATGACAAAATTGTGCAGTGGATTGATTTCCATTTTTTTTCATCACCCAAAAAAGCTCCGCTCTGCTTATTTATAAAGCTTCAGACACAATGTTTAACACAATTCAAATACCACAGCAAGCATATGTGCATTTTTTCTGAACACTGAGTAATTGAAGGCCACTGTTGGTGGTCAGGAGGTAAACAGCAGGGACAGACCTTTGTTCCTGGCTCACAGGTTGTTCACCTGAGCCTCAGTGTGGATCATTCAGAGGGGAAACAAACAGTAACAACTGTGCCTGTCTGTGCACCTGTTATTCATGATCTGTCTCTCACTGACCTTCATCAGGGGTCATAACTGGGCCATAGCAAGTGCACCAGCATGAGTGGCAGCCTTTCTAGTAGCTCTGTAAGTCAATATTTTTTATCGGCAGATGTTGTTGTTTTTCCTGTGGACATGCTGTTTTACATCCAGCAAAGCGGTGGAGGTACAGACCAGTATGACACCATCCTCTATCTGCTACACAGAGCTTACTTTTATCAGGACAAAGGGAGTAGAGCTATGAGGATTATGTTCTTTGATTTCTCAAGCTCCTCCAGCATGATCCAGCCTCTTCTACTGAGAGACAAGCTGGTATATATGAGGGTTGAATCACACCTGGTCACCTGAGGAGGAGACCACAGCAGACTGAAGGACTGCAGCACTGGTCCACCACAGAGAACTGATCTGTCTCCTGTCATGTTCCCTCTGTACTCATCAGACTTCAAATACAACTCATGTCACGTTCAGAAATGCTCTATCATGGGGTGTATCGGCTATCAGGGATGATGCTTGGCACAGACATTCATGCTTCCCAGAAGATGAATCCTAATAATTTTGGTGAGCCTCTGACTTTTCATCTTGTGCCATCATTGGGTCAGATATTTGCTAAACTACTGACATTTCCTCACCTGTACCTTGTTTAGTGCTAAATGTTAGCATGCTATGAACATTACACTCCTGATCAAAATTTTAAGACCAGTTGAAAAATTGCAAGAATTTACATTTTGCACTGTTGGATCTTAAGAAGGTTTTAAGTAGTGCTTCAAAATGCAAAAAGAAGAAATGGGAGCGAGACAAAAAAAATGAGTAAGCAATTTATTGCAAACAACCATTAAACTGAAATAGGCTGTTCATCAACAGCTTTTAAGCCCGTCGGTGTAGTAATTACTCCCATCTAGCAGTGAGGTGGTGTACTGCACACAATGAATATTATTCTTTAGCCCAACCCTTCTCTCAGTGCTCGTTTTCTTCTACTTTTGCCGAGGTTGAACATGATGATACCAGTGTTGTTAAATCGTTATTATTGTCATCTAGCATTTAGTCCGCCAGATAAGTAAAAGGTAAAAAACAGAAAAGGCGTTTTTACCTGGTTGTCCCCTCCCTGTCGTTTCAAGATGGCGACGCAACCTGGCAACCAACTTATATGACAAATACACAGACTGTTTGTGGAGGTGATTCTTTTAAATGATAAAAACTAAAAAGGTTAATGGACAGCTTGAAACATCACACAGTGGAGCTTTAAAGGCCTAAATCTTCACAAAACTGTGGATTCAGTGTCATTTTCTGTCAGCTATCCACACATCATGACCTCGTGATGGCAAAGGCAAAAAAGCTTTCTTTCTCTGAACACGGTGGGTTATGGAACAAAAAAAAGTTCATGGAAAAAAGTTCAAACCTTCTTAAGAGCCAACAGTGCAAAATGTAAATTCTTCTAATTTTTCAAATGGTCGTAAAGTTTTGATCAGGAGTATATACCTACTAAACATCGGTGCTATTGTGAGTGAGTTAGCGTGCCGACATTAGTGTTTTACTAGAGTAGGCTGCTAACATGAAGGTAGACTCTTGTTCATCATTAATGTGCTTTCAAAGATTCTTCAGCTTAATAACTTTAGAAACAACCATTAATTTCTGACAGTATCTCTCTTTCTAAACACCTTCTCTGACTGTTTCACACTAATGTCTGTGACCTCTTCAATAACCTCCTTTAGTGGCATTTTAATGCTGACTATGCTTGCAATGCTGCAGCCAGTGCTTCTGACCACAAACACATGACTCCCTCCGTCTCTCTTTCCACCCTCCTCGCTCACTCGTATCTGAACTTGGCTCTTTTTAAATAGTATCTATTGGCTCGCTGGCCAGCGGGCTCCACACATGGACAGACCAGGGGGACGGAGACAGGATCGTACAGGACGTAGCGGCAGCTGTTGTTGGTGTCATATGAAGAGGAGGGACTCACAGACCATACGCACTACTTGTTGATGTTGCAATCACCCTTTAACCAGTCGAAACATCCAGCACAAATTAACCCAACACCCAACTGAGACTCTCTGTGGATGTGAGTCTAATGATCACAGATCACAGACGTTTATCTGGGGAGGTTAGTGTCAACTATATAATATTTTATGACTTGTTTTTCCAAATGTTTCCTGTTTTTTTAACAAAAAATATAACCAATAATCTCCTTTATTATAAATATATGAAAGTGCCATGGTCCCGGTGTAAAAATATTCCATTGCAAGTATACATAATTTTTATGTATTTTTAAGTAATATTATCAGCAAAATGTTCTTAAAATATCGAAGGTAAAAGTAATAATTCTGCAGAACAATATCCCTCATGACTGATATGTTACATTAGATTATTGACAGTGGGGCATCAGTGTGAAAGCAGCATTTGTTGCTTTAACCACTCTTTAGTGTAACTGCTAATAATTCAGAGACATGATTAAAAAATAGTAACAAACAGTACTATGATTGTACTTGAGTAAATGTAGGAGCGTTCTAACACTGCAGATAATGTCCATGAAATACAATACAAGGTCCTGGCGACATTTCAGACAAACGAGCCATTTGTTCAGTGATTCTGTGGCATGAGGAGAATCTTTGCAGAGATCAGCCTTCAGAAATATCTGGGACCAAGGTTACTGCAGGAAGCAGCTGCTCTGTCATCCACTATACTGAGAACCAGAGCTCACCACCACCAACACTGACAAATATACTGTAACTAACACAGCATCTCCTTTCAAAACAACAGCAGAGACGTAGTCTTGCAGTGGTCGCTGATAAGGCGGATGTACTGGTAGATGGGTAGGTTACCCAGGAGTTATGCCCACCTGCCCCCCCCACCACTGTGTACGTCATTTTAAGCACTAACATCACTGACGAATAATGACGTCATGCTTTATTTTTTATTTATTTTTAAGATTTTAATTGGTGCACTCCCACTTTAAACATTTTCAGTCGCTCTGGACAGCAGTCAAGCTGTGTCTTAATTCAAACAGAAAACTTTATAGTTTTAGTGTGAAAGGAAACCAGAAGGCTTGTAATTTAAGCAAATGGGGCCTTGCTTTTTATTTTTAGACACCGACCTCAGTGTGTGAATCTGCCCTGAGTTTTTAAAGCTACAAAGCAGCGAGATAAACATGAAGTGATGCATGTTTGCAATATAACATCTGCAGGCTTCCAAAGTGCAGAACTGATCATAACATGCTGCCCAGTACAACCACAGGCTTATCATTCCTGGTCACTGCTCGTCTTAATGGTTTGATGTTTATTCTCTTACAGGTCTGGGTGAAGGTGTATTTTTGAAAGTGCAGGCTAGCTGTTTCCGTGTAAGCTAAGCTAAGTGCCTCCTGGCTCTGGCTGCATACAGCATACATACATGTTGTACCTCACTTTAACTCTTCTAACACAAAGCAAATAAAAGCATTTCCCAACATGTCAAACTATTTCTTTAAAAACTACAATAGCTGATTTATTAGGCCACATTTGGTGTAAACAGGCTGTGAACAGGTGACAGGTCATGTGATAGAAGGTTATCATTCACTTCGTCGTGGGTCGTGTTTCAGTTGTGATGAAAAGTCCAATATTCACCTTCTTTAAGCTCTGTTTTGGTCTCTATATGGATCTTATATGCACTATGCTGTCATGCTCCATCTGTCTGGTTTGATTAAATTATCCATTTTTTTAATCTATTTTTGTCTCGTGCCTGAATATTGTCCCGTCACTTGCTGCTTTTATTTTGTAGTAATGTTGTCTCCCTCTTGTTTCAGCTCGTGTCACTTCCTGCTTTCCTGTGTTCCCTCCTTTGTGATTGTCTGCCCCTCCCTGAATGGTTCCACCTGCGTCCCATTACCTCACGTTTAAATAGTCTCATCTCCCGCACTCTTGTGTGAGTTCATCCTGTTTTGTTTCCATCGCTCCTGTTCCTGTCTGGTTCTTGTTTCTGCTATCAGTCATCACTGAGCCAATTCCCTAGATTAGTGTTTTGTTTCTTTGTTCCTTTTTGAGAGTTAGGCTATGTTTACACATAGCAGGGTATTTTGATAAAGGAATATTTCCAAAATAACATCGTGCACACATCATAGTTTTCAAAAAAGTTTCCATTTACATTAACCCGCATAACTACGCTGTCAAGAGCCATCTGACACTGGTAAGCCAGTGAGCGACAGTGTAGGAAGAAGGAGAAAGCCATGCAAGCCAATCAGATCGTCTCTGCTCCTGCACATACAGTAATAACTAAAAAAACGAATAAACTGGAGTTTTCCTAAATCTCCTCTTTTGCCAGAGTTTTTAGAAAGAATCATATTCAGAGCAGAAATCGTCATTTGTGTGTAAATGAAAGGCACAAACAAAAGTCTCAGTTTTTTACAAATACCCGTGTATATTTGTATACCCGTATAATACCCGTGTATATTTGTATACCCGTATAATACCCGTGTATATTTGTATACACGGGTATTATACGGGCCCTTAGTGTAGATAGGTTTTTCTCTCAGGTTGAGTTTGTGTGTTTCTAGTTTAGTCTTTCTCTTTTTCAGGATGATTTTTTTGTTTCTAGATTAGTCTTTTCTTCCTCTTCAGGTTGAGCACTTTAATTTATTAGTATCCTACCTCTTTCGGTGAACGTTTTCATTTCTAGTTTCAGTTTTTTTTTTCTCCCTGGTGTGTCTTTTGTTTCCAGTTGAGAGTAGATAGGATCCAGGTGTTTCGCCACCTGCTTCAGAGAGCATGTGTACCTATCCTCTTCACTGTCTGCTGCTGATCATTCTCTGTTCACATGCAATAAAAACTGTCAAAATGAGGAGTACTGTGGACGAGCTGTGTGTTTTGCTGCCTTACGGACCCCTCACACCAGCTAGTTGTTAAAGGCATGTGTGTTATTAGGCATTTTGTAAATCCCTTTGATTTCTGTAGGAAGACTTGTTGATACCTAAGGCCAAATAAAACATGACAGAAGCTGTATTTCAATTCAGTATTTAATATAGAACATCAGTGAATGCCAGGGTTGTTTTGGGCAGGTTTGCATTGGCCCATATGGGCTCATAGCTAGCTGGCACAGCCGATTTCTAAACCAAATATCATAGACAGGACCGATCTAAAAAAAATTTCAGCGTCAACCACTGCATCCTAGACAACCTAGAAAGAGGGCTTAAAGTGTAAAATACTGGAATATGCCTTTAACTGTGTCTTGACCACTGATTGATGTAAACAGTTACCTGCTGCGACTGAAAACTACAATATACAGAGCAGTAGATTTACTATAAAAACATAACAATGAGCCAAAAGATGCTAAACACAGTGTAGAGCTGCAACAACGAAGTCCAAGTAATATAACAATAGCTCTCAAACTGTATTAAAAGCCTGTCTGATTTACAAATGTGCAGTGAGGGGACCGTCCTCATGTTCAGGGGCAGCTCAGTTACTCATTGGCTGATCATTTCTTATGGTTTTTCCAACACAAAAAAATGCAGAACGGGAGCGTTTCCATTGCCTCCACAAGGCTCTCAACATGGCGACAGTTCACAGTTAATGGTGCTAGCATTGCTAACGGTGAAAATGAGGCTACAGCATTGACAGAGTAACCAGTGATAACAATGCACTGAATGACCACTGAACTGAAGCAACACCACTGACAGTCATAATAAAATCTGAGTATTGTGAGCTTCACCACAGTGGTGTTAACTGCAGGGCTGTGATACTGAATTATCAATGTTATTTCTGTGGTCTGTATGGTCCATCACTTGTATCTGCACATACACACACAAAAACACACTCTGCATGGATCTCTATCACTTCTGTCACTCTGTGGCTGCAGCTGAATTCCTCGTCTATCTCATGAGTGTATTTATAGGTGCTGACACACACAACATGTACTTCATGAGTGTATTTTGTATGTTTCACAGCTAAGGACTGAAAGAACACCCCTCTGCAGTGTAATAGTAATATCCACAGAGCAACAGGCCACTACTTCACGTTGTTTCCTTTCAGCAGTTATTACAATACCATGATGTCATGATAAGTATCATTTGATATGTGCTTTTTCCAGTGGCTGTAGACATACAGTATATTTTTAAGTTGAAGTGCCAATGCTATGTAAAAATACACATTTTATCTATGTTGTTTGATGGTTTAATATTCCATCCATCCATTTTCTACCGCTTATCCTCACATAGGGTTGCGGGGGGGCTGGAGACTATCCCAGCTGTCTTTGGGTGAAATGATTTAATATTAACTATCATATTTTATAAACTGATCATGTTGTAAAAATTTTAGGGTAACTAGTAACGAAAGCTGTCAAATTTGACATGAGTAGAAGTCTGAAGTAAAGTACAAGCACCTCAAAATTGTACTTATGCACAGTACTTAAATTATTGTACTTAGTACTTAAACTTATTTTTTGTTGATTTGCATCAGCAGTATATATCCATGTCAACTGTTTTCTTTTCACTTCGATTTCATGAGACCTTTGTGGCAATTAAAGAGTAAGAGGAGACTGTGAGACACAAACTATAGCTCTTTTAAGTTACAAACTCCTCAACAATGATGCAATAAAATGAAATGTGTTTACCTCTTTCTCCCTCCTGTTTCCTGCTCTTCTTTCTCTTGTTTTGCTCTGTCAGCTGCTCTCTTCAAACTCTCTTTTTACGTTCTTTTTCTTTGTTCTCTGGTTCCTCTTTGCTTCGCCCGTCTGTCCTCTGTCAGTGCTGTGTGTGTGTGTTTGTGTGTGTGTCAGTATCAGGACATCATGGTACAAACCAAAGCTGGAACGTATAACTCAACGCCCTCCTCAAATCCCACCACGCCTCCCTGAGCTCACATCAGATCCTCTTCTTCCATTTCCCACCTCCAACATCCACCTCCATCTCCAAATACAGGCACTCCTCGTCGCCCTCCCCTCCAAAAATATCCCATAAGAGGCCTGCTCGCGTCTTACCCAACCTCCCCCTCCATGGCCTTTGGGTTTCAGGTTTTAGATCTGATTGCATGACTGTTTCTTTGTTTGATTGTGAAACAGGATGAAAACATTTTATTTAAAATATCATTACTATGAAAGGGGAACACATGTCACTATAGTTAACATGGTATTTTTATGAAGAAGTAGTCAGATCTTGTTTTAGAGTGAAAGTACCAACAATGTAAAAATATTCCACTACAAGGGAAATTCCTCAGTTCAACTCAGTTTAAGTGATAATATTCTGGACGTACATAAATATTATATTTTCTGTGAAATATTCTTATATGCATCTATTTACATTTTTCTGAACGTTTTGGAGAAAAGTAGTACTACTAATCAGCAGCATCGCTGGAGTGAATGTATGAATATCAACGACACTGTTTTGTCGCTACAAAACCAAATCTCAGTTCACTTAATATTTTTCCTCTAAGAAACAAAACAACTGAAATATATTTCTGTTAAAGAATTCAACATAAACAAATAACATGCAAACCATGTCACAGACACCTCCAAACAACTTCAGTCACTATTACACTATAACAGGTGTTTTATTTTGAATAAAAGTAGCAGTAGGTAATGTAAGTCATGCATTCAAATTGCACTAAAGCAGTATAACATCTAGTAACATCTAGTGGTCAGACTGCAGATTGCAACCCATATAAACTTCTGTGTGCCAAGCATGTAGAAAACTATGGTTGACCATGTGAAAATGCAAGTAGGTCTTTTCGAGCAGTTGTGCTCGGAAAATTTCAAGTGAATGTGCAAGTTGCATTTTCTGCAGAAATAAAAGCTGCAACTTCTCAAAACCAACATTCATTTCCTGTGTCTTTTGATGTAGATGGTTTGGTATTAATATATTTTTACACATAGTTTTTATTGTATATAATGAAATTTATCACATGGCTGCCTTGTTTGCCTTTAAGCAGCCTTGATTTATCTTTTTTAATCTTTTATCTATTTTTATTACACTTTGATTTTTTACTCTGCACTCATTATGGACAGCAAAAGAAGTATTTCACTGTACAGGGAAACACATTTCCTTACTGTTCACATGATAAGAAACACTTTGAATCTTGAATCACTGGTCCTTTAAGTTCAAAAGCATTACCATTAAATATAAACTACTTAAAATAAAACTTGTGCTCAAGTGCTCATCATGCAGAATATCGTGTATATTATTGAATTATAAATATTGATCCATTAATGTGATTCCATTATTGATCACTGTCATGTTGGAGCTGGTAAAGGTGATTTCTTCATTTACTGCTGACTTATTAAAGTCTTATCTTAACCTATAAGAATGTCTTTGTTGATTCTCTTTTGTGTTATTAGTCTAAACAGACAGATCTAGTGTCGGCAGGTCACAGTAAATTACAGACTATTGCTCTTGACTCTAGATAACCCACGACATGCTGATTCAGCGTTTTCACTGACGTCACACGAACAGGTGTCCCATAAGTGCTCCGTCAGCTGTGCTGTGACGTAGTTCCGGGTTCCATGGGCTGTTCTCTCAATGTACAAACTTCAGTCCCCTCTCGTTGCCCTTAATTCTGAAGTTATGGCTGTGTTTATTGAATCTGTTTTATTATTAAAACATTATGCTGTTAGTTTCGTGCAGCTGCAGGACGCCTCGTCCTCTCAGTCGTGTAAACTAAACTAGCGGAACCTCTCCGTTTTCTCTCCCCATCTCTGTTCATTCAGGATGAAGTAGCTGCTCGCTTCCGGGCGACAGGGTACCAGCAGTAAACATGGCGGAGGAACTGCTGGAAACAGTGGATAGACTTCAGTCCCGGCTCCTGGAGAACCCGGAGCCTCGCAAGGTAACGACTGAACAGGTGAAGACGGAGAGATTTGGTGTTTAGTACCGACTGTCTCCCGACATGAAGGCCCCGAACAAACAGGTGCCCGTAACGAGCCGCAGCCACGGTGCCCAGGGAAAGTCGCAACGGTTTTTTAATGCTGCGTTTGTGGGCCGCTGTCGAGCTTCGTCCTTTGAATATCTTTCAAGTAAAAGAGCAGATTCTGCTCTTTGGGGTCGGAAATACAAATGGTAGTTGTTCGGAAACTAGGGTTAGACGAGTCAAATCAAACTGTGACCACTTGATAAACTGTACAAATGATATAGAAATGAATAGCTTGACAGCACAAACATTATTAGTTATTTATTTTATGTTTAAACATACAGTAAACATGACAGACTTTGTGTATAAATATTACTAAAACTTCAGATCCTTGAAGTATGTTTGATTAGAGAATACATAAACACTCCAATTTAATTCAGCATAAAATAGGTCTTAACAAACCATCTTGCAGTCTGTGCAATTTAAATGAAAATAAAACCAAGGATATACAGGGCGTTTTTGTTGTTTTATCTTTTGCAACTACAAAAAGTTGTACTTGTAATCCATGTTAAACAATACTTAGGATACGGATTATATTTGAATATGATTTATTAGTGCTTACTTTAGAATACCAGAATTACCGACAGCATTTGAAAGCCTCATGGGAAACGTCACGACAATTATGGGGTTTTAACTAGTTGTAACGTACTAAGGTAGTTATTTAACGCCAGCTTTTAGCTAATATTAACACTTATCTGCTTGGTTTCTTAACCGTCCCTAGACTCTCCCTGTCATCAAAATAATAACATCATCTATAACGTAATTTGTCTTAAGTCTGGGCCAGAGTAGCCGTTAGCTAACAAGCTAACTGGCGTCAGTGCGGAAACCAATGCCAGGTCCACCGACTCCAGCTCTGTCCATGCCAACCTTGTTTATGTGTTTTTCGCCTGTAACGCACTGCAGTGGGATCTGCTCCTAAAAACGGTGATAATTAAAGTCTGATAAATTAGGATTAACGATGTCCGACCTGCCCTTTGTTTACTGTCACTGTACAAACGTAACCTCCCAAAACAAAGCAGACAGGATGTGTGTGATAGCTTTGGTAAACAGAAGCCTGAAGTCCAGTTTGTAGAAGTTATTATTTTATCAAAAATGTCGACGTCGCATCTGAGTGTTGTTTTTTTTTTTTTTTTTTTTACTACAGCCCGGCCCCGTTAGGCCACGTTATCATTCAGTGCCCATGCCTCAGAGCTGCTGCTGCCTGTGTGAGTGAGGCATTTAAACGTCAATTAAAACGTGAGCCCCTCAACCAGTGGATGTAAAGCAGGAGCAGCTTTCTTTACCTCAGAGTTCATTATAATACAGCCTGCAGCTAGGTCACATCTGAGGATACTTAAATCATCCTGAAGGCTTCTTGCAGCATGTGCCTGTATACAGTGATGTGAATGTGATTTAACTGATTAACTGTCATCATGAAGATGTCATACAGTGCAGTGTCATATGGTTACAAGTAAACACCACAGTGTGTCACCTGTGTACCATCGCTGCCCTTAATTAACAGTATTGCTGAATACTGAATATGTTTTTTGTTTCTGTAATGGTTAATCCACCAGTATGTGCAATCGTTAATGATAAAATATTATTATTGTTGGAAAATTACTGTTTTTCAAAAAAAAAGCAGAAAAATATCAAAGTACATCATTAATATTATTATATTTTGATTGAGATTGCAGATTAAATTGCAGTTATTTGCTGTCATTCCTGAACAGGAACATGTGTTTTAGTGGTTGTTTGTTATTCTGGATTCATTTCTGACTTCTCAGTGAATTCCAGTGTTCTGGATCAAATTTGCGTCTAAAAAGGTGAATTCAGTTTGGCTTTTTATCCCATCTCCTGCTGAAATTCATCAGACGGGAGGTTGCGCTGTTATCATGGAGATAATACAAAGTACTGTAAATTTTTTTACTGTTTAGAAAGATGTCCAATTGCAATATTTCATTCATGTTTCATTTAATTGTCTGCAGTAATGCCAAAGTAATTATACTACCCATTTAATAAGAATTAGTCAGGCACTGTCATATTATTGTCACTGAAAATATATCAATTTTAAAATCAATAATCCTCCTCCAAATAATATAATTCTCTTTGTTTTTTTCCAGCTGCTGAAGACTTTCAAAAGACTGGGGGAGCTTCCCATGACTGTGGACATACTGGTGGTAAGGATATCATTTCAAGCATTAGTAGTTAATAGATAACATGCTAGACCTCCAGAGTCAGAGAGACGAGACCAGTAGGTAGCCAGATTAGGAAATGTGCTCAAGATTTTTGACAGTTATTATCATCACGGTCTCACTGTGTTTCTGAACAATCTGATCACTCGACTGAAGCTGCCACAGACACAATAATAGCTGCTGAAGTATAAAGACGTACAGACAAGATATACAAGGATGTCAGACGTGTCTCATGTGACATCTATGTAAAATAAAGATTTGCTTTAACTTTGTCTCGTGAGTTTAATGAGTAAATCTGGGCTGGATGAAAGCGTGATCAGTTTCATGTTCGTTTTGCTCTCTTTTCTAGGAAACTGGAGTTGGGAAGACTGTGAATTCTTTTAGGAAACATGAACTGGCAGGAGAGGTGGCTAAAGGCCTCGTAGCCAAATGGAAGAAACTGGTTCCTCAATCTGCAGAAAGGTAAACTCTGCATATAATCTGGAGAGTATTTTATTGCAAACTGTAGAATTCGAAGCTGACAAAATTATTTTCATGATTCCAACCTCTCCCATCTCTAAAGTTGCGCTCAGGTTCTGTTGAAAATAGTGTCAGATTTGAAGATATCTATTGAAAACGTTTCGTTCCAATCCATATTTTTCCCACAAGGATTCAAAACTCTGAAATACCCCCTTGTGGACAAATGTGTAGTAATTTGTAAGACCTTTGGTGGTCCATATTTTAAATCTTGCATCAGTTCTGTTTGGGATAAAGTCAGTATCGTATGCACACCACCTTAGTAATTTTGATGAGTCCCTTAGCCCACATAGTTTAACTGTCTCCTGCCAAGTTTTCAGCAGCATGTTAATCCAAGGGTTGTCTCTATGCAACACTTTGGTCTGCCATCATTGCTGATAGTGGCACCTCTCCAATCGTTGCATTTTCAATTTCTTTCAATATGTTGGTGAGCACAGGCAAACTAGTGGCCTTAGCTGCATAGTAATATTTTTGTAAGCAGGGGAGGCCAATTCCACCACTTTGTTTACTTATCTCTAAAGTTTTATACCTGACTCGTGACTTTTTCCCCTGCCATAAGTATCTGGATATCAGCCCATCCCATTCTTTGAACTGTTTAATTGATATCGTCACTGGAAGGGTCTGGAAAAGATATAATAATCGTGGGAGAATGTTTTTAATTGATTCTGCTCTGGAACTCAAGCTCAAGTAAGGAATAACATTCCATCTGAGTATATCCGACTTTACCTTTGCATTTAGTGGGCCATAATGAAGGTCAAATAATTTAGAAATATCTTTAGATAAGTTAACCCCTAGGTACCTAATTGATACTGTATCCCAATTCAATTTATATTTTGATTTAATTTGACCAGGTGGGTCATAGTTAGATGTAAGCAACTGAGTTTTCTTTATGTTGACTTTATATCATGAAAGTGTACCATATTTTCCTAATAGATCCATCAAATTTGGGAGTAATTGTGTAGGCTGTATTAAGTATATTAGTACATCGTGTGCAAACAGAGCCAATTTTTGTTCCCCAGATATCTATCTATATGTCTATTCCCTTAATATCAGAGTTTTGTCGGATCCATTAACTCAGGGGTTCTATAAATAAATTATATTGTTTAATAATGTTGTTTCTAATCTCTTAGACATCGTTGATGTAAATCATTTATAGTCCACATTTAGTACACTAATTGGACGATATTTACCACAGTCCAACCTATACTTCCCATCCTTTGGTATGACCGAAATTATAGCGTCTCTCCATGATGGTGGAATTTCCTTTTTTTGTAACATAAAGGGACCCTCCAAAATAAATCAGAAGGTACATCGTATATTAAAGGAAAATGGGGAAAAGGAGGGAAACCTTGTTATTTCAAAAGAGGACTGGAAAAGAATATGTCAAGCACAGTGGTACTCGACCAACTCGATAGCACTGAGAGAATTTTGCTGGAAAAATATTGCAAGGTTTTTCATTACACCCCTACAAAAGCAACATCAGGGGGCAGTAGTAGTTGTTGGAGATTATGTGGAACAGACAAAGCCAACCACTTCCATATTTTCTGGAATTTTCTGAGTCAAGGCAGGTGAGCGAATACTTTAGGCAATATAGTGTATCTTATGGAGAGACTGTCCTTTTCCCTCAGGATTCAGAGACAAAAATTTTTCCAGATCTGGAAGAAGTGGACTGAGTTTATTAAACCTGTGAGGTCAGACTTTAACTAACTTGACAGGAAAAATTGGGAGAAAACAATGTGGAAAACATTTGGCTATGTGTGTGTGTGTGTGTGTGTATATATATATATATATATATATAAATTTATTTATATTTATAAATATATAAATATATATACGTATGTATATATGTACATATATATGTAAACGTGTATATACATATACTGTATATATGTACATGTAGATATACATGTACATATATATATATATATATATATATGTATGATTTTTTTTTCTCCTTCTTTTCTTCTGTGTTTTATTGTCAACTAAAAAAAACAACTGGAAAAGCAAAGTTGTAAAGGAAAGCAATGTTGTAAAATGAAAAATATTAAATTTAAGGAAAGGTGCAACCTGCATGGACATTACTAGAACTTCCCTCAGGAGTAATATCCATCTGTCTGTCTCTCTGTCTGTCTATTCATCATGGGCAACATTTCTTTGTTATCCATCGTCACCAGTTGCCCATGTTAGTCATAGGGTCTTGAACCCTCCAGACGGCCTCTTAAACAAAAATTACATACAAGCAAAAATATAAACAAGGTTAATGGTAAGGATCAGATGCGTCACAGGAAATCTGTGCTGACTAGATGTGCTGAAAGAGAAAAGTATTTTTTGCACTAATGCTGCTACTATGAAATCTAATTATTACTCTAAAATAAAATTTAAATGGGGAAAAACAGTGCAAGCTCAGTTTGAACATACTAAACAACACACCCTTTGGGGTTTGCTGATAGTATCTTTTTCTGTTTTTTTCAACATTCTTAAAGACCTGAAAAGGTAAAATGATCATCATTCATGCCATTTATTACATCTAACTGTGTGTCTTCCTATCTCAGACCCACCAACAGCCACGTCAAAGATGCCCCACGGTCACATTCACACTCCCGAGGCCGAGAGGCAGGAGGCGGTGGTGGAGGCCAGCGACGCAACCGGGAGCCCTCCCCTGAGGATGAGCCTTCATTCATGGAAGAAGAGGAGGAAGAGGAGGAGGAAGAGGAGAGAGTCTATAAAATGAACTACTCACCCTCGCCCCCTCGACATGACCAGTACAGCCCTCCACAGCACCGAGGCTACCAGTCAGACGAGTATGAGAGCCCTGAGCCAGAGCCCAGTCCTCCTCCTCCTCCTCCTCCTCCTCGCAAAGAAGTCCGCCATTCCAAACCCAGCAAAGAACCCAACAAAATCCACCACCACAGTTCCCATGGAGACAGAAGCAGGGAAAGAGAGGAAGAGCGACGGCAACGCCATGCACAGATGAGTAGCGATCGAGGAGGAGGAAGAGAGGGCGGCGAAGGGAAGAAACGCAGTGCTGACAGAGAGAGTCAGCAGAGTCCAGTACTGAAGTCTGCAAAGCACAGCAGGAAGTCCACCACTCATGAGATCAAGAGGGAGGAGAGGAAGAAAGGAGGAGATGATGGTGAGTGTGTCTGAGTTTTAATGGAAGAGGTTCACTCTGACCCCAGAGATACCTCGCTGACAGCAAGAGTCATTCTCCAAATGGATTATCTGCAATAAAGGCAATGGTGTGTGTGTGTGTACACTGATCAGTCATGACATTATGACCACTGACTGATGAAGTGAATAACACAGATTATCTCTTCATCATGGCTCCTGGGATATAAAAGGCAACAAATGAACATTTAGTCCTCAGAGTTGACGTTAGAAGCAGGAAAAATGTTCCAGCGTCAGAATTTTTCAGCAGTTTGACAACAAGAAGCAAACAGTGATGTCTAGAGGACTGGATCAGAACATCTCAGAACCGCAGCTCTGGTGGTCTGTTCCTGGTCTGCAGTGGTCAGGCTCTATCAAAAGTGGTCCAAGGAAGGACCAGAGGTGAACCAGAGACAGGGTCATGAGAGGACAAGGATCACTGATGCAGGCTGGTCCTGGTGGTCTGATCCAACAGAGCAGAGGAGTTAATGCTGCTGAAGTTAGAGAGGAGTCACATAACACAGAATAAACCTTCAGGGGTCAGAGGTCAGGGACCCTCACAATATTAGGCAGGCGGTCATGACGTTATACCAGTGATCAGTGTATATGTAAATATTATATGATCCTGTCAAACAGCGTGGAATGGTTTATAAACCTTTAATCACTACAGACGCCAAAATTATTTATTAGATGATAAGTTTTGATGCTCCATTCACCAGAAAGCTGTTTCTGTTTCATAACCCTGCATTACATGAACACAGCAGAGTGACACCCTGTGCTGCTGTATATTGATACACAGCATCTCTAACAGTGAGCATGTGTGTTGGTTGAAGTGGAAACAATTACAGAGAAGATAAACCTTAAAGCTTTACAGTAGTCAATAAATCAATCAATCAACCAACAGAAATTTAAAGGGGTGTCGGTATTTCTCTACCTGGGTGCTGTTTTCCCATATTCTTGTGTCTGACTAAAAGCAACAACAATTTATGAAACTGATCCAGTATTGAAGGAGACAACAGCAGCTCATCAGCTACATAAGTAATCCTATGGGGCAAGCTGGCACTGTCTTTTGCGTCCACTGAAAGGGGTTGTTTAACCCTTAGTTAACCTTTAGTAACCTTTAGTTTGAAAAGTGGTCAGGTCCTGCTTGTTGGTGTTACTGTGATGATGTTTTCTGGTGGTTGAGGCCGTTTTTATAGACCTAGTAATCAAATAGTTAATAGAAAAAATAACAGTTTATACGAACAAGAGGCAACTCATGAGATGCAGCCCTGGTTTGACCAGCTATTTGAAAGTGCTTTTTTTCAGCCTCAGCTTGTTCTCAGTCACTTGGTTTATGTTTCCAGGGAGACCACGGGCACAGAAGGACTCTCCGCCAAAGGAGGAGGAAGAGGACTTTGAGACTCCCACCATGTCCTTTGAGTCTTTCCTCACATATGACGCACCAACGCCTGTCAAGAAGAAGAAGAAGCCATCATCATCCTCATCACACAGTCGACCACCTCACTCTTCTTCCTCTACGTCGTCCTCCCATCGTTCACGCACCCCTCCACCTACCCCCTCCTCATCCTCCTCTTCCTCTAAAGGGAGCAAAGCAAACGGCACCCAGAGCACCAAGAGGCCACATTCAGGCTCCAGTTCAGCAGCAGTGGAAAAACGCAAGAGGGTAAGAAGAGCAGCGAGACTAAACTGAAGACTGTCTTCAGTAGTAAATACGTAGACCTGTACCCAACAATCATTTTAACATTTGTTTTCTCCTTCAATGGATGTCAGAGAAGGTGGTGTATTCAGGTTGCTTGTTTTATTCAAGCAACAGTCAAAAAATAGAATCTGTCTACTGTCATTGAAGAAGAAGCAATCAATCAATCATTGGATTAATCCACTAAAGTGATGAGAATCTGATGAAAAAATAATCAAAAGAGTGTTATCATATATTAATGATGTAATGCAGTGTAAAACAGTTGAGATATTTTTAAATTCTTAATGAAATATATTATCGTAATTTGAATCCTATGTTATAGAACTGTAAAATTGAAGAAAATAACCAGTAAATTTGCAGAAATATGCCAGCAAATTTCAAATAACAAACCACTGTTGAATGTCAAAGAACTGCACATGCAGGTTTTACCAAGGGAATTTTTTCTTAGGGACAGTTGGGGAACGAGGCCCAGTGATTTCATCGAACCAAAACTCTGCCTTATATTCATTGTGTAATTTTACTGCTTCTCTCTGCATTTATGAGAAACCTTTAGTTTGAAAAGTGGTCAGGTCCTGCTTGTTGGTATTAATGTGATGATGTTTTCAGGTGGTTGAGGCCGTTGTGACTCTTCCTGAAATCCCTCTGCCAGTGATTCAGCCCAACTACAGACCTCTGCCCTCCATTGATGTCACACCGCTGTCCCCTCAGAGACGGAAAGGTAACACCTCACCTTAGAAACTCATGTCATGAAGGACTGTAGTTCCTTCTTCTAAAGTTTAGAAGGTCATCATGGTTTACAATCTAAACCATGATGACCATCAATAACAACTCGTAGTATGCCAAACATAATGCTCATATTATATATTTCACTCCTGGTCAATATTTCCTACACAGTTTCCCCTATTTTGTTGCTGACGATGCTTCAGTCATGTATGAACTTCTGTGGAGTTGTGACTAATGTGCAGTGCGTTGCCTTTAAGTAACTGGGTCACAGTTGGCTTTTTCCAGTAACCTGATGTCATGTCAACAAGAAATCTGCTTTTTGTACTCAGGAAAAGGAATTCAGGTAATTTCCCCCAGCGAGATACCTCCTGTTGTAACAGGGTTTCTAATCATTTTTTACAGTTATGCAAATGCAGGACGAAGACTTTCAGCAGAGAAAGGAGTCTCATATTTAAAGTTTGACTTAAACTTAAACAGGGTGGCACATCACCTGCTTAAGGAACATGGCCATATGTGTCTGAATGAGTGATTGGATCTCAATGCACCTCGAGATAAAGTATGTCAGTAGTAAGTCGTGATTTCTGTCCATTTATGATGTCACAAATCTACAATATTTAGACCATTCAACAGTTTTAAGCGGAAAATTCTAAATGTTTCCCAGTTTGTTTCCTGTTGCAGTATATGCTAATGATACAGCCGTATTCAGACAGACCGTATGAGAATAAAGTTCAGGTTGTTTTGCTCATCTCAGTGTTCAATGTGACTGTAAACACACACCGTACTGTGCAGCAGTACAGCTCAGAGGCCAGGGGCCTCATGTATCAATACGTGTGTGGATTTCATACTGAGAACTGGCGTACGCTATAATCCATAAAGTGGCGTACACCGTCAAAAATCCAGCCTTATCAAACAGTGGGAACACCTGAATCCACGCAGCTTCCCTTGATACATCCCAATCAACGTAGAATTGAGTGCACGTTGGCATCGTGGACTCCTCCCTCACCGCTCACAGCTCTGCGCACAGCTGTTTACAAACTAGTGACAGTTTCCCCAACATCCCCTCTAAGTGTCGCCAACGGACAAAAGCATCAGAACCTGGCGTACGGCAGCTATGAAGTTGGCGTGGAGCGGCGCCAGTTTCCACGCTCAGTTCATTGATAAATCAGAATGTGAACGTGGATCCTGGAGTACGCTACTTTGATACATGGGGCCCCAGGAGGCTTCTAGCACACTCAGTTTGGTTGTCAAATTATATCCTTGGCGTGTTTGAACAATGGATTTTCTTTTTTTGCATTTTTGTAAATTCTAATCTAGTTCTTCTTGTTTTTTTCCTCTCCTGTCAGTGTCATCAGTAAAAGATCGCCCTGCCCTGTGTCACAATGTCACTTAGTCTCCCTTCTTTAATTTCAGTTCCTGTTTGCAACGATGAGGAGGACGCTGGGTTCACAGGAAAGCGATTCAACTCTAAGATGGTGGTCTACTCAGGATCAAAGACCGCTTACTTGCCCAGGATGATGACTCTGTATGAGCAGTGCATCCGTGTGCTGCAGAACAACATTGACTGTGAGTGGAGCCACTTTATATTCCTTTATGCTCATGAACAGCAACACAAAACAGCCCCCAAGTCTCCCAGCAGATGGCAGTAGAGTGCCTGCAGACAAGCTTGTGTATGGTAATGTTTTTGTTTTGTTTTTATTTTTTATTTTTAATCTTTATTGCATCCAGGACAGTGCACATTAATGAACATGTATGTAAATGCACCGGATTATAGCCACAGGCTAATTTCCATCTGTAGTCCCTGGGCAGGTTGATGATGTAAAACACATAATAACAAAAAACAAAACAAAACAGATCAGATAAACGACATACAATCAATATTGAATTAATTGATAAAATTATTGCCACCAGGGGAAATGAGCAACATGAAGATAATAAAGTGCAGAGTGCTGTGCAAATCTGGCTTATCTTAGGTAAAAAGTACTGAGGTGGTGTTACACATTAGGGTCACTGTTGGGGAGTAACGGAATACACGCATCTTAAAGTAAGTTATTTTTTAATTAGCCAGGGATAACATTTAGTTTTCTGCTGTAGTTTCATTGTCACCTTGCTATTTTCTAGTTATCAGGTAACTACCTGCTTAGTTAGTGATGTGCGAGTTACATTCTCATATGTGCTGGTCTACTAACGTTAGCCCCAGAGCCGTTGAAAGACTGACTAACGTTAGCCCTGTTTGACATGCTAGCTAACTACATTTAGCTTGTGTTCGAGTCCTGCACGGGTTTGTGTAAGCACCCTGCGGTTGATGGTTCTGCTTCAGTGCGTTATGTAATTTGGGAGTATTCCAAGTATTCACAATACATTACTGATATTGAGTAATGTAATGGAATACATTACAAATTACATTTTTGAGCATGTAATGGATTCTTAACGGAATACATTTGGAAAGTATCCTTCCCAACACTGATTAGGGTAAAGTGCATTAAAAGAAAGTACTAATTTAGATTGCAGTGAAATGTATAGAGATTCCAAATATTGCACACAGGTGAAGTGCAGTTTGCCGGTTCAAATGCTGGGGGTGTTAATCTGTTGCACATCGGAGTAGAGTGCAGGGCATAGTAAAGTGACCTGTTGCCTGTTGTTGTGAAAAAGAAGAACAAGGAGAGAAAACAATGAATAAAAAGTAATAAAAAGAAAGTAGAGAAACACAAGAGGTAGAAATGATAATAACAATGATAACGATGTCAGAGTTAAATGTGGTCACACATCTTATTTGTTTTGAGCCATTACTTCAGGTGAGCTTTAAAAGAACCAAAGCTGGCAGCTTCTCTGACTGATGGGGCCGGGAATCGAACCCAATACCTTCTTGCTGTGCAAAAGGTGGTTTTTCTGGGAGGAATGTCACAGTCGCCTCTGGAGATGCAGAGTGATGTTTTATTATACATGAAATACCACTAGAGGGGTTCTTTGGAACAAATGGTGATAGAGGGGTGGTGCTCAACTCAAAGGAGAAAAGATAAACTGCAAGGTGGTTAAAACAAATGAACACTGCTGCACAGATGTGACTGTGTCTCGACGCTCTTTCAGCCATTGCTGAGGTTGGAGGAGTGCCGTTTGAGATCCTGGAGCCAGTGCTGGAGCGATGCACACCAGAGCAGCTGTACCGCATCGAGCAGAGCAACCAGGTAATGCTCATATTCTGTCTTTCTATACTTGTGAGGGCCTGTAGTGTTATGGGTGGTTGAGTGGCAACGTTAAACAGACCCATCTTCCCTCAGTCCTGAGCACAGAAACCCAATATTGAGATTTAAAAACAGAGGTGTTTATTATCAACTTTCTACTTTCTCTTATCACCATCTTTTTCTCTGTCAGATATCCATTGTTTATCCATCCATCCATTATCTACCTCTTATCCTCATAGGGTCGTGGGAGGGCTGGAACCTATCCCAGCTGTCTTAGGGTGAAAGACAGGGTACACCCTGGACAAGTCTCCAGTTCCACAGGACACATAGAGACAGACAACCACTCACACTCACATTCACACCTACGGTCAATTTAAATTAACCAATTAACCTAATCCCCATGCATGTTTTTGGATGGTGGGAGGAAGCCGGACTACCAGTGAGAACCCACACAGACATGAGGAGAACATGTAAACTCCACACAGAAAGGCCTCAGGCTGGGAATCGAACCCGGTACCTTCTTGCTGTGAGGCGACAGTGCTAACCACTACACCACCATTGTTTATTAATGTTTATATTTTATGATCTCTGTCAGATGAGCAGAACAGTTACAGTTCATATCCAGGCTATATTTACTAATTTAATTCATGTGACAAGAATGAACATTATGTGAGTGCTAAAGCTTGTATTATATACATCTGACACACTCCTGTCTATCCATATGAGAATATGGAAGAAACACCTTGATGATTGTAATAATTATTGCAGTTGACTTGGGTGCATCCCACATTAAATTACAAAAGCATCACTAATATGAAGGTAGGATGTCATTAAGGGTACAGTCATGGTCAAAAGTTTACATATCCTAGTAAAGAACATAATGTCATGGCTCTCTTGAGTTTCCAGTTATTTCTACAACTCTGATTTTTCTCTGATAGAGTGATTGGAACAGATACTTCTTTGTTACCAAAAACATTCATGAAGTTTGGTTCTTTTATGACTTTATTATACATACACAGAGATCCACTGCATTTTGCTGCCTCCTGCAGCTCCTTCTCCCTCTGCTTTTTTCCCCTCTCCTTAGTCGGCATCTTTGCGCTCCAGAATTCAATATAACATTTTATAGGACAATGCATACAAAAGCTAGAAAAGATACACACAGTTTAACAGTGTAAACTGGAACTTTTTTTCATTCATTAGCCTGTAAAGCTTAAGCCATCAGAACCTGAGCTGGACTACTTTTTTTTTCTAGCATTATGCTGTTTAAATTATTTGGTGGCATAGACTATTGTATGATTTTGCAATTTGCAAAATAGCCTAATATGTGCACTGATAAAAAAAAATATGAATTTTCATATTTATTCATGACGTATCAAGAAGAATGGGCTTAAGTAGCAGACAGAGCTGTAACACATTTTTCTCATTGCTTGGTTCTGAAAATTCAATAGTGCATGTAGCCAGGACAGATAGGTCTATGCAGTTTTCCATAGGCTGTTAACTACAGAGATCATAGTGGTATTAGGCTACATCAAAAAGAAGAGTGTTAGATTGGGGCAGAACTATACAGCAGGCCTATAGGCTACATCTTATTTATTAAATTCAAAGCTAATTTTCACCGTTTATCACAGTGAACTACCACCATTAGCAAGTTGATGTGTGTGTGTGCTCACTGAGTGAAATGACGTGATGAAGGTAAACAGAGCTAGGCCTGTCACCGTAACAGATTTTGCTGGATGATATATTGTCCTACTACTTATAGCCGATAAACAATATTATTGTCAGCATTATTCTGAGGTTCTTAAGAGGTTCTTTTTCTCACTGTGTGCTGCATAGTTTAGCTTATATTTCCTGATGACTGTATACAACAACACATCACACTTCTCTTTTAACAAAGCAGCATTTATCCATATTTGATCAGTTACATGCTCCATGCCCTGTCTGAACAGGTGAGCCACCTGTTTTAAATAGATCAGACACTGTTACTCAGCAGATCCTCTTCTTAACTATGTATCACCAGCTCTAAATCACTGCCACTTCAAAACTAATCAAATTATCATACTAATAAAGTATTACAGACGGCACCATGCTCAGCAACTCTGGGCTACAAGGCACAGACTGGCATGATCGGGCATGTTTGCACAATGTCTGCTGGCCCACCGGTTACTTTCACTTCACCCAGGCTTTCAGGCAACCGTTAATGTCGGACCCTGGTATCTGACATTGCCATTGGGGCTAAGGCATTCAGCTTTGACATCATCTCTTTTATTATATCTACTAGTTTCTCCTTGTTACCTGGCTCTCTACTCCTCACCAGCTCACCTGCTACAGGTGCTCTCTGTGTGTCTGCTAGCGGCCCCGCCTCCTCCCACTGAGACAAAGAGACTTTATGAGTGACAGGAGGTCTCACTCTGTTCATTCTGCTGTGGAACCAAAGCTGCCAAAAGGGCACTTTGGGCATCACAGAGCAAAAGGGCACCCCGTCTCTGAATGTGCTTGTGTATCAACAACAAAATTACAATGTTTCAGCTCCCGAACTAAACTGAAAATCTGTTGAGCGTTGAGCACAATGTAGTCTGATGGCACTCCTTGTTGATTTCATTCCCCTCTCCTTCCAGTGGTTTACAGAGGAGTCTGACGAACTGTGGATGCGTCACTGCCAACGGGACTTTAAGCGCGAGTCTCCTCAAGAGTACGAGTCGTGGAGGGAGATGTATCTGAGGCTGCACGATGAGCGTGAGGAGCGACTGAGGATGCTCACCCAGAATATCTCCTCGGCCCACGCCAACAAGCCAAAAGGTAGAAGAAGCTTTGGATCACTTTTAGTTTTTTTTTATTAAAGAGCACTAGAGAGTGACAAAAGTGGACATCATTAATAGGAAAACATTTATTTATAAGGTCTTTGAGTGCCAGTGTTTTAATGTGTGCTGTGTTTGTCCCTTGTCCAGGGCGGCAGGTTAAGATGGCGTTTGTGAATTCTGTCGCCAAGCCGCCTCGTGACGTCCGACGCCGACAGGAGAAGTTTGGCACCATCAGTGGTTCATCAGCCAGCTCCACAGCAGCTGCAGCTCCCATCAAGTCAGTATCACATCCAGCATATTGACGTCTGGCTTTTAGGTTTATGACTCAAATTTGATGTAGAAGTGAAGCTGCTGAGATGAGAAATGATGTGAGTTTTATTTGTGAACTCACAGCGTTTTCCAAATGGGTCATGCTTCATCTGGGGAGTTCATTTGTCTTGTTGTCACTGAATAGGTCAGTGACTATATCTTAATTTTTTCAATGGGTACTTCTAACAGTATACCTATGTATTTTTTTATGAATATTTAGCATTCCTTAGTTTCATCTATAATGGTGACACATGGATTTCAAGACAGATATCACCTACAGTTAACTAATGACACTCCCATTCATTCTGGGCAAATATACGTACACATTCATTCAGCAAAGTACGTATATTTCCATATATATGTATATATATACAAATTGTATATTAATTGGTTTGTACACATAAATATGTGTAATTTATAAATCAAAAATACTACAGATTCTTTGTAAAAGTGTTTCTACTTTTTATAGACTAAATCATGAATAAATAAATTAATATGCTTTCAATATCAAAAACAGGCATTAGCGGTGATGCTAATATCACCACTTTGTTTTTTTTTTTTGTTTTTGTTTTTTTTAAGTAACGATTTAAGTGTTACTATTGCCAAACCAGTAATCTGATCTGTGCGAATAGTCACTCACAGTGACTTGGTAGGTCAAACCATGTACGTGACCATTTGCACAGATGGTACGAGGGACTGGAGGGGACATGTCCCCTTCAGATTCATAGAGACACTGATCCGTCTCTCCACTTTCCCAGCATGAGGAAATCAACATCTCTGGTAAAACAGAGGATAAATATCACTGCAGCAGCACGGGCAGCCAGGTGTTTGTATGTTTAGACTCATGGTGTGTTCCATAAAATGTCAGAATTTCCAAGCTCCAAGTCAGAATTTAAATCAGAACCCTCCATGAAGTTGTATCTCCAGCTCAGAAAGTCAGATTAATCTTTCCAACCAGACATAGAATTCATGCTATCTGCTACTGACGTAAACAGTAGCTACATGTTTTGTTGTACGTCTGTAAGGCTGGAAGAGCTGGGAGCACTAAACTTTGAGGTTAAGATGATCTGAGCTCCAAGATCTGACTGCCAGTGAACACACCATAAGACAAACTCTCACTCCCCAGGGTCCTAAAGAGGAACTGGTAGCAGCCCGAGACTGTTGATCATCATCAGACCATTGTAAAGACCAAGTTACACAAAAATAACCTATTGAGTTGAAATCATAAAATAATAATGATGATAAATATTAATGACATTAAGTTCATCTTAAAACGTCTTAAAAAAATGCACTCTCAATAAAGTGAGTATTGGCAAAATCTGTTTGTGTTGAGTCGGTGGGGGTGTCAACAGCTGCTGAATGTAACTAATAAAGTAACTTGTTATCTAACATAGTTACTGTTAAAATCAAGTAATCACTAAAGTAACTAAGCTACTTTTTAAAGGAGTAATGAGATTCATTTTTAAAGGTAACTGTAGCAAAACTGGTCATTAGCCCTAATAGAAAGCTGAACGTTCAGGTGGCATTTTAGTTTAGATTCAGAACATTCACTGACATTTTCTCTTCCTGTCTCCTTCAGAGTAAGACCAGCTACCACGGATTACTCAAGCTGCTCCTCTTCCTCCCAATTTAACCCTTCCCCAAGTTCATCTCGCTCCTCAGCACCAGGTGGTGGAGGAGGAGGAGGAGGAGGACCAGGAGGAGGAGCTGCTGCCCGGGACAAGCCACAGGTCAAAAGTAAGTGTGTGTTAATGGCGCTGAGATTATCGTAAGAGTTAAAATTATGATTGACTTCTTCTCACAAACCATTTGTTCTTTCCTGCAGAAATTGCTCCCATGATGGCCAAAACTATCAAAGCTTTCAAGAACAGATTCTCCCGTCGATAGTCTGAAAGAGACATTTTATGTATTACAACTGTGTTTTTAATTTAAGTTTCCCCAGATACCCCTTCTTCCCTGCACACACACACACACACACACACACACACACACTATCATCTTTACCACCAAACATATCCTAGGAACTTTTAAGTATTGGTGGAAAAATGGTTGATTTTTAAAATGTATTTAAGTGTTGACCTGTTTTGGGGGGTCTTTCAATAAGTATTTAAATCATGAATGACCTTCAAAGGGAGTGACATCTGTGTTAAGGAAATCAAGTCGGCTACTTTTAACGAGACACACACACACACACACAAACAAACTCAGTCTGTTACTTTTTCTTGTTTTCTTGCAGCCAAGGAATAGCTCAGTCCTGCTTTTTTAGCTTTCTTACAGAGAGTTAGACACTAAATATGAAGATGGAACCAGATGACTGCTTAACTGAGCATAACACTGCAAACGGAAAACTGTGTGAAGTGAAAATGACAATTTTTATGTAGGAAAGTACACTTTTTTTTGTACATATTAAATAACTGAGCTAGAGTGTGTCGAGCAGTAAGCCTTACTGTAAATGTGCTGGTCGGTGGGTTTTGCCACCATGCCAGCTGTTTCCCCATCTTTATGCTAAGCTAAGTTAGCCAGCTGCTGGCTGTAGCTTCATATTTAGTGCACAGACACGAGTGGTGTCGATCTTCTCCTCAAACTCTTGGTTAGAAAGCTTTCAAGGAAAAACTTGTCCTTCATGGGACAGAAATATTACTGGTTCCTGTCATTTAAAAAAAAGTCATTGATTGTTATTGTTAATGAGCAAATAATACACTACATAAGGAAAACACAGACATGCATGGTGCATGTCATCCAAGGTATCAGTTGACTGGGTAAAGAGTTGGCTTTATAAAAAAAAAAAGTACATGCATATTTAAAAATGCATTTTTTTAATGTGTCTAGAATGATATCAGTGGACGACCCCCCCCCCACACACACACACACACACACACACACACACACACACACATTGTAGGCTTATTTTAACCCTCCTTTGGCTTCAGATCTTTTTTTTCCCTGCTGTTTGATGTGTCTGTCCTTGTTTTTATCTGCTTCACTGTGACACTTAGCTTGAGTGAATGCCAGAGAGACTTTAGGAAGAGAAGAAGGACAAAGATGCACAACAATAAGGATGTTAATAGGATGTCTGCAGTTTGCAGTTTCAGTCTACAACAATGATGAGATGTATTTATTTTCAACACTGGCACCTGGTACCCCACAATATGGGCCTGAAAGGAAGTAGATTGAAATGTACTTTTATTAGATTTTAATAAATGTTATATGGTCATTTTTATTAAATTGACTTTTTGCCCTTAAGACTGTGTGTACAGACCTTTTTGTGTGGTGTTTTTATATCAAGCAGTACAAACTGTGTGCTCTGTGCTTTCTGCTGAATATGAGGAAGGAGTAGATGGAGTTGTATGGAAAAACTGTCCTGTAGGCCTTAAAAGTTAAAAGTTAAACATAACATAGGGATATTGTGAGGTCCTCAGTGGATGTCATACATAAGGTGTTTGTTTCACTTCAGCAATTTTTGGTATAGTGAGGCAATTAGGGTGACAGACACACCTCATTTAGTGTTTTCCATGTAATGGTCTCACTGTGTACAGTGTGCCTTACATACTGGGGTCAATACCAAAAAATATGAAAAGAAAACCCTTTTCAATGTGGCATCAGTTTCAACATTCTGGGGGTATAAAAAGCTGGTACTGTCAGTAAGTCATTCCCAGGTTGTCATTCAAGCAGCCATGAACACACGACGTCACTTAACAGACGAGCAGCTCCACCTGACCATAGCGCTCCTTCAGGTCGGTAGCAGGCAGTCAGATGTTGCTCGTGAACTTGGTGTGTTTACTACTGGCAGTGTTCAGACCCAGGAGTGGAGCCCCATGAGTGATGGACCACAATGATGACCAGTACCTAAGGACCTATGCACTCAGACACCGTTATGCAACTGCTACACAGCTGCAGGCCTGTTTATGAGAAGTGAGGGGTACTAGTGTTTCCAGACAAACCATTCTGACTCCACTGCTTTGGCTTGAATGCCAGACGACCGTTGCAGGTGACTCCACTGACACGAAGACACCGTCATGACCGTTTGCAGTGGGCACAAGACCATGTGACCTGGACAATGCAGCAGTGGTCCACCGTCCAGTGCACTGATGAGTGTTGGGTCACCTTGCACAGAAATGATGGTCGTCAGCGTTGCTGGAGAAGGCAAGTTGAGTAATACGCCGAGGTCAACATGGTCCCCAGGGTTCACTTTGGTGGAGGAGGTGCAACAGTCTGAGAAGGCATCACCAGTCGGCGTGGAACAGATTTGATGATTGATGGGTCAGTCACTGCACGTTCTTACCTCAGAGACATCATTGAACCATCATCATCCCTCAGTTCCACCAGCACACCACCACCTTTCTGTTCATGGATAATAATTCTCTACCACATTCAAAATTCTTTATTGTCATTATGCATGCATAACGAAATGGTGCCAGAATTGTCACAGCTGGACTTCAGGAAGTTGGAGTGCTTCATATGGCGTGACCAGCAATGTCCCCTTACCTGAACCTCATAGAGCAGGTCTGGGACCAGCAGAAGCAGTGACCCCCACCTGACCTGGCAGAACTGGGTGTAGCACTTGTGGAGGAGTTGAAGCATTGCCTCAGAACAACATCATGAGGCTGGAGAGGAGCAGCAGATGTCACTGTCAAGCTGTCATTGAGAATGGCAATGGAAACACCTACTACTGACTTTGTCAATTTTGGTTATTTGGGGCTATCTTTGTTAATGGCTAAATTGTTGGTGTGATACATATAACTAATGAAAATGGTGTTTCTCATTCATTAACAGTAGCCAAATCTTTAATATACAATATTTTACTTTTGGTACGGTCCGGGGCCTTTCTGTGTGGAGTTTGCATGTTCTCCTCATGTCTGTGTGGTTCTCTCTGGTACTCCGGCTTCCTCCTACCATCCAAAAACATGCATGGGGATTAGGTTAATTGGTTAATTTAAATTGACCGTAGGTGTGAATGTGAGTGTGAGTGGTTGTCTGTCTCTATGTGCCCTGTGATGAACTGGAGACTTGTCCAGGATGTACCCTGTCTTTCACCCTAAGACAGCTGAGATAGACTGCAGCCCCCCATGACCCTATGAGGATAAGAGGTAGATAATGGATGGATGGATACTTTTGGTACTTCAAGTATATTTTGATGCTAAGAAAAGTCTGCATTTTAACTCAAGTGAGAGTTTGTATGCAGGATTTTTACTTGTTACAGAATATTTCTACACTGCAGTATTGCGACCTTTATTGTCAGCATTGTACTTTTTATTCTTTTAGACATGTGAAAAATACATAATAGTGCATTCAGTATAATGCATTTATTTGAATTAATCCATAATTATTGGTGTAGGATGTTACAATATTTGTCACATGGGGATCCTTTCACTCTGAGAGTCAAAGAATTCAAAGTCAATTGATAAGAGAAAAATAATTAATAAAAAACAATACAAATATTCTTTTTGTTTTCTTTTTTTACAGTTCATGGTAGGTACTTTAATTTACTATTAACTATGAATGAACTATTTTCTATTTATATATTTTGGTAGTTTTACTCCTGAATAGGGGTAAAGGAGTGTGTTATGTTATATTTATCTAAATCCAGAAAAGTGCTATTCACCCATATTAGTACTACTAGTGTTTGTACTATATTCTCAGGTCATTACCATGTGAAGACACAGTTTGTTTTATTCTGAAAAGCTCAAAGCGGAAATTCTTTTATAAAGTCAGTTTACTTCCGGAAAGGTGAACTTCCTGTTCGCACTAGTTCACGTTCTGAAAACACACTGGTCCAGCAGAGAGCTGCTGTGTTTGTCCGAGCTACAGTTTAACGGGAAGCAGCGTTTTGAAGCTCAACGATGTCCGGTCACGGACACGGCTGCGGGTGCGAGGGTGAGCACGAGCCCGCGGAGAGAGGCCTGGAGTACGGACTGTACCGGAGGATCGATGTGGAAAAGCTGCAGTGCCTGAATGAGAGCAGAGACGGGGACGGGAAGCTGGTGTTCAAACCGTGGGATCAGCGACACGAGCGGGACAAGGTAAGGGCCACACAGAGCCTCCAGCCCGGCTGTTGATCCTGCCTGTGTCCCCACAGGTCCAGAGGTAGACCGGAGCCTTCAATGCGTGCCTGGAGAGAGAGCGTGCAGGGCTGGGGACTCCTGCAGCGGAGCGTCGTTGCTGTTGAACTGCGCAGTTATTTTGTCAAACTAAACTTTATTGGTATCTGTGAGGATACTGAATCACACGAGTGCATGTCTGCGGCCTGACTACTTTTACTTGGCTAGTAGTTGAAATGTGGCTGAAATCCACTGCTGGAAAGTAACTGAGTAACATTTAAATGTTTGTTTTATGCTCCAATAAGGTCAGAGGTAAATATTGCAGTTTTAATAATTGATTCAATGTATTGCATACTTACTAGTTACTTTTTCAAAATAAGATTTGGCATACGCTTTTATGTCAAATGTAGTGAGTTTATGAATGTTTTTTTGGAGTAAAAAGTTCTTAAATGAGCTCAGGTTTAAGATCGGGCAGTAAATCATTGATGCATCACTCCTGACAACTACTATACTGTAATCCTCAGAAAGGATTAACACTTCTGTCTATTTTCTTTTAGTATGTCGAGAGTGACGCAGATGAAGAACTGCTGTTCAACATCCCGTAAGACCTAAAATCATTAATTGTATGCTTTGCTTCCTCTCTATATATTTACTAAAAAAAGTAGCCTATATTTGTACATGGAATAACTATTATAAATGTGTTGGTATGTTAGTTGCTATCAAGGTTCTTTTTCAAAATATTTTTTTCTGCTTTCAAACCAAAATGTTTCTCGTTCAAATTTCTTTTTTTTCCCATAACTCTCCATTCATCTCTTGTTACAGCTTCTCGTGGTTCAGTCGTGTTTTTTCGTCCAGATAGCGTCTTTTTGTGGTTTGGGTTTTCTCAAAGATAGCAGTGAAATAGCTGTGTCATCTCTTTCAGTTTTACAGGCAGCGTGAAGCTGAAAGGCATCATCATCTCTGGAGAAGATAATGACTCTCATCCAGCTGAGATTCGACTGTAAGTGTTTGCTGCTTCTTTGATTTGGTGGCAGTGATGTGGTCTAAAAAAAGGCTCCAGGCCACCAGAGCCCCCCTCAGTCCTGTTAAAGAAAGCAGTGTTCTGATCTGCAAGTGCTTCTACTCCTTTCCATCACTAGAGGGCAGTCATTTCATGAACTTATTTTCATTCCAGGTACAAGAACATCCCTCATATGTCCTTTGACGACACCGGCAGAGAACCTGAACAGGCCTTCAGACTCAACAGAGACCCTCTTGCTGAGCTTGAGTACCCAACAAAGTGAGAGTCTGAACGGTTTGTCCCATCAGGTTCCCAGGTCAACGCTTACCCCCTGTCTCATGAGATAGCAGTGAGCAGCACATTGAGCAAACCTGCTGTCTTTTTTAGTCACTACATGCTTGTTCTTTAGTTTCCTGCAGCTTTTAGTTTTAGCTAATTTAGCTTTCAGTGAAAATTTGCATCTTTGCTTCACTGTGAAGTTCTCCAAATCAGTTTCAAAGGCTTCTAGATATACTCGTGATAGATGAGGCAATAGAGAAGTGATAGAACACGATGCAGCGAAATCCAGTCTTTACGACCCGGTCAAAGAAGTGTAACTCAGTCTCTGCTTTTCTTTTTTTTTGTCTCAGTGTGTCATGTTTCCACTCCATGCATGTATGCATGTGTATGATATCTCTGTTATATTTACACACAGAACATGCCGTGGGTCAGGGTGAACATGTTTTAATTCTTTTTCACAATTATTCCATGCTAAATTGTCACTGCAGTTTAGTAGTGCTTCTTCTGAGTATGAGTGCGTTCCCAGGCTGTTGTTTCAAAGTGACGTGTTTCTCTTTTTGTACCATCATTTCCAGAATCGCTCGTTTTGCCAGTGTTCAGCACCTCTCCATCCACATCTCAAAGAACTTTGGAGCTGAGAGCACCAGGGTTTACTACATTGGTCTGAGGGGAGAATACTCTGAGGTCAGTCAGAGTATACTGTAATACTGTAGATATCAATGAGGATAACTAAATATCAGAAAACTACATCCTCCAAAATGTACAGGAAGTGGATTGCAAACCGAACAGGGCTAACTGCATCAGTGTATGCTAAATGGACAAAGTAAACTTGCTTAATCATCCATGTGTGCCTAGTTGTAGGAATTTAGTCCCTCATTGATGTTTCCAGGACGAATAAACTGATTTTTTTCCCCCTGCTGTTTCATGGTCAGTTTGGCTGTGTGCGTCAGATCAGACATCCATTGAAAGGAGTTTTCATTTTATTATTTTGACTGGTCGTTTTTCCCGTAGGCAGCAGATTCTTTCCCAAAATATTTTAGTATCTCTCTTGTTACTGAAGTTTCCCTTCCATCCTCCAAAGATGTCTCTCCCTGGGATGTCTGTCACTCTGACAGCTGTTTTGCTGTTCACAAAATCTTTCTTTTAATGCTTCAGTTAAAGCTGCAGTCTGTAATTTTGAGCAAATGCTCACAAAACTCTGAATTCTGTTATTAATACCTCACCCTGAATGTTTTCAGAAACATTTAGTGGAGATGTCCCAGATATTATTGCCCGATATTAACATTAAACTTTAATATAGGTGTTTATAACTAATGTTCAGCTGCTGTTGGCAGTTTATCGACACATGCTTGATGACGTATTACAACAACAATAAGAATATGGATCGCTTGCCATAGCGAACAAGCTAGCTCGTCCAGTGCCTGACTAACGTTATGTCTCTGGTTTGAATTGAATTATTTGGATATACTGTATATATATACTGTGTATGTATTAGTCTGAGGTGTAAATCAACCTGTCTTCCTCTGTGTGTTCTTTAGGCTCACAGACATGAAGTGACAATCTGTAACTACGAGGCCACAGCGAACCCTGCTGATCACAAAGTGGAGAGCATCATCCCTCAAACCAACTTCATTTCCTGAACGCTGCAGAGAGTCAGGAGAAAGAGGAAGAGGAAGAAGAGAAGTTCTGTCTGCTGACTGTCATTGACAAAATGTCAAAGATGAGTTTAACACTGCGTAGCAGCAGCTTGGTTGAGCTCAACCCAGACTGAGCACTGAAATCTGACCAGAGAGCTTCAGGTGTGTCTGGAAGTGCCATGGTGTTGCTCTATGATAATAAAGAGTGAAGGTTTAATGTGGGCTAAAAGCTTAATAATAAATGCATGAAACATTTGACACTCAGTGTGTTGTTATCAGTTTAACCTGTGTACTAATTAATGTCTAAAGATCTCCACCGCTTCAATAAAGTGACAGCTACTCTTCAATAAAACACAGAAGGATGGAAATAAACCAATTGATGTACTTTTTGATTGACTTTGGTTGTCATGTTTCCTTCTTGAATTCACAATGAGCTTCACATGATTTCTAAAAACAATTGCAGGAATAAAGTTACACAAAAAAATAAATCTTAATCCATTCTGAATACCTAATGCTTAGAAATCCATATAATGTTATTAAATGCCATTATTTGACTTTTGTAAACACATTGTCCACTAACTAACAGTTTTCAGTTGTTGCTCACAAAACTTGTGTTGTAATACCTCGCCCTAAATGTTTTCAGAAATAGATGCAGTGAACTGTTTAGCTGTTGTAGAGACTCCTCGGCTGTGATTGGTTGTTTTCCGTCAGCACTGAAATCTTGCAAATGTTATCAGAGGGACACAGGAACATTGTTTTTGTTCTTTACAGATTTTGATTAGTTCATGCACTTCATACTGTCAAGATATGTTTTAATGCAAATCACTTTTTTAACTCGCTGGCTTCAGCTCTAATAATAAACTGTTCACATTAGAGATAGATAGATAGATGGGTCCCTTTATTCAAGACAATGTTTTGTCTTTTACTTGGTTTATCTCTGTGATGATGTCAGTTCCCAGCAGCTGCATGAGCTGTTGACAGAATTAATTGAGTATATTTCCTGTTATTTGAGGGAGCGTGAGGTGAGTGGAACTGAGGGATTGATAGGAAGACCATGTGTGAAGTATTGAGTCTCAGACTTGGACTTAATACAAGGCTTCCTGTCTATTTGGTTCCTCTGCACTTTAATACAAACATGTCCCATGCTTGTTGCCATTGACCAAAGCTTACTACCAACAGCTCCCTAAAAACAATATCCTTATTTTCAGTCCCTCTCTTTTATTTCCATGAAGGACTTACATCATTATTGATTTCATGTTTAGTAATGCAGTGTGTCATCATGCAGTCAGTAGCCAGTGCAGTCTGTGAGTGCATTTATGGGAATGTGTAAGCTCAGTGTAGAGGACCATATATTGGAAAATATGATTCTGCACTATGATTTTATATAATGTATAAGTTTAATTAAAACAGGGACAGTGCACATTAATAATATTGCTGTAAATGTGCCAGAATTAGCCAAGAGGCTATTTTTCATCTGTAGTCCCTAGACAGATGTTAAAGTCACCCTAAAAACAGAACAAAACCAGATAAAATAAAATATAACAAATTAAAATTACAAAGTTACTGGCTAAGACAATCTGCAAAACATGCACAAGCAATTAACAACATGACAAAACAGCATATATAACATCAATCAGAAAACATCATTCAGGACATCCCCAAAACATGCAGCACAAAAACCATGACGCAAAACACATCACACCACAGCATACCAAACAGAAGCACAAACACAAAATGCATACATACACAATAAAAGCAAGACCACAATAAGACATAGTACGTGCCGACACATGAAGGCAGACAGACAACGGCAAGATGGCTACAGGTTCAGCACAGACTGACCGAGGACAGGAAGGTGTATCCAAGCATTTGTGCTGACAGAGCTGAGCACCAATTAACCAGCTCTTCAAATGAGCTCTGAATAAACAGGTCTCTAACAGCTGCTGGGGTGGAATTCCATTCTAGTGCAGCTCTAACAGAGAATGCAGACTGGCTAAAAGAACTTTTTTCTAAATGGAGTGATACAGTCTCCTCTTGCTGCACTTCTTGTGAACTCATATGCAGTTGTTCTTAAGTTGACGAACTGTCTGAGCGGAGGAGAGGTGGAACCATGTATAATCTTGTACATAAGACAAACATTTACATGTTTAATCAAATAGTCCCAACTCAGCAGGTTATATTTCCTTAATATTGGGCAATGATGAAAATGTACTGGTTTCTTATCATGGACTTTAACTGTTTGTTTGTGCAAAGATTCTATTGGTTTTAGAGAAGTGTTACTAGCCTGCAACCAGATAGTTAAACAATAGATGATATGAGAAAAAAACCATAGACATATAATTAACCTGAAGTATGAGAGATTGAATTTGACCCGGTTACAAACCTTTTTCACCTGAGCCTTGAAAGAAAGTTTAGAATCCAACCAAAACACCAAGGTACTTGTATTCAGGTACAACCTGTAGCCTCTCCCCTGAAACATCCGGCTCAACTTTAGGACTGTTCTTCTTGGTAAAAAACATACATACTCTTAGACACATTCAGCTTCAAACAACATTGCTTTAACCATGCTGTTCTATGAGCCATGGAGTTTGTGAGCATATCAGCAACATGTATCATGCTGCTACCATGTACATAAATTACTGTGTCATCATTTTATGATGGATGATGTAGAGTCAAGTTCATTTCTCTATTTAACATCACCCAAACTAAAATGTCAAAAACTAAACTAAAACTAAAAAGTCAATGACAAATGTGTGTAAATATGACATATGGTGCTAATTGAACTGATTTTCTTGTATGTTAGAGTTTTAATAACAGTGTTAAATATTCATCTGAATAGAAGCTTGAGTTACAGTATACATTTTACAAATTGTCAAACATTAACACAACACATTTCACGAGAGCTGTTTCACAGATACAAAAACAACAAAAAAAATCAATGTAGAATGGTGCAATAACAAAATACATGTCAGAGACCTCAGCGAAGGTAGTAATAAATAACGATATAAATAAATAAATACTAATAAATGATACAGTTTCATTATATCAACACATAATAATCTTTTCCTGATGGTGTACTTCAGGGCGTTGCTAATGATGACGTCACACACTCTGCCCCCGCCTCCTGCTTGTGTGCGGCCAGTACCGGAAGTTCCGTTCCGTCGCGAAGTGGGACAGCAAGCGGTAAGTGTAATACATTTGTACTAGCAAGTGGGCCGCGGGTGTGGATTTTAACCACTTTGTCCCGGTCCAATTAGATTTTTTTTTGGAACATCACATTGCTTAAGGTGTATTGATGAAACAAGCCGTGTTAGACGACCGAATTCGAATCGAGACGTTAGACTGAGGTAGAGAAAGAGAGACACCGGCAGAGGACAATAACGTTACTATTGATGTGTGTGTGAGATGCTAGCTAGTAGCGCCACCACCACTAGCTCCCGGTTGTTGTGTACATGTGTGTGGTCAACTGAACGGAGATTAAATCCGAGCGCAAGGTTTGTGAGTAATATAGTCGGTCTTTTTGGGGCAGCAGAGGCTTTGCTGCTGAATGCCATCGCTACTGAGGATGATGGGTCGAATAACATGGCTAAGCTTCAGCCATTCATTGTTTCCCTCCTCCTCGACACCCCCACCATCCGCTTTCTCTGCTGCAACCACCGATACTAAATCTTTTTGTGGTTACAAAACCGGTTTAATGTCTCCGTTTTGCTCTCCTGGCTGCGGTGTGTGCCTACGTGAGCCAGTAGCTAGTAGCCGAGCTAGTAACCTCCATCGGCGGCAGGCGGAGAGCAGGGTTATAGCTGCTGCTGGTGGACGGCGGGTGGCGTGTATGGGAGTATGCGAGGAGGAGGGGGGCTACCTGTCAGTCAGTGCCGCATATTATCCAGTTGTTTGCCAGCCATCCGAAGCCATTGAGCAAAGAGCTGCCTGCATGCAGCAGCCCTGATTGTATGTGTACACACACACACACACACACACACACACACACACACACACACACACACACACCCCGGGCTGCAGCACGACTCTCTTTTTGCATTTGACTTAAATATAATTGGAGTCACGCAGGATGGAGGCTCGTGATGTGCTTTAAGTTAGCTGCAACACAACATGTCTTTCTTTTCTTTCATGGTTTGTATCACAGTAACTCGCTATTGAATTTCATTTTGACTCAATCATCTCTGCTGTGCCCTGTTACAATAAAACAATTATCACTCAACAACACAGCCTTCTTGTCAGGAAAACATTTTCTCTAAATCAATACATCATGATAACCAAACCATTATGATTTTACTGTATCCATTTCATACCAAGCAGGTATGTCTTCTAAATCCAGCTGTAACAGGTTTTTTTTGGGTCTTTTTATGCCTTTTAATCGTCACAAAGCGAGATGCGGGATGACGTTTGTCAAAAGTTCCCAGATTAGATGCGCCAGCATCAACAAACTGTAACTTCTGTAAAATGTCGATAGTACTGGAAAGAATTACTGCATATAGTAGTAGGTAGTATTTGTAAAACATGTCCCCAGAGCTAACGATGAGGTCTTAAGGTTGTTCAGTTTGTTTGACCAATTGTATAATGCACCTTTTGGATTGTTTGTCCATCATTTTGATTTGTAGTTCATAATAAATGACTTAAATGAATATAAACAACTATGAGCTGAAATGTTTAGTTGAGTAGTTAATTCCCAACATATAACAATTAGTTGATTGTTAAATTAATTTCTCTCTTATCTGTTCATTTTGAATCATGTTTGGACTAATTTTTCAGATCAGACCACAGGTCCTGAGAGCTTGTGAATGCTGTCTTGCATTTAACACCATCGCAAACGTAATTAAGAGATAACAAGAATTATTGTCACATTCAAAGGCCTAATCACAGCTGCTGACATCAGGAGAAGACTCACAATATCAAAAAAATCAACCAGCAATGTGTGTGTTGACTATTAATTTGTTTTTTTAAACAGTACAGATGGTGCTGCATACAAATAGGTACACCAGTATACAGTAGGTATAGGCTGTGTATAACCCTCTAGTCAAGCTAGAAAGAACAGAACCTTAGAAAAAAAGAGCAATACATGGACAAAGGAACAAAAACCCTTACATTAACTCTTGGAGTGCCACTGACGTATATGTATGTCAAAGTGTTTTTTCTGTGGCTCGTACAAGGAGTGCTCTTAGGTACCCTGAGACAGAGTCATGTATTAGACAGAGCGACAACTAGTGTTTAGAACGTTCAGGACCATTCTGTCATGGGATTGGTTCAAAGGTAGTCACGTGTTTAGTGGATGCCATGTTTAAGTCGTAACAGCAATCAAACCATCGTAATGCAATTGCGGCAGTTTACAAGAGAGAACTATATACAGTATATATATACATATATATATATGTATATATATATATATATATATATCTGTAACGCCATTACTTTTCGAATGAAAAATGTTGTGTTGTGCAGCCTATGGTTTCTCTGTACAGCTTAGATGTGATAAATGGTTGCATTATTTTTCTCGGGGTGCTATTAGGAGGAAATTGTGGGAGCGGAAGGTCAGAAGGATCAACTGGAAGCTTACTTTCTTACTTACTTTTACCGTAATATTCGAGATCTGTTTTAAGGGCTCTCTTCTGACTTCAATGCTGTAATTTAATATGATTTTTCCTCTCGGAGGATCTTCCCGAGAGTCTTATTTAGCCTAAATGTTGTACAAATTATTGTGTTCTGCTAGGATTTTGAATGCAAACATTCAGAATGTATGATATGCTATATTGTAAGAAGTAGCCAAAGATATTAATAGATTGCCTAATACGACATGTATGTTTTTACCGTAATATAATATTTATAGGTTATCCTAAATAACCAAGAAGTTGTAATTTTTAGCAGCTCCACTGATTAGGTGATTTAAGCATATTTATCTGTAGAACCGTTAAACGTGACATATTTGTAAAAGCATTTATATTTTAGCAAAGTATGAGAAACCTTTTATCATTCTCAAACAGTTTCAGATGATAATGAGCGATTTGTTGCCACATCCCATCTTCGTTCCATTAACAAACATTGTTGAACGCTCTGACTTATGTCTTCAAGATGGCGCCCATGATTTCAGTTGTTGCAACTCTTTTTATATATGGTGCTGCCCTGAGAGTAATACTGGGGCTTCTGGGATTTGTAGTCAGAACATAAAGAGATGGTAGGCTATAAGCCACAATTTGAAGCAGGAGAGCAAAGTTTTTTTTTTCCATTATGAAATAGAGAGTCTCTTCTTTCATTTGAGCTATTCTGTGTTTTCAGAGACATAGTACAAAATATTCTGTGGGTCACGAAAATGACTCAAAATGGCCAAAAATGCTGGAAAGAGGCACTTAATGTTTTATAAAAGGAGTAGGCCTGGAGATTATAGCAGTATCATTGTTCTCTGTAATCACAGTACATCAAGTACAAAGCAGGCCATCACCTCTTTTTGCAAGGTGGACTCCCATGTGTTGTCCTTCTGCAGTCTCATAGTGAGCGTCATGTGCGCCATACATTGAATGTTCTTAGGTATGACTACCTTATTGGTCAAAAGGGAGTTTTCTTGCAGAGCCATTACCTTGTTATGGCCTTCCTGCTCACTGCCATGAACAATTTTAAACCACATCTGTCATGATAGTTTATCTGAGTCCATTTTCCCCAGGTAAAAAGATAAGACAGGTGAATTCAGTATCATAACTCAAGACTTCCCTCACAATACTGTGTGTACACCCTCCCATAAGGGTTTAAGGGTTGTAATCTAGATTGAAGGCATCTCTGGTGGTGAACGATGAGTGGGTGCATTTCCATCCATGGCTTAAATATTAATTATTACTGGCAAAGAGCTGTGGAAAATCCAGGCAATGTTAACAGTCAGGTTGTGGCTGCATCCATTCAGCTGTTTAAGGAGTGCATGGTCAGTTAGAAACTCCAAGGCAGACAGTAAATTCATGTGAATTTGTGAAACAAGCCCTGCTCTCAGTTGTTTTTTCAGACCTAACCTGAATTGGATTGAATGCTTGCACACACTATTTTTAACCACTGGCCTCCCCCAGAAGCATGAAGAGTGAACCATTGTTTCTTAGAGCGTTGAAAACCCACACAGTTACTTTATACTGTTGTTAGTGAATCTGCTCACAATAACAGGTGGAGGAGAAAAGGGCTTTAAACGTGATTAGTTGGCTCTTTGCATATGCTACCATGTTTAGAGAGCTCTTAAGAACAAACGGTCCAGTGTTTCCAGAGCACTCCTCCTATCCATCTTTTCTTATCATCTCTCTGTTTCTTTCATTCCTCTTGTGAGGTCTGCTTTTAGTCGTGTTATCTATGTGGCTCTGTCTGTTCCCTCGGGACCAGAGTGCAGATGAATTTAAAAATGGCTTTAACACTGAATTCAAATTTGGTGACATGAATTGTCACTGTCAATGCATTCAGTGATGGGATGAAGCCTGCATCTTTTACTTAAATTAAAGTACCTGTACCACATGTCAAATAAATTTTATTATATATTATTATACATATACTTATGTAGCCCAATATCACAAATTACATTTTTTTCTCTGAGGGCTTTACAATCTGTTCAGGATGTGACACCCTCTGTTACATCAACTGAGGAAAAACTCCCCAAAACAGGGACATCATGGGACAAAAAATGGCAGAAACCTCAGGAAGAGCAAGAGTATATTATGAGTAAAAGTCCTGCCAGTAAAATTCCACCTAAGTAAATGTACGAAGTATTATCATCAAAATCAAAATTATCATCAAAAATCAGCATTTTTGTTGCAGCCGCCCAGGGCAGAGCTAGGTTTAATTGCATCAGGCAGTTGTGTCTAGTCCAGTGGTGCATAACATAAGGCTTGGGCCCCTCCAACAGGTCAAAAGATAAACGTGAGAAGAAATAAAAGTGTGTTATAATACACACAAACTATTTGTTTTCTTTGTTGACACTTTGGATAAGTCAACCTCTTTTTGAAATCCTCAATTATTTAAGTGAAACTGTCTGAGGGGTTTAGAGGGGAAGAAAGTCAGATAATAGTCACAGGATGTCAACTAAAAAAAATGCCGAGCTCCTTTTCTGCAGCAGGACTTGAGACTCTTGAGACAACACAACCTCATTTTCCCTGACAGTGCTTCATTGTGTGAACAAAAAATTCATGTAGACATTGGCATGATGAGAGCTAGTGAACGTTAGCTGGTAGCAGCCAAGCCCTGCATGGTGCTAACAGCTATTACTACTGGGAAGTACCATTGATCTACATTGTGATGCGTTCAGGCTCTAGTTTTTTGGTCCAATTTCAGGAGAGGATGTTGAAATACGCAAGATTATTCTTTTACCATGGTATTGACTTCTAAGTTCCTCGTAGGCTCCCCTAGACAGCAGTGAAGTAGATGCATAAAGCAGCACAAAATGGAAATACCCAAATCAAATATCTCCGAACTGAACTTAAAGTTGCTGGAGTAGGCTAAATGTAACATTGTGCACATGGAAACTTTCCATTCTGATTGTTAAGGAGTCACAGCAGAACTTTGCACGGCACTGAAAGAGACTATTTCCTGGTGCTTAGCCCGACCCATGTCTTGAACTGAATTGAATTATTACTCATTTATCAAGGGTCAGGATGCGGGGCTAAAACAATCTCCTGTTGTCCACACACTTTGGACTCTTAAATCCCACATGTACCGTCCACTTCCATGTATTTTAGGTGTGAGTACGACCTTCAGAGGATAATCTGTCAACTGCTAAAGGGCAAACAGCGCACATGCAGAACTGAGCAGCATTTAGCTGCTCGGCCACAACGTCAGAGGAATTTTAACACCCATCGAGTATAATCCTGCTCAAGGTTTACACATTAACCTTTGTGTGTCAGACATTTCCCCATCCATCTCCTCATCGCCTCCTTTACCAATCAGGCAGTGTGTCGTCAGACCCGCCTGTCCCGTCTTTCCTCAGTCTTTCCCACATCAACGGAAAGTTTAAGGGCATCAAGGCTTTTACTGCCTCTGCTTTACTGTAAACCAATCGCCTGATCTCATGTCTGTTATCAATAACTGACTCATCCTGCAGAGGGATGGATGTCTGCAGACCATTTGCAGGGTGCAGTAGAGGGGAGGGAGTGCCTTTCATTTAGTTAATGAGTCTCACTGCTTGCTCACACACACACACACACACACACACACACACACACCTCATATGGGTAGACTGGATGTGGCCTCAGTCAGTGCCTTTACATGCACGTCTAAGCCGAGCTATTGGCAATAGCTAAGGATTTAACTGGCATTTCAGAAAAATCTGAGTGTACATGTGCAGCAAGAGAATCGAATTATTAAGTGAAAAAGAAGTAAATTTTAATCTATCTCCATTCAGATAGTTGATAATTGATTTATAAAATCCAAAGCTCGATCTTTTAACTTGCGTGTTTCTTCTTCATTGGACGTGCGGAGAAGCAGCCTGAAGTATAAACCTGCCTGCCAGTCTCGCGTGAGGACATCAATACATAGATACATACATACGTCTAGTCTGCTTAGCTAGTCTGCCGAAACTGAAGAAGAAGTCTGGCGTGATCCACTGCTTTCCAAGGAACAAGATCTCATGAGATGTTACTGCCAGCAGTCAAACAAACATGGCAGAAGCGAGTCCACCTCCCCAGGCACCACCGACGAGTTTAAAAGCTGATGTTTGGATGTATTTCACATTTAAGAAGTTGGAAGAAAATGATGAGTTGGACAAGTGGCAATCTCCGCAACTATTTGACAGGACATCACCCAGAAACGCAGTCGCAGACTCGGCACGGCAGAAAATAATGGAGCATTTATTTTAACTGAAATATCCCCGACTGAATCGATATCGAATCGGATCGAATCGGGACCTTGAAATATCGAAATGAATCGATCTGGAAAATCTTATTTGATACCCAGCCCTAATAGTAAATGTGGAGAGAGTCTCATGTTCCTATATTTTAGGGCTGTCAAAATTATCATTTCTCTGGCAACACATTTTGGGCAGTTTGTTCATTTATATCAATTTATTTGTTTAAAAACAAAATTAGGAAAGAAAGTGTTTCCACTTGAACTTTCCTGCATGAATGTAAATTTCTATCATTCTACAAACTAATGTATTACGATAAAATGTGTTGTTGGGCTTACTATTATATGATATTTGGAGCTGATGAGGGCGGCACAGTGGTGTAGTGGTTAGCACTGTCGCCTCACAGCAAGAAGGTACTGGGTTTGAGCCCGGGGTCTTTCTGTGTGGAGTTTGCATGTTCTCCTCATGTCTGTGTGGGTTCTCTCTGGTACTCCGGCTTCCTCCCACCATCCAAAAACATGCATGGGGATTAGGTTAACTGGTTAATTTAAATTGACCGTAGGTGTGAATGTGAGTGTGACTGGTTGTCTGTCTCTATGTGTCCTGTGATGAACTGGAGACTTGTCCAGGGTGTACCCTGTCTTTCACCCTAAGACAGCTGGGATAGACTCCAGCCCCCCTGACCCTATGAGAGGATAAGCGGTAGATAATGGATGGATGGATGGAGCTGATGATTAGATGATTAGTGGTTACTTAGTTGAACAATAGAGCACCAAACAGTACAGGACTATTGAGGCCAGTACTGATGCATCTTAGCAATATTGTAATATTTTTTCTTTACTAATCTTCTGATAGTCTTCATACAGAGCACCCAGATTTTTTTAAAAGATTTCATTAAATTCAACAGTTAATTGATAATAAACTCATTCAATAATTCAATAAAGCCATTGAGAGAAGAATATTCTGTGGAGGAATGGGAATGATGTCTGCTTTATTGAGAGCAACATCAAGAAACCAGAGAAAAGTTAATGTGATGAAATTAAATGACTCCAGAGGAAAAATTTGACTTTTCTTGTGTATATATATATATATATATATATATATATATATATATATATATATATATATAAATATTGAAATCTATTACCATTAGTGAAAACATTTATCATGCAGAAATTGAGCTGGAAAATTAGGGTCTTGAGACATTTGCCCTACAGCCACATGAATAAAAGATGTTTGAACTTGATTTTTAAATATTTCTTATCATGTGAACGGTCTCATGGTTAAGGCAAAATCTCTGGAAACTTTTGAAATCATGTGGAAAGTTCGCAAATTGCTGAAAAGTCTCAAATGTACAAGTTCTTTGTTCTGTCCCAGCGCTCATGACAACATGTTTTCTGTTCTTCTGCACTGTGCAGTCTGCTTTCGCCTGACCTTTTCTCTGTCCTCCCTTCTGTCTCCAGCACCTCTTACAGTGTATGTGTGGCAACAACATGTCTGTGCCGCTGCTCGCCGAGGCTGTGACGGTGTCCGGGGAGGAAAAGGAGACCGCGGCGGTGAGTGGAGGCCTCAGACTGTCTTACTAAGCATGCGAGGACAGGTAGAGGAGCAGTGTCAGCGTCTAGCTCAGGGCGACTACCATAAAGGCCTTAAAGCTGCTGATGGTTCATGTAGGAAAGGACCTGCTCTCAGATACCTGTCTCGCTCCTTTGAAACTAGACCTGATGGTCACAGCTTTAGGTTGACTTATTATTAAAGGAAGACCTTCCTATGGGTCTTTCCTTTTAGCTACTGATTCTCCAGGAAAATAATTTTATCTCAATTTTTAATAATTTTGTCTCACTTTAATTTCCATTCCAGACTCCACTCCAGCTCTTCTATCCAGCAGTAGAGCCCAGTGATCACAAAAACAAAAAGACCTTTTCACACTGCATGAAAAACCCGGGTCGACGCAGGTCAGATACTGCAGTATGAAAGGCCTGGTCATAGGGGACTGGTCATCTGATTATATAACTTGATCTAACATTCCACACTACAAATTATGTAATAAAAGTATATATCAGATTGATATTGGTACTGGCCAATACTCTAGGCTGCAATGTCGGTATTGTATCGGAAAGTGAAAAAAGGGACACCCCTACTATATTTACTTCTCTTTATATCCCTTTATTCACCCTATATATATTATATTTTTAAAGATAACCAGCCCAATATTGTAATGACACAATCAATGATTTAATATGCTATCTAAACATGACATTGAAAGCTGCTAAACCTTTATTTCTATAGATGCAAAAATCATAGTAAACACAGTAAACTGCCGTGCAGCGTTATGTTGCATTCACCACTCAGTGTGTGACTCAGCCTGGACTTCCTGGACTTAATTTGCTCATCTCACCTGAAAGCCTAATTGGGAAATAAACATAGCTACATTTTAAAAAGCTATTGATAATTTTTCTGTGGGTATTAAAGGGTATTAAATTAAAAATTTACACAATTATTGTATATAATGACTGCAGCACAGCAGAATTTCTGATAAATGGTAAATGGTGTTGCATTTGTGTCGCTCTTTTCCAGTCTACCAACAGCTCAAAGCGCTTTTACACTACATTTCCCATTCACCCATTCACACACACATTCATACACTGATGCCAGAGGCTGCCATGCAAGGCGCCAACAGCTCATCAGGAGCAATTTGGGGTTCAGTATCTTGCTCAAGGACACTTCGACATGCGCCTCGGGGAGCCGGGATTCGAACCAGCGATCTTCCGATCACTAAACGACCCGCTCTACCACTGAACCAGCAACAAACAAAATACCATAGACTACTACTACTTGGTCCAAAAACAACACAGGTCTTTGTTGAACAGCAGGATCAAAGCTAAATGTCACTGGTCCCCCAGCTTCCAGCAAGCCATACAAGAAGAAACACATTCTGATCTCTGCAAAGACAGCAGCGGCTCTGCTTTATCGCCAACAAGCAGTGAAGTGCCAGCTTCATAAATTACTGCTTATCTGGGCACAAGTTGGAAATTGGCACCTTTTTACTCCTGTTTTGGAGTAAGGAAGCCTACTTATCGGTACAGTAGTACTTTGTGTACTATAAGACAGGAGCAGTGTGATAAATTGACTCCAAATTAATAGAGGTTTCATTGTGGTTTCCTCCCTCCAGCCAAGAATCCATCCAATGTGAGAAAATCCTAAATATCTGTCTCTAATGCTAAGAAATGATCCTTGTGTCTTTGGGTGCAGTGTGAAGATTTAACTTCTCACATGATTTTTCTTTCTGTTTTTTCGATTTTTTTAATCTGTGCTGCAGGTGATCTTCCTTCATGGGTTAGGAGACTCAGGGTGAGTGATGATTTGTTTGTAATTCATGTTCTGAAAATGTTTACTCATGTTGTTTTCTATAGAATTTAGTTTCCAGTACTTTAGTGTATATTTGAGAAATGTCAGAGTTGTTGTCCTTATACTTGTAAATTAATGTCCTGCTTCAAATATTACAATTGATGCTTTTCGTGTCGTCTGCCCGGCATCAAACCTCCAGTCCGTTTTAAAATAATTTTGAAAAATTATAATATCAGAGTTTACAAACTCTTATTCAGGCAAACTGATTGTATGACTGCCTGTGTTCGGACAACATTTAATATTTTAAAACTTAAGCCTCTTTCAACAAAAAAAAAATACTTCTAGTAAATGTAAAAATGTTCAAATAAAATGTTTGTTATAATATCTAAAGTTCTGGATATTGGATAGCTATTTGAATGATATGAAGGGACACTTCAGGTTAAGTGATGTCTTCATGTGGATTAATTTCATAATGCTCCATTGACAACATCATGAATGACTAATTTAAAAAGCTCTCAAACCAGCCCTTGGTGTCAAGTGATTCACTTCATCAGATGTTTGTCTCAGCTGAAATCTAAAGTATCCCCTTTGGTGGCTGTTTTTCAGTCTAATTGTACCTCAAGTGCGATGGTTTTATTTATAGGCCTCAGATGGTGCTGCACACTGTATTGTACAAGTTGTAATACATTGCGTCTTTGTCATTTTGCTGAAGCTGGGTGAGAAACAAAGAGTTTCTTTCTGTGTTTTCTGTCAGGCATGGGTGGGCCGACACTTTGACGAGGATCCGGCTGCCTCACGTCAAATTCATCTGCCCCCACGCGTAAGTCTTCTGTTATATTTTATTCCTCCAAAGACTGTCTCTTGTCTGCAGGTAGTAAAACTACAAGTCTCTTAAAATCAGCTTCAAACTAATAATTTATCTAGCTGTGGTGACGCCAGCATGTCGCTGTTGGTGATGATCTATACTGACTGTCATGTCTTCATTTTCCTTCACCCCCCAGGCCCCCGATCCCCGTCACTCTCAACTTGAGGTCGATGATGCCCGCGTGGTGAGTTGGCGTGATGAAACAGACAGCCCTTTAGCTCAACACTGAATGCTATTGTTACCCTGGAAACTACAATAGGCTCCCATACTGGCATTGACAATGCTGTGATTGTAGCTATTGATTTCCTTAAACGGCCGTCTCTTCATGTGTGCAGGTTTGACCTCATGGGCCTCAGCCCTGACTGCCAGGAGGACGAAGCTGGAATCAAGAGGGCAGCAGACAGCAGTGAGTTTCTCTGAAAGTGTTGATTGATTCTCTACGATGGACGGCTTTTCACCTGAACTTTAAGCATTGCTTGAACTCCTTTGAACCCTTGATCTGTAGATGGTTGATGTTTTGTATGAACTAAATCATCTCAGGCTTTTAGTTTTCAACCTTGATCTCCTGACAGACAGAAGTGTATTAAAGAGCTGAGGCTCCTCCTGGTGGTCAGAGAGCACAACAGCATCTTTTAGTAGAGTGAGAACATGAGAGCAGTCCTAACAGTGACAGGGAAAGGTTTGTTTGGCTCTCTGCTGGTTACATGCTGTCCCTCTGATATGTTCAGTAACACACATTTATTCTTGCTTTCCTCTAGTCAAGGCCATAATTGATCATGAGATCAAAAATGGGATACCCCCACACCGTATAATGCTTGGTGGCTTCTCTCAGGTTGGACTTCATATCTTAGCGTTGTGTCATATTCCATCACCCTGTAAATGAATACATGTTATAAACTTTGAGCATTCCTCCTCAGGGTGGCGCCTTGTCCTTGTATACTGCCTTGACCTGCAAGCATCAGTTGGCTGGCGTTGTGGCTCTCAGCTGCTGGCTACCACTTCACGGGAGTTTCCCATCGGTACTATCACAGTCTCACTGTTTCTTCTGTGTTCTTAGTTCAGCCTTGTTGGTTGTCAAATGGGCTAGTTTTCATGTTAAATAGTTCCACTGAACCAAAAGAAAAAGATTTTTCAGATTTACCGGACACACTGTGGACATTGTTTTAAGTCCACGTTGTGTCTGTCTCGCAGGCATCAAGCGGCAACAAGAACATCCCGATCCTGCAGTGCCACGGTGGGAGTGACACCATGATCCCACAGCAGTTTGGTGTCATGACGGCAGAGAAACTCAAAAGCATAGTCAACCCTCAGATGATCACCTTCAAAACCTTCCCAGGGCTCAGTCACTGCTCCAGTCCTGAGGTACTGTGTGTGTGCGTGTGTGTGTGTGTGTGTGTGTGTGTGTGTGTGCGCGCGCGCGTGCATGTGCGTGCGTGCGTGCGTGCGTGTGTGTGTGTGTGCGTGTGCGTGCGTGCAGACCTAGAGCTGTCTGATTTAATGTGAAGTGAAGACTTTCCATCAAGAAAGAGCTAACTGTGTCATCTGCATGATTTGTCTCATGTACTAACATCTACTTTGCTCTCTTGCAGGAGATGGCGGCTGTAAAGGAATTTATCGAGAAGTATCTGCCCCGAATCTGACCCACCCTCATCCCCACTGTGACCCCCCCAAACACTGACCTCTCACCCCTAATCTGCCATTCTCCCGCAGGAAACAGCCATGAGCACCCCCCCTCCACGCACATCGCCAAGAAAACGAACATAATCCCAATGATTAGATCCACACTGCTAAACCAAACATGCTTCTCCTTGCAGTCCAGTCTGAAAAGAGATTCTTTCAAACACACTGATTTGATTTGAACATTAATTGCTTGCACTCACAAGTCTTAGTCTATCGGAGGGAGGAATACTGACTCATACAATACATTCCCTTTGGTTTTATTTCAACAGCCTCTGTTTGTTCCTCATTTCACCTCATCTTAACCTGCAGTTGTCACACTGTCTCTTGCTTTCACTGTCGCACCTTTCCCACTTCCACGCTGCGGCAGTTTGTGAGTCAGACCAGCAGGTTAACACCTTCCTGATGCTGTCAACGACTGCACTGAGGCGCAGTTGGACAGGTATTCACTTCCCAATCATTCCTATGTGGAACGGGACAAAGCACATTTTCTTCTTGTCTCCAGTTGAGCATCCTTCTGTTGGTTCAATCTGATTTAAGCAGCAGAGAGAAATCAATGCTGCTGTGATTCCAAGGACTGACAGTAGCAAAAGACAATAGAATATTTGATAAAGCCCCACGCTAGTTCCTGTCCCCTCTTCAATCAGTGGCTGTGAGTTCTGGTTTTAAAGCTGGAGCAGCTGGTTTCCTACCAAGCCATCCACCTCACCACCCCATGACTTGTACACTGCAGCCTGTCCAGGTTTTGCATTGGTAATCTACAGACCCCCCCCCCTTTTTATTAAAGTACCATCATCCATGGGGACCTCATGTCTTTCTTTTTTAATGAGTGTGATAAAATATCTTGAATTACATGAAGAAAATCCCACTTGAAATAAAAGAAAACAAATCTATGCTGTTGCCACCCTGTGCTGTTTATTTCAAAGCTTCCACACCTGCATGTTAGTAAGTTCTTTCTACTTTGTGTGACCCTTTATGTAAAATTACCTCAGTTGCTTCGTTTTCCAATAAGATTGTAGACATGAATGACTGAGAGCTGCATGAAACAAAACATCACTCTAGACGGTTTGCTGGCCTGCACAGACTGCACACTATGAGTCGCTTCACTGCTCCTCCCACCGACTTTCACTCTTAAAACATTTCCCCATTCAAGTGTTCCTGTTTGATCATGAACACCTTCCTTTCCATTAGTCCCACTTGATTTTTTAAATAGTTTTCTTTGTTTTCTTTGACTCTGGGAAAACCTGCTTCCTTCACATATTCCTCTGTGACAGCAAAGCAGCCCCGAGTTTTGAACTTCAGCCTTTTTGTTCCCAAGAAAATGTAAAAAAAAAACAAAAAAAAAAACAATTTCCTTTGCTTGCTCCCTCCTGTGGCAACTTACTGTAAGTCACTAATAGAACATGAAAGGTCAGATCTAAAGTTAAACCCAATGCTATTCTCGTTCCCCTCTTTAAAGTGAAATGGCTATACACTGGGAGGGTTATGGCAAGAGGCTGTTCCAACATAACTGAAGGGTGATTTTACAAATTAAAACAAGTTAATCTTGAACAACGTGTGATCCTTGAACATAGGAGTTGTGTTTGCTTAAATATATATATATCAGGTGTTCTGCATTTTCCTTTGTGAATGTTGATTTTGCTCTCCTCATGATTACTTGTATTATTGCTGTTGTCAGTTCTGATTTGAAAAAAGAGGAGGAAGGACATCTGTTTCGATGATCGACAAATCAATGAATGTCTCTCTTTCCTCCACTTCTTTCACATTTTCCCATCAATCTTTGACGCAGCCCTGTGCTCACTTCTCTTTATTTAGTTTATTTTTCCTCATCTTTTTTATTATTCCGACATTTCCCTCCTGTGTGATGATGTTGCACCATCTTGTGTTTTCTCCAGGGTTGTAATGTTGTCATTAGTTAAGCTTTTTACTTTATGTGTATTTTGTTTTCCACTGTTGTCATCTCATCCTTTTTTGTGTCTGTTTATAATGATGAGCATTGAGAAAACATGTTTAGGTGGGACTTTGTGGTCTCTCCACTTTTTTTTGTTTTCAAAAACACCTGTACGCGGAATAAATGACCAAAAAAAGTCTGAGTTGGATGTCTTTTTGTTTTGCACAGTTGGATAGACATTAAATGACAGATTAACTTGGTATGAGGAATATAAGACTCAATGTTTTTGATAAAAGCCACTGTAAAAACTAGAAAAGGATGTCCTAAAAGTGTAATCAGTGCCTTCATTCATAATTATCGAGCCTTGAGGGAGGAGCAAGTTAATAGTAACTCAAATCCTGGTATCAAGTCTTGATATTTTAACACCAACAGATTACTGGAGAAAATATTTTATGACTATATAACTTCATCTTGGTTAAATTATGTAAATTAGAATATAATACAGGCAAGGAATAGATTAGCAATGAAGTTCAAATTTTATTTGACATGAGTCCAAATTCCTACATTATAACCTTTTATCATATCCTTCCTGACAGGCCCTCTGTCTGCATTTAGCATTTTTTCCAGGAACTACAAATATCAAAATAAAAGCAAAAGGATGTCAGAACTATATGTAAATAAATATTCACAGTTTATCGTTTAAGCATGTTGTGAAGATGAGCTGTAATTAATGTGAATGTGGGGTATTATGCTAAATTAAAGGTTTTTCAGTTTTCACAACGTTAAGAAGAAAGTGGCGGGAATTTTAGTGTCGTTTGTAAACTGCAGAGAAAAATACAACCACAGCAGAATTACATGTCCTGAAATAACTGAATAGAGACCTGAAGTGAAATGATAGCTGAATGGATTTGTGATTACCGAGGACATTACAAACATCCCGCATCCTTGAAAAGACCCTGAACGCCTCGTATGGCTCCTCCTGCTGAGCAGCGGACCAATGAGCTGGTGGGGGCGGTGCTCACCACACTGGAGAAAGAAAGTCTGCCTCACACACAGCCGTTGGTCGCCATTTTGAGGAGCTAGTTCCACAATTGGAGACCATTGTGACGTAGCAGATTTCTTACATTTTTGGTATTTTAGTTATATTTTTGCTGATATAAGGATCAATGTCTCGATTCAACAACAATCGCGGCGGTCTAGGGATGAATCACTTTCAGCAACGCAGAGGTGGCCCCGGCGGCCCGATGCGCGGTGGGCTAATGGGAAACCCACATTTCAGGAACCACCCTTTTCAGAATCAGAACCAGAATCGGAGGGGATCAAATAATAACTTCAACAGGCCGCCAAACCAGGGACCACAGACTCCCCAGAAGCCACAACCGAACCAAACGATGCCAATCATCCCTCCGCCAAGTCCTGGCCCTGCTCTCACCATGAAAGGCCCGATGCAGCAGCAAACTAAACCGGCACAGGAGCAACCTAAACCTGCACAGCAGCAGCCTAAACCGGCTCCGACACCGCAGCAGCCGACACAGCAGCAGCCAAAACCGGCACAGCAGCAACCAGCACCGGCACAGCAGCAACCAGCACCGGCACAGCAGCAACCAACACCGGCACAGCAGCCGAAACCGGCGACCCCTGCGGCTCAGCCGAAGATTCAGTCACCCCCGGCGAAACCTAACATGACATCCCCTCCACCTAACCAGGCGAACAAGAACCAGAACCAGCAACTGAAGTCACCGGTAGGAAACAACAACGGACAGAAGCCGCCTCCACACCCGAGCCCTAAATCAGGCCACCAACAAGGGCAGAAGTCAACCCCCCATCAAGGCCAGAGAGGTGGCCCATTTCAAGGCCAGAAGACGGGCAGCTATCAAGGCCAGAGGACAGGGCCACCGGCGGTGAAGTCCAAACAGGAGCCAGAGAAAGTTGCCACGGACAATGCTGCGCCAGATGGGAGCGAGGCGAAGGTCGGTTTTATTCATTTTGTGTAGTTCCTGTCGGGATTGGCGACATACATTGTTGTTCGCTAGCGTTAGCTTATTCAGTGCTCACTGGATGTTCGGTTTGGGTAAGCAGTACAGTCTGAGCGGGCGGTGTTTCCTTGCATCTCCTAGATTGCCTCTAGGTTTATAGTCAACAGTAGCCCATTGCGGTACACGCGATAAACGAAATCACGCGCTCCCTGGTTTAGTCGCTTCAGCTATCCGCCATCTTGTCTAAAGTCCGTATAGTTGCTTAAACGCCAAATGTTTCTGGTAAAACTAACGACAAAATTGAGATATACGTATTGATTTCTCCACTCCTCGCGTGGATACGATAGTTGGCGTGTCAGAAATTATACGTCTAGCTTGTTTTTACTAAATAAATATCGAGTGGGGGAAGGGCCCTGGGCGAGTGGAATCAAGGTGTGGATGAGCTACACAACAACAAAAACAAAGAGTTTTCCCTGTTCGCAAATTAATTATGTGATGTTTTTTTTGTCGTCTGCATATAAAGGCATTGCACGGAATTTTAATTGTATGTCTTTCGGCAGGCGTTTAAAGCAACACTCGCCATGCTGCTGAAACCCGGAGAGAAGACGTACACCCAACGATGCCGTCTGTTTGTTGGAAACCTGCCCAACGACATCACAGAGGAAGATTTCAAGAAGCTGTTTGCAAAGTATGGAGAGCCCAGCGAGGTCTTCATCAACAAAAGCAAAGGCTTTGGTTTCATCCGATTGGTAAGACAACACCTTTAAACATACTATGACATGTTGATGTTGTGTTGGAGATCACTGCAAGAATTTGGTCTGGTTTTACATCAAGTGTGTATGATGCTTTCCTCAGGGCTGTATTTAACAATTATTTGTTTTTAAATAGTGTGGTCCATGTACAGTGGGATTGGTGCTGCCGTGGTTTGAGCAGATCACATCATAGTAATGTTATGCTTGGTTTCTTGTAGGAGTCCCGTGCACTTGCAGAGATAGCAAAAGCAGAGTTGGATGACACGCCGATGAAAAGCAGACCACTGCGCGTCCGGTTTGCTACGCACTCAGCAGCTTTGTCCGTGAAGAATCTGTCACCGTTTGTTTCCAATGAGCTCCTAGAGGAAGCCTTCTCCCAGTTCGGCATGGTTGAGAGAGCCATTGTCATTGTGGATGATCGTGGGCGTTCCACAGGCAAGGGCATTGTTGAGTTTGCCTCCAAACCTGCGGCCAGGAAAGCCCTGGATCGGTGCAACGAGGGTGTCTTCCTGCTCACCACGTAAGTAGTGCCAGGCAGTGTGCATAATACCAACAATCCTCAACAAAGGATGCTTGTAACTGTTAACATAATTTGTTTTTATACCTTCTCAGTTCACCCCGGCCAGTCGTAGTCGAGCCCCTGGAGCAGTTTGACGATGAGGATGGTCTTCCAGAAAAGCTGGCTCAGAAGAACCCCAGATATCAGGCGTAAGTGAATCACTTTTTATGGAAACAAGTAGAGCTATGGACACAACCATCCTTATTATGCATATTGTGTTGAGATGAGCCATCGTTTGAGAGCAGCAGATGGTGGGTGGGGGAGGTTCAGGAGTTGCAGCTGTTAAAATCAATATTGTGTAGAGTGGCAGATGTTAACCTGTGTATTGAGGGAAGGAGGAGAGGGGATGTTGCCCATAGTCTTTAAATCCCACACACTGGCCATGTGCACTGATGCCCACACCGACTACCAGTGAAAACTTGAAATAAGAATTAGGGCTGCAACTAACAATTTTTAATATCCGGTCGATTATTTTTTCGATTAATCAATGGGATAATTAATTTCCGTCCTCTTATTCAAAAGCAGGACATTATCTCAAATTGACAGTTCAAAAAAGTGCACAAATCACAGGTTGCTGCATAGATATCCCAGAGATCTAATGTAATTAATTATGAATAATTAAAAACAAAACAGTTTTTCATCAACAAATCACAAGTGATGTCAAATAACTCATGAAATGGGTCCTTGAGCAAAGAGTGCAACCAGATTTAAAGGTGCAGGTTTCTGTGAAGCTGAAATCTTCAAGCATCGATAGAAGTGATGTGCACGTCAAGGAAGCTTCAGCTTGCTGGATTGTACATGCTCTATTTCCCATTAAGCATCCTATCATGGTTTTAAAAATAAATAAACAGGCTCTGCTCCATATAGAGCTGGGACGAAAACAGCATCACCACGGTGATGTGAGGCCGACTGGTGTTGAGCGCATTACCATCATCATCACAATATTAAAATAATAAAAAAAATATCTCTCTATATATTTGCTGTTGGAAGTTACAGAAGTGCATATGGTGTTTTTATAGCTAGACAGAGAAGCAAAACTTAACATGCTGCAGCTTGCCAGCAGGCCAGTCCATTAGTCCCAATGGGTGGGGGTTGTTTTGTTTTCTTATTATTAATTATTTTGAGGTTTCAGTACCTCTCATGACTAAATTGAATATATACACACATAATACACAGGCACAAAAGACAGAAGCATTCCATAAACAGTCAAATTTCAATTGTACATGTTTATTGCAGACACACCCTATGTAGTACTGCCCCATACTGATTTGTGGAATGACGTAAGTATTTATTTAACAGTGATGTATATTGTGTGTATAGAGAACGCGATGAACCTCCCCGTTTTGCGCGTCCTGGCACTTTTGAATATGAGTACTCAAAGCGCTGGAAGTCCCTTGATGACATGGAGAAGCAGCAGAGGCAGCAGGTGGAGAAGAACATGCTCGAGGCCCGTGAGAAGCTGGAGAGCGAGATGGAGGATGCTTACCACGAGCACCAGGCCAACCTGCTCAGACAAGGCAAGCTTTTATTAATCTCTGGAACAGATTTGTGGAGTTAACTGGGTGTGGAGTATCTTGGTGCTCATATGCCAAATTTAAAACTTTTAATGTTGGGTTTGTGTTTCCTTTCAGATTTGCTCAGGAGACAAGAGGAACTGCGACGCATGGAGGAGCTGCACAGTCAGGAGATGCAGAAGAGGAAGGAGATGCAGCTCAGGTATGTATGTTCACTCGAATGTTCAGTTGATTGAGTTAGATGTTGGTCTGTTTCAGAAACTGGATTTAGTAAATACTCTTAATTTAGTTAACCCAAAAGATGAGGGACACAGGGTTTTCCTTTCCAGAAAAGGAAGGAACCTAAACTTAAACACAGAAACAGATCCACTTTCCAGGTTTCCCGTCTTCCAGAGCAAGACAGTGTTTTATTTCCTCATTCATTCAGTCCGTATTTAAGTCTTTCTGAGTTTCCTAACTCAGGATCAATTGACCTCAGAGTGCAGGCTTAATCTTGGGTTTAATCATAACACAACGTCCTTTTGTTTTCGGAAATGAAAGTGAAATCCTGATTTGTCAACATTATCGCTCAGTTGGGATCCCAGGATTAACTATTTCTTGGTTGTAAACAGACAAGAAGAAGAGCGTCGCCGACGGGAAGAAGAAATGCTTCGCAAGCGGGAGATGGAAGAACAGATGCGTCGCCAGCGTGAGGAGAACTACAGAATGGGCAACTTTATGGATGTGAGTTAAATCAAATGTTAGAGTAACGACTGGACTATCACATTTATGCAGTGTGGAGAGAGATTTCATCATTTATTGTTCCGTTGGTTTAATATTTATTTCTTATGTATTTCAGAGGGACAGGGAAATGAGAATGAAGCCCGGTGGAGCTATGGGCATGGGCGGTAAGTCATTTTTGTCGTCATTTTCAGACACTTACTGCGGGCTCCACCCCATTTCATTGCATTGCAGTTATCGTCAGCACCCCTCAGTATACAATGGTTCAATCCCAACAGCACCACAAAGTACAACCCTCAGCATGTTTATAAGGCTTAACATTATGAAAGCAGACTGGTGTTTAGTATTAGACTGCATTGGGTTGTGCTAAAATTGCTAAATTTCTAGTGCAGCAAATGTATTTGACTTTTCCCAATGTTTCCGTTAGATATGCCCTTTGGTGGATCCAACCAGAAGTTCAACATGGGCGGTCTGGGCTTTGAGGGGCAGCAGGGAATGGGACCAGCTTCAGGAGGCTTGATGGGCAACGAAATGGTAACGTATCTTACTTTCCGGACCATCTGTAGTTAAAGTAGTTTGTGCTGGGCATTCCTTTTTGTTGGAGAGTCTCTCAGCTGATCTAGCACAAAGGCCAGCTGGCCAAGCAGGTTGGGAAGCTCTGAATGATTTGTGCCCCCCAGCCGTACGTGGGTGGCCTGCTGGTTGTTGAGTGTGACTCAAAACTGCCGGTCTGAGAGTTTTTTTTTGTTTTTGTTTTTCCCCTGCTGTAAAGTTAAGCCTTTTCCCACTGTTACCTTAACCGCCTTCCCGCAACAAAACCGTCAACCTGCACTAAATCCTAAAGAAATGGCTCTACAATGTGCTCTGACAACTGTGAAGGCAGACTTCAGTGGCTCTGCTCACTCTTATAGTTTGTAGTAGACTGCTATTGCAAGCCCTGTCTCACATGAGCTGGACAGGCACTTTTTCTGGTCACTGTTGAATGTGCTCATCAAGTTTTCACCAAGTTTTTTTTCATGCCATGCTAGCAGTTTCATAGGTTGTCTATCATGAGAAGAAAGGACGTTGTGTATGAACAGACTTGGTGTATTTTTGGGTGGCAATGTGAAATCCTGTTTATTCTCCTTTTGTGCTACAAGCAAATTTGAGACCTAGAGGGGTGTAGTTCATCTTCTGTACAAGCAACCCTCTCATCTTTATATCTTTTTTGTAACTGGGTATTTATAATGGTTTTAGTGCAGGCTGACGGTATAACACATTCTAAATAGTATATTAAAGCAGGATTTAAAACAACATTTTTAGTAGGGCTGGGTATCGTTCAAATTTTTTTGGGTAAGATGCCAATTTCGATACCTTTTGCTTTGATACTGGTTCTAGAACAGTGCTTTTTTTCCATACCTCAATAAATTGTTAATGTGTAATTTAGGCTTCAATCATGGTTATCATCGATATATTAATTTATTATTAGTATTATTATTAACATTATCATCATCTCAATAAGTTTGTAGTTTGGTCTTTATCATGGTAGACATACTAGACAATGGTCTGATGATGATCAGCTGACACAGACTGATACCAGTTCCTCTTTAGGACCCTGGGGAGTGAGAGTTTGTCTTATGGTGTGTTCACTGGCAGTCAGAACTTGTAGCTTAGATCATCTTAACCTCAAAGTTTAGTGCTCCCAGCTCTTCCAGCCTTATAAATGTACAACAAAACATGTAGCTATTGTTTACATCAGTAGCAGATAGCATGAATTCTATGTCAGGTTGGTGAAATTAAACAGACATTGCGAGGATGAGATCTGACTTCACGGAGGGTTCTGATTTAAATTCTGACTTGGAGCTTGGAAATTCCATTGTTCACGTACAACTGAGAGCACCATATGTTGAAAACACAAATCCCCTGGATAAGTGCCCCATCTGAGAGCATGGTTCAAAGACACTTGTTTTGGAATTTAGCACCAAAAAATCATTCATTTTTGGATATATGATGGGATCGGAGCTTTTTGGTCCGTAAAGCAAAAGTATCTAAGTTCGGTGCCCAGCCCTACTTTCTAGTAAAACCTTTTGTTTAGGATGTGAACGCTGACATCTCTGCTTGTGACAGAACCTTAGTACCAGTGGTAGGTTTCTGCATTACAGTTCACTATAAGAACTGTTAAAATGACTGAATCATTTATAGGATGCTTAGCATTTAATCAAGCTTCAAGTTCTATGCGTTTGCATTTGATGTACATTTTCTGAATAACTTAACTGAATAGAAATACTATGGTTTTGAAAATGTGTGCTTTACTCTTGTAACATTTGACATCAAACATTGTTTACTGTGCTGAAAATAGCATGCCCTAATTATTTAGTCTTGCTTTGAAAATGAAGCACCGTTTTCCCCTACAGTGATTGTAGAAAAGTATGGAAGCTCTAAGAGGCCATGGTTTAACTTTTCCCAATATATTTCATGTTATCTTGGGAAGACAAAGCTTTATTTTCTTTCTTACATGGTATCATAACATTCAATAATTCTCATTCTACTCACACTCATGTGTCTGAGCTGAATTTGATGATTCTACAGTTCGTAATATAAGAGCTATTGACTGATTCCCATTTTTGTCAAAGTCAGTGTTGGAGTATCAGCAGCATGAGATGTGTCTGAGCAGAATGTAGTGATGCTACAGGTCATAATGTAGACGTTAATGAATATTTTTTGTTCTGGTGTTGCACTTCGGCGACAGTCCCTCAACTGCTGGTGCTCATTAGAGCAATGTTTTCTGTGGAGCACTGGGGAAACATCGTTACGGTAAAATGATGGTTGTAGCTCATCTTGTGCATCACCAACATTGAAGATATGCATCCTTTGCATCTTCAGATCATACTGTATTTGATGTATTGATACAGGTATTTATAATCTGTCAATATCTGTCTAACTTTACCGAAGTGATCAGCCTGATGTTTTGCTTTCTAATCCACCACAAAATTAACTCGCTGTCTCGAGATAATGATGAATATAAGTCGTTATCACAAAAAACAGAGTTTAAATGGATGGAAAAGTTAAACCATAGCCTCTTACGGCCTACGTAGAAAAGGTCTCCGTCGGATCTGAAATGTTTATTAGCCTAGCTTGTCGGCGGAGATGTTGATGATGCAGCGTTTTCATAAAAAGGTTCTAGTCACACCTGAATGTAACGCTCAGTGAAAACTCTTGGTAAATTAGCCGCCTGAGCCAATGGATGGAGCTCCTCACTTTCTCCACCTTGTACTTTGTTCTTATTTGTCCATTGTAGCCATGTGTCGTAAACCAGCGCCTCCTCTGTTGGAGTTTTGACACTCTTTTCTCACACTATTGTAGTCTCACAGAGTGTGTCTGAATTGCCATGCAATCTGGTAAACCAATTGGTCTCTTGTTGGAGATGTGGTTGTGTGCTGAATGTCCTGTGCAATGTTTACATTTTACAGTGCCAATATTTTATACATGTATATCTGGTCCAGTGTGTGACCATAGCTTATGTTTTTTCATTTTATCTTGTGCAGTTCTATAACACGCACTGTGATAGCTGGACAGCAGATTACTCGACCACCATTTCTACTCAGGAAATGTTGGAACTCACTTAATTCAGTTAATTTGTTGATATTTCAGATCCTTTTTTTCACATTTTTAAGGAAACTTGACTCTAACAAAATGAGTAAAAATATATTTATCTTATAACATCTGCTTTATTTATGAACCCCTGGTGTATTAAATCAGGGTTTCCGCCAGAACAGTTGTAAGGACCGGCGGCCAAGTGTCTCAAAGGAGCAGCTTGTTACTTAAAGAGAATAACTGGTCCACCTTAAAGGTCAGACCACGTTTTAGCGAGTTAACATGAGCCGAAGCTGCCGCTAACTCTGGGTCACCTCCCACTAATGTGACCAGTAAGACATGGTTTGTGAGGTGTCATTATTTTTTTTATTTTTTATTTTTTTTTATTTTTTTTCATCAACATCCTAAACCATACACACACTGCTACGTTCATAACTATGTTACTGTTCACTTAATTCTCATCGTGTGTCTCACTCTCAAGCAACCATATACTGACACTAGCTACTGCTAAGCACACAACCTACACAGAGCATTCAAGTGATAAACATCTTGAAAATACACACTCCCCTGATGCTTACGCACAGTGGGGAGTTATCTTAGAGCAGGCAGGCCGCCGGGCTTGCAGTACACTTGCGGAAACCCTGTTAATGATCTTGAAGAGGTACATATGGGCAGCATTTACTAAATGCTAGAACAGAGCAGTAAGGCTGTAGCCTAATGTTGGCATGCACTGGAGAGACCATACTAGATAGGCACTGACTAACGAAAGCATTACCCTCTCTTCCTTTTCCGTATGTAACCTGTGGCACCTGTGGACCTTCATATTGGAACGAACGGTTTCTTCGGATGTGTCTCCTGCTGGTTGTGTTGTAAATCTCACAATATAAATCACCTATTGCCTTTATTCATACACTTCCATATGGACATGGACTGTGCTTGCGCACTGAACCCATATCTTATCCCCACTCCTTCCTATCTGCCTCACTGGCAAATTTTCCGCCACAGCGCAACGAGCGCTTTGCCCAGGGCGGTCCTAGGGGAATGGGTCCTGGTAATCCCGGGTTCGGCAGGGTCCGCGAGGAGTTTGATGGTCCTGCTAAGAAACCCCGTTTTTAAATGCTGCTCTCTGATGCTCCCAGCAACACCACTTGTATAGATTCTCCACGACAAACATGTTGAGTCGCATTTCTTGTATTTAAGTTTAAATTGCTACATTTTTAGCCTGACAATTTACTCATTTTATGACAAAGTCAATATTTTCCTTTTTTATTTTGTATTGTCAGTAGTATAGAAAGATGGAACATCCTCGACTCAGTGCGAGTTAGTTCTTTCTGACCCATGTATAATTTTGTTTTCTAGATGTATTATGCTCTGTGAGTCGCCGTGAAGTGATAACTGTAACATTTTCTCTACCTACTATGGCTGTGTTTTGTGCCATACATTTGGAGTCGAAGCATGTACTATAATAAAGAGACATTGGTTCCATCAGGACAAACCGTTAACATTTCTTCCTGAAAGCTGAGGTATGCAGTAGTTTTGAAAAGCAACCAAATAGCAACAATTGGTGATGCAATTGGTGGCTGAGTCTGCCACATTAGGTCTCGAAGTGTCTATGTGTAATCTCTGCTGCAGTCCTGATGTCTTGTGTTTATAGCAGTGTTTACAATGCAAACTAAAAAAAAAAAAAACGTGGCCATGACAGACTCACAAAATGCCTCATGTTCTTTATTTTCCTCCCATCCAATTCAGAAACAAGACTGCAGATTTTTTTCGCCCCATGCGACCTGTATCTTTTAATCACAGTCTGGACGACACAGAAATGCAACCCAGGCCACTTGGGCTACGTTCAGACTGCAGGGCTTAATGCCCAATTCGGATTTTTTTGTGAAATCCAATTTTTTTGCGAGGTCGTTCACGTTTCCAATTAAATGCGACTTCTATGTGATCTCCAGTGTGACCTTAAACGTCTCACGAGTGTCCCGCATGCGCATTGGAGGGCGTGATGACGTCGCATGCAGCGAGTGTGCTCAGTGTTTATGGAAGTAAACATGGACACTAGCGGTGGAAAGTAAACCGCCCGGTTCCAATAAGACCCCTCCAGTTTGGCCTGAATAGAGCTATCCTCTCAAATATGAATTATCTCAGAAACCTTGTTTTCCCTCCACTGACTACTCTCCACATTATCGTCCGCCATTGTTGTTGTTGTTTTTCTTCCCACTGCCGCCTACTTTCGCCGCAGTATAGTGATGTTTGTAGCTTGTTGATGACGTGTAGGTCGGATGAATGCGACCTGGTCATTCAGACTGAAGTCGCATGTCAAAAGATCGGATATGTATCGGTTTTAGGACCACATATCTTAGACTACGTTCAGACTGCAGCCTGAAGTGACCCAAATCCGATTTTTTCACCCCTATACGACCTGTATCTGATCTTATAATTACAGTCTGAACGACACAGATCCGATTTTTTCAAATGCGAACCAGGCCACTTGGATATGTGGGCGACGATAATGTGGAGAGTAGTCAATGGAGGGAAAACAAGGTTTCTGAGTTGATTCATATTTTAGGGGATAGCTCTATGCAGGCCAAACCAGAACAGGGCTGTTAACACTCCACCGCTAGCGTCAATGTTTACTTCCATAAACACTGAGCACACTCGCTGCATGCAATGTCATTGTGTCCTCCCATGCGGGACACTTGTGAGGCGTTTAAGTTCACACTGGAGATCACATACAAGTCGCGTTGAATTGGAAATGTGAACGACCTCACAAAAAAAAAAGATTTTTCAAAAAAAAATCCAAATTGGGCATTAAGCCCTGCAGTCTGAACGTAGCCTTAGATCCTTTAAGAAAGCTTGTGGTATAGTGTGATTGTGGATAGCCGCCTTTTTATGGACACATTCTGTCTGTCAGTGACAGTCACACATCAGTGTGTCTTATATGCATGTTTAGAGGCCATTAACTATGTTTACATGCAGGCCACTATACAACAATAATAACGTACACCATTTACTCAAGGCACAAAACCTGCACATCATGTTACTGTTGATAACCGGTAGTAGATGGGTTGTTGCTTTTTAGAAATAGATGAGATATCAGCATTATTTAAAAATGATAATATCAGTTTTAGGTGTACTGGTCATGTTGTTATAACATTTTAAGTATTCACAGATGTGCCAGACAACCCAGCTAACTTGGCTAAACCAACTAGCTCACTACATTAGCAACAACTAGTCTGCTGCCAAAATAGTGGAAACATGAGTACTTGAAGTTTTTAGTAACAAATTGCACTTACAGGGACCACAGCTGCAGATCTTTTTTTTTTTTACCAACATTCATTTCACTAAGCATCCTAGCCCACTCTAGAATGACAAAAAGCGATGATAAGTGAAGTTTATGGGCATGAGTGGGTGTGCTAATTTTCATTTGGCAGCATTAACAAATCAATAGTAGTGAATTATGTCGTTTATTCATGTGATAGATATTTAACAGCTTTCTGAAACATGCCCTAACTTTTCAATGTTGCCCTATAGTACTGTCAGTCAATTGTTTCTGGTGCATGCCCATTACCCAAAGCAGCACATGCTCTGTTTTATCTGCATATAGACCTAATCATATTCCATAAAGGATAACAGTGGTCACCTGTTTGAATTAAAATGGCAACCTTTACTTGTTTCCTTTAAAACTACCCTTTTTTTAATAAATAGTTGCCAAAATGAACATTTATTTGCAATTGATATGCTATAAATCTTTGCTCTTTATTTAAAGAAAGTGAAATCATGATTTTGATGGTTATGTGACACTAGTGTAACATGGTCAGCATTGTGCCAGACCTGTGAGAAGACGTGGAAAAACAAGCAAGTTCTCCACATTTTTTGCTGACAATAATAGATTTTAAGCTTTTAATTCTAATTTTATGTTCAGTGTATTGCACAGGTGCTTTCTTATGCATGAACTGCGGTTCTCTCTTTAGTCGTGTACGAAAATCAAGCATCAACCTCAGTACTGAGAGATGAAGTCCACACCAGGTGCTAAAAACGGCAGTGCTAAAGCAAAGCAATCCCTATAGACCTGCAGAATGGCCAACTTTCCAGTACAAATGATCATGTTAAGAATGTGGTACAAAAACTATTTTGGCCTCTGTAGCTATTTTCTCTATTAGTTACTACTCTACTGGAGTGGATTTTTAGTCATCTCCCCCATTGACCTTCTATTAAGGCTGACAGCAGTGAGTGCTAGCTGCCTGTTATGCACAGCTATCCTCAGCTTCACCTATGATCCACCCCTTAACCCATTTTTTTGGTCAGCTGCAAGCTGTGTTGTCTGTGCCAAGATAACAACAGCCGCCCACTTTGAGCTTCACAACTGCTTCAGGAGCTACGGGTGACATCACAGTCTGTGCTGTAATAGATTTTGAGCCTTGCTCTGTTGTTGAGTTACAGCTGGGGCCACAGTGCTTTCAGTTGTTTTCCTTAGGTCTTGCCTTAATTTGTCCTCACATTGTGTCAATACTTAGATTACATTACATTCAACAGGAGTCCTTTCTGCATCACAGGAGATGGCGTGTGTTAAGCTGTAGCTGCTTTAATATATATTATCTGTGGCAATATCGCAAGACAAAAGAGGCCACAGGCGGTATCAAAAGAAAAACACATGAACATTTACCTTATTTATACACCTGTCATGACCGCCCTCTGCCCAGGATACACTGTATAACAAAACTGTCAAATTCTTAGTCTTCCTGCAACTGAAATCCTCATTTGGCACCTCCATACCTGTTGTGAGCTGTTCTCACATCACTTTGGCATCAAGTGGACACTGGCTTCACTCAGCAAGAGTAGAGTTGTGTGGTGGGAGGAGATGTAAATTTGAGTGTAAGTATTCTTGTGTTAATTCCCTCTTTTGAACTTTCATTTTGCTCTTGAGTTACTCTTGATTGTTTCATCTGACTGTTTTTCTTGTGGAAGTATGCAGCAATATGAAGCAAGGCACTGTTATTTTTTCCAACAGTAGCTGGTCGGATATCGTTGACTGTTGAAGGTGTATTATTGTTATGTGTAGTTGTTTTTTTTTGTTTGTTTTTTTTAAAACAACATTGCACCTTTTTTGATACAACTCCTATAATGCTTATATTAGATGAATAAGAGCAAGAAGTGGCTCTCCGTCTTAGCTGTAGCTATATTCATTTGTGAACAATGAATGTTGAATGGTCAACATGTAGACCTGTAACTGGATGCCCACAATACATCTTCTCTAGTTCTTTTCATTTGTCCTCTTGAGCAGAGTAAGATAATGAACCCTGCACAGTGACAAGTGTGTTTTTTATTATTTTTTTTTTTCCAGTTATTTGCTTTGTGTACTTGTCCTTTACTCCCTTGTGCACTTAAAAGCAACACACCTTCCCCACAAATTTTCTCCCTCAATGTTGATAATTGCCACAAATTTTGATCCCGTTTCTCTTTATCAAATGAAACCCATCCCTTTCCTAAACATCTTTCAATGCTGCTGACAAATGTATTTCTTCCCTAGGGCGATAACATAATATTTGGATACCTTGTGCCCTTACATTTTGAGTTTTTTCTTTTAAGCAAATCCTCAGTGTGGCATCTGAGAACCCTGCAAAACACATTTGAAATGGCTGAAAAACAGGCCTGCACATGCTTAGTAATAGAACTGGGTAACATGGAGTGTTCATCTGTACTGTTACGTGTGTTTGTGTTATGTACATTTTTTCTCTAACAGGTTTGACCAGCTTTAAAGATTGTGGACTGGAGGAATTTGTGGCCGTGTGGCATGGACTCTGCAGTTTGTGCAAATAATATAGTAAGACTCTCAACAGACCAGCTATAGTGAGAACATTTGACTCAGTATGTAGTCAGATAATGATGCAAATAAGTGGATCAGGCACCAGTGACCATAGGGCCTGTTTATTCAATCCAAATCTATATGTATGCTTCATAATGTATGCAGCTGCAGCATGCCCCAAGACCACACAGCTGTGAGAGCTAACATATGAGCTGTCTGCAGAAACTGTTGTTTGAAATCCATCAAATAACCACTTGAGTTAAAATGTTAAAATGCCCTACTTAACAGTAGAAATAAGGGAAAAAAATGCTATAGATTGTGCATTCAATGCCAGTAGGACAACATGGCATTCTTAGATTTACTGCAATTTTGCACGTTATTTTGTTCACAAAGTTAACTTTTTTGTTCTTTTTTTTTCCTGCTAAATATTGATATTGGCATCGACCTCATAAAACTCCATATTGGTTGGGCTCTACAATAAATTGACTATATTCTACCAAAGAAATTGTTATTTTTGGGTCTTAAAGGGGAAGTGCCGTTTTTTAACAAATTGACAGTATTTTATCCCAGAAATAAGGTCTTGACTTTGACTTTGGAGTCTTTTGGAGTATTTCTGACGATATTGGATTTGATGATATCCATTTAACAAGAATGAAGGGGCAGTATTTTATCCCAGAAATAAGGTCCAATTTGCAAAAAAACAACACTTCCCCGTTAAATAGTATTTGTTGAGATCTTACGTATTAAATTTAACTTGAATTTTACGCAAGAGCCCCGCATCTTCTTTGAGCTTCTCAAAGAAACCTTGGTATGGGGACTGAAACATCTGATTGGTCTATCTTGATCTATCTTTAGCGTTCTTCTTGTGTTTGAAACAGATACCAAAATGAGAAAAATCACTTTGGAGCTGAGAAATTGTTTCTGCAACTTGTGAAAACTTGCTTTTCTTAAAGTAAGTGGCATCAGCTGACATCAACACTCGTCATTAATTTTACACAAATTTTGTATCTTTGCTGTTGTTACAATGTTGAACTTCTGTTGAAGGATGAATGGATGAGCCTTTTTGTTCCACAACACCAGAGTGATGTTGGTTCAGTGTGATTTTTATAAAGAGGGGAAAAAAAAAAAAAAGTCTAGTCTGAAATCACTTTGTGAAAGTGGTGTTTTATTTTTTAGCTTACAGCCCACTAAATATTTATGTAATAAAACTTTATAATTATTATTTCAAGTGTAAACAAAGTTATTGATATGGGAACAAACTGAACTGTTTTTACATTTTATTAAGAGGAGAATTTGGCCCAACAACTAAATCCTTTATAATAATAATAATAATAATAGTGCTCTTGCGTATATAACTTGTCCTTCATGTGTTCATTCTGTTTTCCATTACACTACAGTGCAGGTACTAGTACATGTGTATTTAGCCAATGACTGATAGTACTTTTATACGTTCCCCCAACACAGACACGCTTGTTCTCTCTCTCTTATAATCATAGCTTAAATTTTATTTAAAAATAAATAAATAAATAGTTAATAGTAAATACACTTTGGTGGTACCTTAAAAAAATAAAGTTCCTTCACACTCAGTTTATTTTTTAAAATAAATTAGAATAAAATGTTATTCTTTCCATTGACATACACTGTGCCATACATTTGATCCAAGCTCCTATTGTAGGCACCACGGGGTTTATTTTCCATGTTCAGAGCTATCAGACGTTTTGCCTGTAGTACAGTAAAATAATAAATGTATATTCTCTAGCTCTAAGATTAAGGTCTGGTGGGGACAAATGTTACATTTGTTACATTTTGAGTTAACTTAGAGCTTTGCCAGTAAAACAGATGTTCTCCAAACAGCATTTGAACATTGTGCCAAATAGGAGAAATGCTTATTGACGTGAATTTTAAAACTTGTTATGTGTGTGTTGGTGTTGTGTACAATTTGTTTTTTTCTAACAGGTTTGACCATCTTTAAAGGTGTTGGACTATGAGAAGGAACTTTCCAAACCAAGAAATTCCGTAGCTTCTTCCCTTTGCTTACAGTTGCTGTCATTCTTTGACGACCAAACTACACTTATCTTTGATTTTAATGTGTCCGTTTATTCTTAGCTGTGATGAGGGGTGGCTTTACCGTTTGGACTGTAGCCCGTGAAGTTGGAAGTGAACCATTTAAACATTTTGCCTTCTTACACAAGACTTTAAGTCTCTGCTGCAGCACATTTTCATTTTGTTCTGTTGCCGTTACAATGGAAGTCAAATCTTTGACACTGACATTTATGTGTTTTTCAGTTCAAGTGATTTCTTTAATGAAAGATACCAGCACATTTTTAAGCAATGATTCAGGAAGTATATTAAACAAGGTTTGGAGTGGATGTGTCCTCTACGGGCAACACATTTTGAATTTATGTTCTTAAAATTGAAGATTTTAGACTCAACTTTTCGATACATTTTTTGTTAAAAGCTGGTACCAAGCACACAAACTATTTAGCTACTATATAAGGTGGTGTAACACAAGGATATTCCTTATTGCAAACACATTTTGAGGTTTTTGTTAGAGTAAAAATGCTAACAAACTTTGACACTTCCATTTGACCAAATGTAGCACGATGGTCAGAGAAGCATCCATGTTGTGATCGTGAACACTGGTGTTCCAGCTTCTGCATAAACTAAACAGACTGTGTTATGTTGCAAAACAGAGACCAGTAGATGCTTCATCCACACAGCCAGGAACTGGTAGACCTGCTGGACACCTGGCTAGTTAGTTAGCTTGCTAAATCTGCCATTCTGTCTTGTTACTCTGGTCACAGACAATGAGCCAATAACAGGCTGGTGACAGAGTCCAGTGGTCTCAGTCTCACTTGTCGCTGTCACTCCAGAGAAGAACAAGCTAACTAGTCAGCCATAAAGACCTATTGCAGCTCATTTTCATGGCATTGTGGAAGTAAATATGGAAAGCAATGCTGACATTAATGAAGTGAAGCTCTTGTTTGAGTGGAGCACAGCTTGACTGTAAAGTAACAGTAACTCTTATACCTCCTATTGCAACACAGTTTGGCTTTGTGTCACTGAGTAAAAATTGAAACCAAAGCTTTGACACTGACATGCCCAACGAGAAGTTCTTCATCATGATTTGTCAGAAGGCCTCGTTGCCTTTAAGCCCCTCTCCTGTATTTGTCCTGTTTTTGTGGAGAGCTCCTGATGCTGAAAGCTGTGGGTAAAAACTGCACTAGTAGACCTGAGCGACGACCTGTTCACCAACCTACCTGAGGCAGGAAGTCACGAGCACCTTAAAGTATGAAGCGAGGATGGTGTGTTGTGCCCGTGTGGTTGTGTGTGTCGTCTTTGGGTAAATGATGAGCGTTAGCTGCTGTCAGCCAGCTTGTCAAAGACGAGCTGCCCCAGTCCACAGTAGAGGCTCTTCTCTGCAGTTGGGTTACATTGACGATGAGTAGTTCTGCAGAAGTCAGTGGACAGTAAAGCCTGGACATGTTTGCACTGCAGCCAGAGGTATGCTTACACAGATCAGCTGATCAAGTAAGGTAAGTGTCCCATCCATGTCTATAACACCAGATGCACAGTTCTCATATCTTCCCTCTGTCCTCTGTCCTCTCTTACAACATGTCGCTGCTCACGGCAGCGTTCACAGGGCTTCTGGCATCACACTTGTAAAGAATGGCATCACAGTGCAGATTTTTGTCTTCAACCTGTTTTTCTGCGTGTGGATGTGATGAAGCATAGCTTGTGCAGTGTGTGTGTGTGTGTGGTTGTAGTACTTTGGCTTCTCTGTATGAGTAGCTGTTTGTTCATTCAGCTTGTGCTGGTTTCTGTGGTGATTTTTACAGAAAATTTTTTTTTTTTTTTTTTTTTTTTTTTTGCCATGTTTAAAAGGCAATCAGCTTTGGTAACAGGCAGGCATGTGTGCAATGAGGAACAGAACAATACTGTATTTTTGGGCAGTGCTGTGCTGCCCTATTGAACTACATAAATCAATTTATTTCTGCTTTGTACTATTTTAATTCATTATAATTCTAGTTACAGTTCTAGCGCACAGACTGATCTTTCATTTCAACACACACTACTCCTATATTGGATCACAAAGAATCAAACTGTTGAAAGTTACAGATATTAGCATTTTTCACTGAGTAGTGTTGACATTGTGTGGACCTTGGTAACTGATCAAACTGCTCTGTCCGTGGTCGCCACTTCCTCTGTCTGAAATGTCTGAAACTATAAACATTCATATTTTGTGGTACTGGGTTGGGATGGCTTTGCAGCTGCGACATACTAACGAAACATGCTCTGGGAGGGACTGTATACAACATTTAAATCTCAGTGTCAGATACTCTGCTTTTGTAATCCAATGCTCAATGTAGTTTGATCCATAAACCACAACCTTTGTGACTTAGTGTGGTGTGACATAAATGTTTTCACTACTTTGAAACTATTTAAATTCTCAGAAGTTGCGATCATTTTCCTGCTGTTTCACTTCATTTTCAGTACAGTGACATGCCTATAATGGTGCTAACATACTTCATTATTGTCAGTAGAAGTAATCAGGCAGAATATTAGTGTAAATCCAGTCGTTTGTCTCAGACTCTTTGCTGTGAGTACTATAATATCCAGCAAAAAAGGGACCCTTCTTTTTTTTTCCTCTCTGCTAACACTATGGAAGGAACATAATGGAAACCTACACGACGGTATAGTCGAGTGTTGAGTCATACTGTCACAACCAAGACAGCAAACTTTGATTCATTCAACCTGGACAAAGGTAGTGCTAAGCAGATCCACCCCTTCCATTTTTCACTATCACAGTAAAACTCCTGGACATACACACTAGTGAACAGTTTATCTCAAGACAGATTTCCAGAAGCTGCTCCGTCAGTGCTGTGGAAAGACCTTAACGAGTCGTCTTTCAACACCTACAGAATAATTTGTAATAGGTCTCTGAAACACAGAAAAGCTGAAATAAGAGACTATTTCATCATGGAAAAAATGTTTGTTTTACCTTAACCTGAAGGAGAGTAGATGTCACTGTCACCCAGAATCACCTAGGACCAATTGCTCTGCTCTCTGATCCTGGCTTAATCCATCTCTTTATGTCCTGACTACATATCCCAGAATCCACAAAATTACTCACACTGTACATAAGAGCTCTCCCTTGTGCCGGCCGTCAAAAAAACACTTTGACATATACGTCACTGGCACTCAATGTGTTAAGAGAGCATCATCCATGGCTGAATCACCACAGTGAAAATGAACCACCTTGAAATCCCCTGATCTAAATGATGTAGACCCAGAGCTACACTGCTGCGTCTTTCACATGGCCTTTTAGAGGGAGCTGTTCTGTGAGCACAACATGTTGCAGTAGCTCTGGACTCTTGTTTTCCTCTCTCTGATCTCGGTACCTCTCACTACTTGTCACTCTTCGTGTTAAAGACCATGGACCATTGTCTTGTTGTAGCTGGTACACAGGAGTTGTCTCGTAGCCGTAAAGGTCCGTGGTGGAGTTCATGGTTCTCCTCGATCAGGAGGGAACCACACCAGTACCATGACCTGAACCCTGAGGCTGTTGAGGTGTATTTGTCTGCACTGTGATCCATTTTCTAACAAGTCCCATCGGCCCACATCATCTTTTCTATGTTTCTTCTCTGAGTGTGATGCCAGAATAACCCTTTTGGCCTCTAATGTCCTCATCTAGAAAGTCTACTGTCTACTGACACAGAAAAGTCTACCTCTCTACAAGCTTTATGGTGCAGCTCGCAGCTGTCTGGGGCCCTGATGTGTCAGTACGAAGTCCAGTCCACGTGACTTTCTAACAGAATTACCTGAGGTTTGCAACAAATCTGAACATAGCTGTCATGTATTTGTCTCGTCTGCAGTTCCTAAACAAATGACTAGTTCAGGGTGCTGAGATGCCTTTCTAAACCTGTACTTTATCTTTGTCACAGTTCATACAACACATCTGTCCTCACGTGACATACACATGAGTTGATAACATGTAGTGCATGTTCACGTTATAACATCATGAAACCCTGTATTTACAATTAAAACCTGTTTGGTTTTTCGCAGTCACAACACACACACACTGTCATTTTGCTCATGGCAACCTCAAAATGGAAATGGTGTATTAAAACAAGAAAAATAATAATGGTAGGACTCTGCTGGCGAGTTCACTGCCAGGTTCTTATTGTTGTCTCTCGTCACAGGAGCCTCGACCCATCCAAGGAGGCTGAGGATCCTCGCTGTTAATCCAGGGTAAGATCCACAGTGACACACAACTAATAGCAGTGTGGTTGAGAGGTAGCTGTGTAGTGCTAGTGGTATGCACAACAGTAAGTCTAACTGGACAAACTGCCTTAAAACTCCTTTAAAAAAAATCAACTAACTAATGGTCAAACATGCTGATAAAATTAGATTAACAATCTTTTCTGAATCTGTCCAACCTTCTCCTGTAACTCATCAAACAAATAATCCACCAGAGATCATCATTACACTATTAATTTGTAATGGAAAAGAGAGACATTCTTTTCATGAAAACAGCGCCCCCTCTGTCAGTTTTAGAACCCATTGTGGCCCCAGAGTCAAAAAGTCTGCCCACCCCTGTAATGGGGTGTACGGGTGGGTTCAGTGTGTTGTCTGCACAGAGATCTAGTCCACATGTGTAGAATGACTTCCAGGCAGACAGGACGAAGCCTCAGATGTGCTCCTGAGCAGACATAAAAGGCTTTTTACAACTTTTTGGCGTTCTATTCATAAACAGACCTTGAGGTCCTCTTTAAAGCCACCTTTAACCCATCATAAGTGTTTCACTTTTTGTCCTTGACATCACGTGTTAAGGTGGAACTAGTTATCCTGATCTAACACACCAGTGTGCACAGAGCATTTAAACAACAGTAAATATTGTTGATACTGTGTAAATTAATAGAAGTTAAAATACAGATGACATAATAACATCTGTTTATTTCTTCCTCTGTTGTAGATAAGATGAAGACTGGACTGATGTGTGATAAAATGCCAGAGCTGCAGCAGAGCCACACACTGCACTGTGGTGATGACAGGATGACCTCCATGGTAGTTGCCCTGCATTGTTCAGATATGGATGTGAATATGTAATGTGACAAAAATGAAAATGTTAAAGGTACAGTCCAGCATCTAAGAGAGCTAGCAAGGGTTGAAAGTAGCACCTCCTCTCAGCCTCCTTAAGCTCCACCCTCTCCTCCCCCTCCCATCAGTGCTCCGTCCAAAGCTCCACCCCCTCAAACTGAACAGTAGCATTCAGCAGCAGTTGTAAAATGTCCCACTCAAAGCCAATATATCGACATCCTTTTGTCACCTTTATAACACTGAAGACTATGGCTGTGAAATATGGTCAAAATGTCATATCCTATAACCTCTTACACATATAATACTATACTTATTATACTTAGAAATACAAGCAGCACTGACAAGCGGTTTACAAGCACATATAAGCTAGCATGATAAGTTAGCACTGGGCTAAAGGCCCAAACATACTTGGCGAAATGGACTCGGAGTGTACAAAGCTCAAATTTTTCCATCTCCACTCCACAGTGTTGTCACACAAAACACTGCTCGTCATCTATTTTCACATCGACCTGCTTTAAATGTGACATGGATCTTCTGATTCACAGACATTTCACAGGAAACGGCTAGGAGAAGAACGGACATCCAGATTCTGCTCCGTTCAGTCTGCTGCTACAGAGAAGCTACCGTTAGCATTGGGCTAATATGCGCTACAATAGTAGCTTGGTTAGCAAACATTGCATATTTCATGAAAATAATAACTCCTCCTGAAGCTAAACAAATAATTACCTTAACAACCTTAACAGGGTGAGCAGTCAGAAGTAACAGTGGAAGTGATATTTTTTCCATTGTTCCCTACAGAACATACAGAGGCTCCAATAAGTATTTGTACACTACTTGAAAATTCGACTACATAACAGCTTTTGTATATTTGGCTAAATGCTTGCTATTGTGTGTAAAAGTGAGTAAATTATTCGATAATCAATATGTTTTAAACAAATCCTTAATGTCAAAATGGCATATTTGGTCAGAAATGTGATTATCTAACCCAATAAGTATCTGTACAGTTCCATTAGTGAGTCACAAAACCTATAATACTCACCTAAAATTGACTCAAGATGTTTACAGGAGATGGCTGACTCACTTGGTCTGATTTGGTCAAGCATGACCATACTGGACACTCTCTCTGTACACAGACTGGCCAATATAAATGGCCTGACCATGCCCATAATGTATTCCTGTGATATGGCTAAGACAGGCGAGATACCCTTGTGTTGTTTATAACATGAAAAATATGGTTATGTTTTGTAATGATGGAACATCCAGATCTATCCAAGTGATTCATGTAACTAATTTTACATAATAGGTGTGTACATTCACAATTCTCAGAGGTGTACAAATACTTATTGGAGCCACTGTATTCTCCTGCTAACTATGTATTTCTGCAGTGTGTTGGATATTTCCAGCAACAGCAGGGAGGAGGGAGAGACGGGGGGATGTGAGCAGGACAAGACATTGTTCTCTCATCTCGCTATGAGTGTCAGTTGATTGGTCAGAGTTTTTACGGTCTTGTAGCTGCCACAAAGGTCTGATTCTTTTCATTCTTTTTTTTGAACCCATAATGTACGGACTGCTCTCAGGGTGGACGGAACATTTCACCCAGTAGAACTAAAAGTGTTTCTGAAAAGAATCAAGGACTGCAGCTTTAAATCCATTATTCAAAGCAGTGCTTGTAGTTGCATATGGTGTGATGTCTGTTGTATTTAACACCACATTGGCAGTTTGGCTGTTTCAATAATCTCCATTATTTCTTTTATTTTTTTTTTTTTTTTGTGCTTGTGCATTGCAGAGCTGCAGGTGAGGAGCAGGAGCAGTACCAGGAGGCCTCCAGCAGATGATGAGCAGTCAGATGATGGAGGCACTGTTTGGTTTTTGAGGTTTTAATAATAAAAAATGATATAAACCTGACTTGTTGTGTATTTCTCAGTGTGGATCATCATTTGTTTGGACTTCCTGTTGTATTGAGATGTTTGCAGGAGTTGAATGTTTTTGTATGGTATGTTAAATGTAAGTCACAGTGCATTGAAACTTAGAAAGAACATATATAGTTAATGAAAAGACAGAAGACAGTTGGACTGATGCTTTTCCCTCTTGACAAATGGTCCAGCAGAGTCATTGATTAACTGCTGCCTCAGCCTGCTGACTTGCCTGAATGCTCCTGCTCTCAAGCCAGTTCACTTAGAATTAAGGGTGAAGGTGCAATGTTTCCACTGCTGCATGGCACTTCCTGAGGTTTTGGCTGTCAACCCTGGAAGAAGTCCAGCCCAGAGGGAGGAAGTTGATACGGAGGAGCCTGTAGCTCACGAGCCTGACTGAGGGAAGCTGAATGTGGGTCAGTTCTGTTCAGTCTGACCTCAGCTGCACTCAGGTACTACAGTGCACATAAACAGGCAGTAGCCAAGACAGCCCAGGGACAACTGAAAAACCTGAGAGCAATCCACTGTTCTTAAGAGACAATACCTAGACTATGAGACTATTCCTAATAATCTCTTAGAGGTTTATTGGAAAGGGCTTTGTATTGTCATATATTACAGGTGAAATATGTTTATTTACCATACAGGTTCCCAGCCTTTTCAAATCTATGTACCCCAAGAAATTCTCCTCTGATCCCCATCAGGTTCCAAATTCACATGATTCAACATAAAAACAGACTAAAATCCATTTAACAGGGAGCAATGGTACAAACCTGTAGTTTCCACCTCTAGTCCAACATGCATCTCCTGATGAACCAGGAGCCAGTTAGCAATCCTTGAATAAGCGCACTTAATTGTATTTAATAAATGTCAAATGTACATTAAACTAACAAATCCAGCCCATTGTTGCCAACTCATTTTCAATAAAAGTATCAAGTAGCTCTGGTTCCAAAAGTCACTAAATTCAGAGAGGAAATAGTCAACAACAGTCTGTCCACTCCCCAAAAATGAGCAACATGAACAACCAACATATAGTTAGTTTTTGGACGATTCAGATGGTATGCAATCAATGTCAAGTATGGAGGTAAGAATGTTGTGAAATGACTGGATTGGGGTTATTACAGTGAGACAGCACAGGAAGATCTTTTTCTTTTTATCAGGACATTTATCGATGGCTGATGACAGGGGAATTTCAAATATAACAAAAAATGTGTTTGAAGAACAATCCTGGCTTTAACCCTCCAGGATATTTCTTAGAAAGAAACTTTAGTTACAGTATTAGTTTTCCTTTCGAGTAATTCCATTAACACTATAACACAGCCAGCGTCACTTTGTTGTATGAGTCAGGTGCAACAAGACAAGGGAGTAACAAACAATCTGCAATGTTTTGCAGAGGAGAAATTTTACCTTTATAAATATACGACTTTGGGGGGACAGTATAAACTAGGGTTTGGGAAAAACAGATGAATGCTGCTGAATGTGGAAAGTAATTATGTGCGGTTATAATAAGCTGCTACAACTGTGAGAGCTACAGTCAGGTAGCTGTTTTATTCCCCTATGCGGTACCCAAATGTTCCCAGTATTTAGAAAATAAATGTCTGTTTACCACCTGCTCCCTCCGACTGTAAGCTGACCTGGAGAAGAGGGAAAGGGACAGAGGGACAGGAGGTAAAGTAGGTGTCCACCTGACCAGCTGCACTCATGCATCATTCATAGACATGCATCATTGATGGCGTCCACTGCCCACAGGTGGAGCGCTACAGTCCCCTCTCCATTCACCCCCAGGGCCTCTCCATGCACACAGATCCACGTCTTCACACTTTGATATCTACAGAGGTTACACTGTTTGTTAGGGCCGTCCATGTGTGGCAGCTTCAGCCAGTTTCTAGTTTAACCGTCAGAGGGCATTTTCAGGTGAATCCTCCAGGTGTGAAACCCAGAGACCAATGATGGGCACCGCTGGAACTGCTCAGCCCCCGACAGCCGTGCTCGGCCTGGGTTTGGACATTAGTGGACGGCGGCACCAGAGAGTGGTCCAGAAGAGCAGAGTGTTGATCCAGACCAAGCTGCTCACTGTGCACCCTCCAACCACAGCAGGTGGAGGAAGAGTGGGCAGGACTCCTCTGAGGCTGCCATCTCTGGCTGCTACAGCCAAGGGGCCTCGCAGGCGAAGCGGCATGGCTCGCCTCAGGTGAGCAGCTCATCACACTTAAACTGAAGGAACAGGTGGATTCAGTTGATACTGTCGTCACTGAGCTAAGCTTTTTTTCTGGGGTTTCAAACATCATATATATTGTTGTTCTCAAAGGGGGACATGTGATGCTCATTTTCTGATGTACATATATTTGTATTTTGGGTTTCTGCTAGAACTTTACATGATTTAATGTTTAAAAAACCCCACACATTCCTTCCTGTCTGTCTGCCTGAATATACCTGTATTCACCCTGTTAACGCCTGTCTCTTGAAGTTTGCTCTGATTGAAGAAAAAAACCTGTTGCGCCTTTGCAAAGGTGAGAATGTTTTTATACATCTGTTGATCTGCTCAGTGGTCCTTCCAGGCAGCACTGATTTCAAATCAATAACCAAGATGACTGAAGAAGTACAGCCAATAACCGCAGTCATGACGGCCATGGAAAATGCAAACACATTATAAAGTAGCTGGACCTCAGAAATAGAGGACCAACTAGTTGATTTGTGGCAAAACAAAGTGTTTATGTAAGGTGTCTCTGCTCGACTTGAACCAGCCAAGTGCAAAATCTGACATCACTCAGTCTTCTTCCACATCGTTGGCCATTTTTTTAACAATATATTAATTGAAATTTTCCAAACGAACAGTATTTCAAAGTCAATACCATTGACATTAGGTATTAAATCCCTACCCCCACCCCATGGACAAGAGTGAGGTGAAAAAGGATAACTAATAATTACAATAATGAAAATGATAACACCAACAGAAAAAAAAAATAGTCATAACATAAAGTAAAACCATAAAATGAGGAAAAGAGAAATAAATAAACAGAAAAATAAATCAAATTAATAAGTAATAAGTGGTACTCACATCTGTGGAAAGTGCATTACAGAAATAAAACAAGACAAGTCATACAGAGATTGGTACAGGAAAAGGATAAGGTTATATCATTCTCACACGTAATATTACAATACACACAACCTTTTGGGCTATTTAGCCAAACACTGAATTCCAGAATTAAGCCGCATTTCATTTCCTACCATGTACGTCACCCATAGGAGCAGCTCTATTATGTAAAAAAGTTACAAATCCTCCCCAACATTTATCAAAGACTGATGTTTTTTTCTGAGATTAAACTCTTTAAGCCACAAAGAAACACCAGGGGGTCCTCGCTTTTCCAATTGATAGCTACACATTTGTAGCTGCAATTAGGGCTAATCTGCTAAAGAAAGTGTTGACTTCACATTAAAGGTACAATATGTAAGAAATGTATTTAAATTAATCATAAAATGGCCCTGATATGTCACCAGACATTAAGAAATCATGTTCATTTCAAATACTGATATCACTGACAACAGTAGTCCAGCCAGGATATTCTCATTTAAAAAGCCAAGTTGCAGCCCTCAACTGATGTTGATGTTGTCATGTTGTGTTTTGGTCTGATGCTCCACCCTCCACCTATCTCCCAATCACCAAGTCAGTAGTGTGTCAGCATCTCTGCTCTAGTTACCACAGCTGCAGCTACGAATGTGTCAGATAATTAATGTCTAACGTTACGAAACCTAAAAGACCTCGTTATGAATCTGAAATATGTTTAGACAAAGTCCAAAATAAAACAAGGATTTGTATAGGAGATGCCTTTGAAAGATGGAGACGGCTGAAAGCAGCTGGGCAGCAGCACTCCTGATCGGGCCCACGCCCTGGAGCTCCACTCTCTTTACCCCGTCCCTCCACAGCTTCCCCCTGGCACATTTCACTCTTTCTAAGTGTTCATGGTGATGCCTAAGGTGGCTGCTTTTCATTCACTGTCACACTTTGGAAATTTGGACCTCCAGGCAGACACCCGGTGCTACCCACCAGCTTTGGCCGGGCAGCAGCACTCCCGATAAGCCACTATCACCACAGATCCGCAGTCCCCGACCCAGAGCTCCACTCACTTTACCCCAGCCCTCCACAGCTCTCTCTCACTCCATTTTACTCCTTCTAAGTGCCCATGGTGATGCCCAAGGTGGCTGCTTTTCATTCACTGTAACACTTTCTGTTCCTGCTGGATCCTGCAGCTGAACTGGCAACCTCTAGTCAGGGGAGAAGGAGAGGGGAGAAGGAGAGGGGAGACATCGCTCTACAGTAATTTGAAAGTGATTGCAGTACCAGTTTTGGCCGCAATCCTACATACAGTTACTTTAACTGGTAATCAGAATCAGAAAAAGATTTATTGCCAGGTATAGTTAACACAATACGAGGAATTTGTTCTGGTGGGTTGGTGCAACATAAATATAGAAAAAAAACAAGATAAAGTATAAGATACAAATATAAAATGTATAAAGTAAGAGTGTAGTAGTGCAAAACAAGTAACAGTGCAAGAAACAGAGCCACAGAATTAAAGTATTTTGTATAAGAATAAAAAATAAAACCGACAGGTCCCCCAATAGTATCAACTGTGGGTTGATCGTTGGCCATTTTGAGAGTTGGGACTCTTGTTATTTATGAATAGAGTTAGTGCGTTACTGTTCAGTACTGTGGTTACTGACCACACACCACAGCAACAAAACTAGTGTTTATCATAATATCATGTTCACTGTTAAAATGTGAAAAAACCTTTCAGTGTGTCTGTAGTCCACGCTGAGGCTTTATAAATAAACTGACTTCACTGAGCACATTTACATTTAATTTATGTCCTATGTGTATCAAATGACATCCTTAAAAACACCACATGAAGGCCTGAGAGGCGTCAGTGTGGTTGTGATAAAGGACACCAGGTGCAGGTCATGCAGCTCCATTACTGCATGTTTGAATGTGATTAATCTCCTGTTTGTCATCTCCACCATCTCTTTCTCCATTGTCTCTATTCGTTTCAGCAAAAGTGCCTGTCAGAGGTTCAACACTCGACTGGAATTACAGTGTAATTGTTTCCTCTCTGGTCCGTCACAATTTGATAGCATAATGTGGGCCACTTTTACCCCCCAGGACAGCTTTGAGTACAGAAGGCCAGCGATCAGTGTGTCATAAATCTCAGGTGTGGAAGCGGATCCGTCACCTGATGCAGCTCCTGACGAGGCTTTACTCAGAGGAGGGACAAACCAGACTGACGAACCCCCTGCCCCCCGACTGGACAATATATCAGCAGCAACTACTGGATGGATTGACACAAATATTGGTGCAGACATTCGTAGCTCCCCTGACCTTTCCTCTGGTGCTGCTGGAGTTTTGGGTGAAATGTCTTGTTGGCTGCTGGACAGGTTGCAGTGAAATTAGAGTTAGACATTCATGACGCCCTCAGGATGAACTGAAATCAAGTTGCTGTTCCATTTAACACCATCACACCATCATCAGCTCAAAAATATCCATTTGTGAAATATTTTTTTATGATTGAGTACCTGCAAAACTAATACCACTCCCATCAGCCCCTGCTGCATGTTGTCTTTAGGTCTCAGTGGTTATAAGCGTCATGGATGTGGTCGCTGAAAGAGGAATAAAAGAAGACAATAATAACTGAGTCCAGTGCAAGTCGACGCATTCTTTTGATGATGCTGAACCCAAGGTTGCTGCAAATATATTTTATGTTCATATCTGTATGTAACAAATGTATATTTTTGTTTTGGAAACCCTGTCTAGTATACCTTGAGAGCACAGAGCTGCTAGTGTGTCTTGATATGAATAATCTGTAACATATAACTGTACTCCAGAAAGTGGTTTTACTGCTACAAACTTGTGTTTCTGTCTCCACAGCCTCAGTGAGCCGTCCCTCCTCATCCCAAATGAAAATGTCTCATTTGAGGAATTCTCCAGTAACCGCTGCCCCAACGTTTTACAAAAGCGACCCCCACCTCCTCCTGCACTTTCCAAGTCATCAGTCCTGTTTCCCTGCAAGACCCTACACCTACCCGGGCCCAACCAGACCCACCAGCAGGTCCAAAGCTGCAGCAGACCGGCCTATATTCACTTCTCCCAGGCCATCCAGCCCAGCTTGAAACCAAGACCAGTAAGGCGTCATTCTCTCAACCCAGCCCTAAACGCAGAGATGGTGCAGCGTGACCTCCGGCCTTTAGCGATGCAGCATCGAAACTCATCGTCCCAGGCGGAGCCTCTGTCTGTCTTTGGGAAGCCTTATCTTCCGAGCTGCGGTGAACATGCCGCTCTGGCTGCTGCCTCTGGTCCAGCTCGCACACAGCTCCATGTGTTTCTGCCCACAGAGGCTGAAGGAGAGGTGGTGGACAGTGAGTCTGTGGACGAAGGCTTCATGGAAGAGCTGGACACTAAGATATCTTCTCTGAAGCTTCAGCGGGGACCAAAGACACTTACTTACTGCTAACACAACATTCTGGAGCCCAGACAGCGAGCCAGACCGCCCAACATCAGAGCTGCACCTCAGTGATGCTCTTCTCTCTGAGCCTGCAGCCAGGCCCCAACATGTGGTGGAAAGCCTGATGTTTTAAAACCCATTGTTGTGGAATTAAATGTTCAACAATCATGGGTGATGTGTGTTGTTCACATACTTTTGGCCATATAATGTGTCTTTAAATGCATTCTGGACCTAAACGTCTGTATAACAATTCATTGAACCAGGGAGACAAATTAAAACCACAGAAGTTACACCGAATTAATAAGCTAATTACCCCAAACCAATATGTGTAAATATGCCTGTACTGTATATAGGAATGATTTTCTCAGTCAAAACCCTGTCACATTGTTTCATCACTGAGAAACACAGAAATTCATTTTTTTCAGTTTCCATAAAATAGAATTTTTGGTATAGTCACTTCCATGATACTGGTGCGGTTGAAGTTTGGATGTTATGTAAATATAATATCTTCTTCTCCAGGTGCCTCCGATCCTCTGACTCCAACCTCCTCATTCCCATCACTAAATCCAAGCATCGCACCTTGGGGGTCAGGGTCTTCTCCGTAGCTGCCCACACCCTCCGCAACTCTCTCCCCCCAAACATACCATGCCTCCAACTTACTACATTCATTCAAAACACAATTAAATACTTAAGCATTTAACCTCCATTAATATTTCACCTGTTTCTTCTGTCTGTTTTATGTTTTTTTTGCAAAGGATCATAGAGTTTTCATGAAAAGCACTAGATAAAACTGATACATTTATATTATTATTATATAATGTATAATAATATAATTATATAATATATGATAATATAAATGTATTATTATATAATCTATAATAATATAATTGTGTTATTATATAATAACACAATTATATTATTATATATTGTGCAGATTTGTTTATTTGGAAAGATGATATGTCAGAAATATTGGATGTGATAAAAATAACTCATTATAAAAGACTTTCTGACCACTCAGCTTCTTCTCATTATTATTATTAGTAGTATTATTACTACTATTACTGATAATAATAAGAACAAAAAGAATAACTTCAACATTTAAAAAAAAATGTCACTCTCACTTTTTTTTTGGTCTGCACTCTCACTTTTTTTTTTTTTGCTCTGCACCCTCACTTTTTTTTTTTTTTTTTTTTTGCTCTGCACTCTCACTTTGTGTCCACTTTAAGTGATCTTTGATGTCACTGACAGGCTCTGATTGTTATGTGTCGGACAACATGTTGGAAAGACTGGCCAGAGAGATAAACCCTCTCCCTCTGGATCCAGCCTTTGTCGACGTACAAGTCTCGCTCTATGTGAAGTCTCGCGAGATATTTGTTGCCGGAAAACAAAGGTGGAAACGTGAGCAGAAGCTTTTGAATGGAGGTCTGTGTTTTTTCCTAAGAATATGGGGAGCATGTTTATATATTGTATTATAATATAGTCGTTTAAGATTTCAGGAGTAGCATATTTGGAAACAGCAACATCCACTATCACATAATGCTCCCACTGTTTACACCTCTACTACTGCTACTACTGTTACTACAGCTGACACAGTGTAGACAGACCACCTGTGTCGGTATTTAGTGTCATCTAAAAGATAAAAGAAACAACGGAAATGGTTCGTTTTTGTGCATTTCCGAAGTGTGGCAACAAGATGTCTCGCCACACTCCTCGCAGCTTCCACAGACTTCCTCTGCTGGATAAGGACAGGAGGAAGCTGTGGCTCAAAGTGCTACAGATGGATCCTGACACTCCTGTCCACACACTGCGCCTTGCTGACCACCGGGTCTGCAGTGACCATTTTGAGCGTGAGGACTATTGCCGGCCAAACAGGAGAGCCAACATTATACCCAGACACTTTTACCTGAAGAAAGACGCTGTTCCGAGAGTGGAGAGACCTGCTGCAGGCATAGCAGAGGTAAAGTGACTGGCTTCAGCTGCTTGCAGTACACAGCAAATAACAAAGTGATTCATGGCTGATTATGCAATATCAGTTGTAAAGAAGGGGCGGCACGGTGGTGCAGTGGTTAGCACTGTCGCCTCACATGCATGGGGATTAGGTTAATTGGTTAATTTAAATTGACCGTAGGTGTGAATGTGAGTGGTTGTCTGTCTCTATGTGTCCTGTGATGAACTGGAGACTTGTCCAGGGTGTACCCTGTCTTTCACCCTAAGACAGCTGGGATAGTCTCCAGCCCCCCATGACCCTATGAGAGGATAATGGATGGACGGACAGTACTTTCATTGGGATCCAAACAGAGGTGATGTTAGAAGCGACCAAGCACTTCCACGTTTTCCCTATTTAAATAAGGTTACGTGAGTAGTTATATGACCCAAGTATGGGTGCACAAAATAAAACGTGACGATTTTCTAAGCGGATAAAAAGGATGGACTATAATGTATGGCGGAATTACACTTTGGAGCACTTCGACATCGGCGCAGTAATATCATCATTCCTGGAAAGTCCTCCACCCTCCCCCTCTCACTTCCGTCAACAGAGCTAACGTGACTTGCACGCGGCACTACTAGTAGCAGTTTGAGCAGAGCTGATGAAGCATCAGGTTGTAGGAAGACAGTGAATAATCATGGTTGCAACATGCATCGCACAGGGTTGTGAAAACAAGCAGAAGTTATACAGTGCCGTCATGTTTCACAGATTTCAAACTCATCACAAAAGGCGGAAAGTTTGGTTAGCTGCTCTGAACATGGATCCAACAACACCAGTGGAGATTCTGCAGAAGTGGCGTGTTTGCTCCGAACACTTTACAGAGGAGGACTACACCTCCTCAGGACTACGCCTGAAAGATACGGCCACACCGACCTTACTCAAATCACCAACGCAACAAATTGGATCATCACTCAACGCTGTAAGTGCACTTTGCTTATTATTTGGTTTACCTGGAAGTGGCAATGTAGCTGTCCAACTTTTACAGAAGTAAAAAGTCACGTTGGTTCTATTGACGGAAGTGTGTGTGGGGGGTGGAGGACTTTCCAGGATTACTGCGCCAACGTCGAAGTGCTCCCAAGTGTAATTCCGCCATACATTATAGTTATCCTTTTTATTGCTTAAAAAATCGCCACGTTTTATTTTGTGCAACCATACTTGGGTCATATAACTACTCACGTAACCTTATTTAAATAGGGAAAACGTGGAAGTGATTGGTCGCTTCTAATTTCACCTCTGTTTGGACCCCAATGAAAGTACTGGTCTAGGCTAAATGCCAACAAAATACCCTAAAATACCTCATACTTAGACGATGCTCTTTGGTGGATTATTTGTTTGCTGAATTAGCTTGGATAGATTCAGAAAAGATGGTTAACCTATATTTTTCAGCATGTTTGATTTTTTTTTTTGAATGGAGTTCTGCTTCATGACCTGCCAGCAGCTTTGAGTGGCAACTCCACCCCTGTGCTGTGCCTTTTCCAGGTGCAGACCACTGCTTTATTTTAATACAGTAACAACATCATCAAACAGCAAAGCCATAAAAGTATCAGACTTGTTTATTAAATACTTAAGATTCCCTGTTTCAATACGAAATGTTCACAATTGAATATGGTTTGTTACCCCATATATGTTTATAATACTGTCTTCACATGACACCTTGTTTACACTGTAATTTGAATAAGTTGATTTTTGCATTCTGTGTTATTTCCTGTGATCACTTTAAGTTAACACTCTGTATAACCTCGTGTTGAAATAAAAAAAAGTCTAGCCCACCAGAAACAGTTGAACAACTACATATTTGTTGCAGGAAGTACATCCGAAATCAACCTCCTCTGACAATACATGAGGAAAAACACAATACCTTTTCGTTGGCAGGCCAGATATGCTGTGACATGATTAAGTCACTGCATGAGGTTTCTGGGGTTTGTTTTGCTTTTCTTCCTGTATAATCTGTCGCAGTCCCTTCCAGTCCAGCAGGGGGCAGTAAGGCTTCTCTGTACTGGGTTTCCAACAAAGCCGCATGTGAAGAAGAGGAGCCCTCTGCAAGAAGACACACTGGTGCTCAGGATGTAGGCTAGTAAGGGACCGAACGAAAAGTGTCTCTCGGTTCTGGAGATTATTGTAAAAACATAGAGTTGCGTTTCATTTGGAAAAAGTCGTGCATCGGGATTTTGCAGCGAACATGTCAGGGACGGGAAGTCGTGAGGGACACCAGCCTCAGTCCACCACAGAGTCCTCTGTCCAAGTCGTTGGCGCGGTAATATCCTGCACGTTCTTGTGACTGTATATGTTTCTGATGACGTGAATATAAATATATCGGTATATCAAATAAATGCAAAGGCTTTTCACTTAGCATAGTGGTTAGTTACTGTGACGTGTGTACATATTAATGCGATAAAGGCGGGTAGCCGTAGCCAGAGGTGTGGGGACTAGCAAGCTAGCGTTAGCTTAGCAGTGGGCTGCTAGTTGTTCCCCTGTTTACAGGTCCTGCATTTAGTCATCACAGCATCATAACATGGCTGAATCCAAGGAAGCGACTCAGACAGAGGTAATGAATCCTCTCTTTCCAGACCGTCGGTACACTGTAGCTGCTGGCCGGACAGATGTGCAGCAGTAGCGTTGCTAGTGTTTAGTTTGCAGTAGCAGTGTTGCTCTGTTTGTTGCTATCAGTGACATGCTAACCCGTCATGTTGTGTTTGGTGGGGCTGCACGTTAAAACACGCTGCGTGCAAACTTCCTGTTGTACCCGCACGTCAGCTTCAATTTCAGATAAATATCATTTTCTATGTGCAGCTCAAAGCAGCAAAAGCTATCCTTTCAGTTAAAGTGATAGTTCAGGTCTTTTGACATGAATCTGTATGGCATCCCAACGGTGTCGCGCATCAACACTGACTTTACCCCGACAGCGAGTTCCTGCCCGGTTCTGGTGCTGACGACAGTAGTGCGGCAGGTTTGCTGGGGTCACGAAAATAAAGCTTTTTCTTCTCAAAACAATATGTGTTCAAAAGAGTGATACATTTGCATAACAAAACCGTTGTCCACGAAAAAGTCAGACCTCATAATCGCTTGGCGCTATTTTCTCATGATTTGTGTCACTGCGCCTGCCCCCCAGCTGACAATGAGGAGAAAAACGCTTTATTTTCGTGACCCCAGCCAGCTTGCCAGGCTACTTTCATCAGCACCAAAACCGAGCAGGAACTCGGCACACAGGGCGCTGTCAGGGGTAAGTGTTGATGCGCGACTCTGCTGACGGGGATGCCACGGATCCATGTCAAAAAACCCGAGCTGTTACTTTAAAACTTAAAGGAGAACTTATATCAATTTCAACATGCAGCTGTATTGCTCAAGCTACCCTAGACTTGTCAGTACCCAAGACGCATAAGTTTTTGGTCTGACCCTGACAGCGTTCTTTGAGTGGCGCAGTGGCATGGGCAGCTAACCCATGGGGGCATCATTATCATTATGTTTTAAATGTTTTAAAGTACTCCAGCTATCACCCCAAAAGATATGCAACATCAACAGACACCTAACAACACAGCAGCGTAGCGTGTATGACTCAAAATAAGTATAAAAGTGGTTAAATCAGCTTGTTTGTGCAAGCAGTCACATACCGCAAGAGCCATGGTCATGCGCAGACACTCTCAGTACAGTGATCTGGCTAGCTCTCAGAGAAAACAGACTCATAACAAGCTATTGTTGGGCTCATTGCTAATGACAGGCTGTGACATGGTCAATAATGTATGAACAGAAAAATTAAAATGCTGGAACACGGTTTCTGTCTGCAAAACTCCAATTTGCGTGAGGGATATTCACAAACTCGGTGGATTGACTTGTTTGGACTACCAGAATCCAAGGACGTAAACAAACCGGTATGTGACTGCTTACACAAACTCACTGATTTGACCACTTTTCCACTTATTTTGAGTCATACATGCTACACTGCTGTGTTGTTAGGTGTCTGCTGATGTTGCATATCCTTTGGGTGATATTTGGAGTACTTTAAGATGTTTAAACACATAATGATAATGATGCCCTCATGGGTTAGCTGTCCAGGCTACCGTGCCACTCAAAGAACGCTGTCAGGGTCGGACCAAAAATTGATGCGTCTTGGGAACTGACAAGTCTGAAGTAGCTTGAGCAATACAGCTGCATGTTGAAATCGGCCGAAGTTTTCCTTTAATGCCTTGTGTGCAGTGGTGTGCATAGATTATTTGAAGGGCAGGGGTGAAAAGAGGGGAAAAAGGCACCTACAGTGAGTTCTCTTCAGTGAAGAGGGCACTTAAGTTCAGTGTGTTTTTTGCCACCCAAAAGGGCATTTTATGTTTTAACCAGCCAAGAGGGCTGTTAAGTGTTTATTTTTCTCTTAAGAGTGGAATTTAGTGTGTTTTGCCATCCAGGGGGCACTTTAGTGTGTGCTTTTCAACAATCTGGCCACAATGGGACTCAACTGCGAGTGCACACCACTGCTTGTGTGTGAAACTCTCCCAGTATCTTTCTCTAGACTCTGTTGTTTTTTTATCAGCTAATAGTTCAAATTATATTAATATATATTAGAGGAAATAGATATGCTTTTAATTTTGGCTTAGCTTTAATTTATGTCTTAGATTGTCTTTTTTCCTTAGTATGGTGTTTCTTTTATTCATTAATATATTAATATTAACATCATTTTATTTTATTAATATTTATGTAATATTATCACAACTTTCTTTAAATAACATTTTTTTACAAGAAGTGAAGAAAGATCAGTAGAATATATAAGCAGTGCTGAATTAAAATATTTTCAATTGTGTTCTCAAAATGTTCTCTGCTTGCATCTCTTCATATTTAATGAGCATTGTTGAAGGGGGTCTGAGATCTAAACTATTCATTTTCATTACAGCAGCGTGAACTTGAAATATACTTTATAGTTTCTACTACTGCTGGACAGCAACAATTTATGAGCTGTTCAGGGGAATGAAACTCAATTTATGACAGAGGCTGAAATTGTGGTTATTTGTTGTGCGTAAACATTGTGCATTAGTTATAACATTATGACCTCTGACAGGTCACGTCAATAACACTGATCATCTCCTCTAGGGTTGGGTTAAAAAAATCGATTCAGTCGATTTTAATTGATCTCCATTTAGATGGTTGATAATTGATTCATAAAATCCAAAGATCGATCTTTTAACTTGCGTATTTTTTTCTTCATTGGACGTGCGGAGAAGCAGCCAAGTATAAACCTGCCTGTCAGTCTTGCATGAGGGCATCATCGCCATACATACGTCTAGTCTGCATAGCTAGTCTGCCGAAACTGAAGAAGAAGTCTGGCGTGATCAGCCTTTAGTGCTGCTTTCCAAGGAACAAGCTCTCGTGAGATGTTACTGCCAGCAGTAACAAACATGGCAGAAGCGAGTCCTCCTCTCAAGGCACTGCCAACGGGTTTAAAAGCTGATGTTTAAGGAGTTGGAAGAAAATGACAAGTTGGACAAAAAACAAGTAGTATGCAAAATATGCAACGGGAAGATAAAATACAGCAGCAATACGATGAATCTTCGCAACCATTTGATGAGACATCACCTGCAAACGCAGTCGGCAGACTCGGCACGGCAGAAAATCATGGAGCATTTATTTTAACTGAAATATCCCTGACTGAATCGATATTGAATCGAATCGAATCGGGACCTTGAAATTGAATCGAATCGGGACCTTGAAATCTAATCGAATCGATCTGGAAAATCTGAATCGTTACCCAGCCCTAATCTCCTCATAATGTTAATCGATTGTTGTCTCACACAGGTAACAGTTTGGGCAGACGGGGAATCCGTGGATACTGTTTCAGAGCCGGAAACATCAGTGGCTGGAGAGCCAGAGCTTGTTCAAGGAGCTTCTTCTAGACTTGCTGAACATGGAGAGGAGCATAACTCTGTTGCCCCTGAAAAAGAAATAGAGGCCACTTTATCCACAGAAGACGCAGCCAGTGTAGGATTGGTTCCCAGTAGTGAGCCAGGGATCCCCTCAGACTCTGTAAGAGACGAGAGCATGGAGGTGGAGTCTGAATCGAACAAAGAACACGTGGCAGGAAAGGAGAGCAGCTTGGAGGAAAGTCCTGCAGGACCTGATGTCAGCGAGGACACACATGTGCACAACAGTCCTGAGGAGATGACCAACACAGGCGTAGTGGTGGACCCAGACGCTGAAACTAAGGAGGACATTGTCAGACAGCAGGAGACTCCAGGCAGTAAATTCAGGGTTTCTACAGCGGATGACCTCGATGAGATGATGGACATTGGTACAGTGGATCAGGTGGAACAGGAAGCTCAGATGAAAGAGGAGCAACAGATGGATACAGACTGCAGCGGCTCGTCTACAGTTTCAATTCCAGGTAAAGTTTTTAAAGTTTTGTCGCAAAGGTTTTGTACTTGAAGTCAATGTTTTCTGTGGAGTTCTCCTGTGCATGGCTCCACTCCTGAGCATCACCTTATTGGAGTTCTGCCTTTTTTAATCAAGAGCCTTTGGAGTAAAAGATCATAATAGTTGATAGTAGTGATCACATTGACAGAGCTGCTTATGTATTTATATTTGCTCTTATCCACGGTCACATCATTTGGAACATTAAATACATAACTTTGCTTCCTGTGAAGGTGAACAAATCTCGCCACTGTAGTGTTCATTTCTGTATTTAAACTGTTCCCTTCACAGCCTCTGTGATGGAGGACAGTAACTCTGTTGACGACGAAGCCGATGTGAAACCCACTGTATTACAGCTACCCGAGGAGAAGGAGCAAGCGGAGGATGTGAAAGTGGCTTTAGACTCGACACAGTCCAGCTTGTCACTGTCGTCTGAAGCCACGGCCAGTACAGGTGAGCCACTCAGAACTATGGTGAGTGGGTTAAAATTAAGTGATCATTTGATGAAGGTATGAAATACACCTCCCACTCACACAGTTTTACCATCCAGGAAAAGAATCCGTGCAACATTATCTGTCACTGTCAGAATGAAACAAACAGAAAAAAAAACTGAAGAAAATGTTCAGGAATTTTTGATTATTGAATCTGAAGAATTTATTTAACACCCATTAAACAAGACAAGGAAAAAAAAGTCACTTAAGCTCCTGTAACGGCTGACAAGAGACAAATCTGTCGGATGTTGGAGCTTTTGGCTCTTACACATTTCACCAGGAAATACTGTTGTGATGTTTTATTGTATTATTACGATCCAGGAAACCAGAGATCAGGACAGACTCTTCTGAAGCTCCTTCATGCTTCCTCACGTCCAACAATTAAACACTTTAAACCATCCGGTCATGGTGAGATTTACATTTTGGTTAAATTTCTGACGCTTCAGACATAGACAACATCATTAACAGAAAGTCAATCTGGGACCCCAAAAATCCTGAGAGACGTTAAAAAGCCTCTATTATAGTGACTCAGTCATTTAAAAAAAATTGACTCACTTCAATTCATCTTTTTTTTTTTTGTCTTTCACTGTTGCAGTGCATGAATATTTTCTGTGTCTATTTGTCTGTATTTAATAATACTTGCTTTGTGTTCCCATAGGAAGGGACAGCTCATCACCGGCGACTGTATTGAACGGGATGAAAGTAGTTAAGATACCCAGAATGCACACTGTAAGTATCAGTGGAATAATCTGCTTCAGTGTGTTAGTGGAGAGAAAACAGCTTTAGGAGTTGAAATCAGTCGTGATTGGGGAAATCCAGACAACAAAAAACGCTGATATTTTTGTCTTTTCTTCCTGTTGTAGAGAAGCACAGTCACTGCTGCTCAGCCACCTGAGACGTCTCCTTCACCTCCTCTGGTCAAGGTCAAAGATGAGCCTATCGACGAAGAGTACGAACACGCCCTGATATCTTGTGCATCTACAGCAAGCGTGAAGGATGAGCCCAATACTGCAAAGGTCGGACACGGACGCACACACACACACACACACACACACTAATCTGATGGCAGTTTGACTGGATGTTATGTCTGCGTAAGAAGAATGAATCTTAGCAGTTTATTATAGCTGTCATGTTACTACCTTTTGAGGTCACTGCAGTTAATGTATGATCTCAATCTTCAGTTCTTTTGCCCAAAGATGATACCATTAGTTTATTAAAGGTAAAACAGATTGCATATTATATCCAGTGTGTAGTAAGATATGTTTTAACCTGTTTTTTTTAACTGTCTTTTCTTTTTAATAATACCACTGGATTATTACTCAGGCATTACTCAAGGGTATGGTCAAACACTCTCTGATCACACAAAACACATTAGAAATGCCAGTCTCCAAAACAGCGTTCAAGGTAGAATCTGTGATTGTAACCCAGGACACTTTTTGTCCACTTCAGTGGAAATCTAGTGTGTCCGTACCGGGCTGTAACCCTGGGAGTAACGCAGCTTCTGACCCCAGTAGGGATGCCGTGATTTTCGATCGGATAGTCGATCAGCGATCGAAGGGAGGGATCGTGATCTTTTTTTCAAATCGCGATCTTAATTAATTAATTTACTGTCATAAGATGTTAAAAAAAAATCTATAGAACCTGCGCTCTACTGTGTACTTAATGTTGTGGGATGTCTCCAGCTCTGATGTGTGGTCCAGGGTGCGCGGCGGCGGAGTCACGCCACTGGGAACAAGCCTGCCAAAGCAGAAAGGAGTGTGTGTGACCGGAGCAGGTAGAGAGGATAGTCTGTTATTAGTAAAGTGCAGTCAGGAAATAAAGTCCATTTCTCTTCAACAAAACGTTATTAATGTGCCGCCACCTCGACACCTGTGGAGTTAAGTCCAGGGAGTTAACCCCAGAGAGAAAGAGACGGATCTCCCCCTGTGATCCCCGACCACGGTTAGGAGACAGGAACCGTTAACATTAAAAACGTTTATAGTGGAGCAACATGTCTGCATACAGAGCCCTTTGATCTGTGAAACTGAGGAGTGAATATCAAACTCTTAATATTTTTAGATTTTTTTTTTAAGCTGATATAACTGCGCCTGCCCTCTCTGGCGTTCGGATTGTCTATCACCGATCCACAGTGGTCACGATCAACGATCTGAAGACAGGGCCGATATCACATCCCTAGACCCCAGCCAGGTTTTGTCTTGGCTCATCTCCTTGACATGACCCAGGAAGCAGCCAGACATTTAGCCATTCTTAGCTAAGATGGACAACGTAGTGCTTCAACACTTGTCTTTCGGTTTAAGCAAAAGCAGTCACATTGTTTAGATAGTTTTTGTCAAATATTTGGCTTAAAGGTCACCTATTATGCAAAATTCACTTTATAAAGTGACAGTAGTATGTGTCCCCATAGCCTGTGAATGAGGCCCCAGGAGTGGAATTCAGGACCAGGGCTGAGTCTGGTAATACACTTTGAATACAATATTGTTGGATGTCTGAGACCTATATAAATTTGCAGAAAAAGTGTATAATATGGGATCTTTAAAGGAGAACTTAGGCTGATTTCAACATGCAGCTCTAGCAATGAGCCCAACAATAGCCTGTTGTGAGTCTGTTTTCTCTACACTGAGAGCCAGCTAGCTCGCTCTGTACTGAAAGAAATGTAGTGACTCTATCAATGAGGTTACGAGGCATGAACTCTTTCTGTGGAACTTTATTACCAAACACTGGCTACTGTCGGCCGTAGCCACGCCACACTACAGAAAAGCCTAAACTGCTCTCTCTCTCTCTCTCTCTCTCACACCCACTTGAACAACCCATAACAAACCCTATTGGTTTCACAGAATGTTACTGAATGCAGCATTTTTTGGAGAGCTGAGTGTCAATCTGTCAATCACAGGTCAAGGGGTAGGATGGTAAGTGTAGTAGGGTAGCCACTTGTGATTGGCAGAGGCCGCAGGAGGGTTTGTTGTGGGTTGTTCAGGTGTGTGAGATGACAGAGGGACATGTATGTGAGAGAGACACAGTGAGCAGTTTAGGGTTCTCTGTAGTGTGGCGTGGCTACGGCCGACAGTAGCGAGTGTTTTGGTAATAAAGTTCCACAGAAAGAGTTTATCGTCATAGCCTCATTGATAGAGTCACTACATTACTTTCAGTGCAGAGCGAGCTAGCTAGCTCTCAGTGCAGAGAAAATAAGACAGGCTATAAGACAGACTGTAACATGGTCAGTAATGTATGAACAGAAAAACGAAAATGCTGGAATACGGTTTCTGTCTGCGGAACTCGGCGGATTGACTTGTTTGGACTGCCAGAATCCAAGGATATAAACAAACTGGTATGTGACTGCTTACACAAACACACTGATTTAGCCACTTTTCTACTAGTTTTGAGTCATACATGCTACACTGCTGTGTTGTTAGGTGTCTGCTGATGTTGCATTTCTTTTGGGTGATATTTGGAGTACTTTAAGATCTTTAAAACACATAATGAAAATAATGCCCCCATGGGTTAGCTGTCCAGGCTACCGTGCCACTCAAGAACGCTGTCAGGGTCGGATCAAAAATTGCGTGTTGGGTAATGACAAGTCTAACTTAGCTTGATCAATACAGCTGGATGTTGAAATCGGCTGAAGTTCTCCTTTAAACTCTAAATATAACCTTTAGATACTGTATATGACCTACTGCTGGAAGCCCCACAGCTAGTGGCTATGTGTGCTGTTCAGTGGAGCAGCTGCACCACCACCAATCACACCCAAGACCTGCAGTCAGCACACATACAGAGGATCAGACATAACCTCAGTAGAAACTCTGACAGTGTGAACTTTTTTTTCAGTTTACACACAGAGGAGAGAGCCACTGACTGTGACCAGTTAGAAACCATTCACATCATGCTGGAACCTGTTTATGGATATGCCTCCACAAATGACCCACACTCACTTAACTCTTAATGTTATGTGACTTAGGGAACTTGTATTCCCTCCACTTCAAGAGAACATCGGTGAATTTAACCAAATATCCAGAAAAAAGTCCTTCAGTCAGGATTTGACCACCACTGACCCCTGCTTTCTCATTCTGTTATTTACAGGAGGACTTGAGGATTGGATCGGTTTTCTCTGTGACCCCAGCTGCCGAATCCCAGTCGCTCCCGGTCATCAACCCGTCATCGTTGCAGATGTCCTGTTCCCACTGCAAGAAGAGCCTGATGAAAGGACAGACTGCTTTCCAGAGGAAGGGCTCCCCAGCACTCTTCTGCTCCACAGCCTGTCTCACCACATCCCTTCCCTCAGTCAAAGGAGTCACTAAGATCTGCCACAACTGCCAAAAGTGAGCAGACAAACATCACTGTGTGAAGCATTATGACCTTCACTCTTACTGAATTTTGATTTCTCATTTCTGTTATCCCAGGTTGATATTTCGGCCTCAGGATGTGATTCTGGCTCCAGACGCTAAAGGTGCCATGAGGGACTTCTGCAGCCAGAACTGCCTGACCTCCTTCAACTACAAGAGAAATGCCCAAAAAAATTGGATATCTGCATCAGCAAGCACTAAATCACCACAGCCAATACCCCCACCGTCTCTGTGCAGCATGTGCACCAGATACTGCATCGTAAGTCAAACACAAAAGGGCGACAATTGTGTTCATTGCAGAATAATCTGCAAATTAATTATTTTGTCTAAAAATTCCAAGCAAAAAAAACTCACATTAGATCAGGTGGATCCAAGGAATGTGTGGTAATTTTGCTAGAATTATTATCGAAATGATTAATTTGAAAATAATCAGAGAGTAATTCTCTGTCGATGGACTAATTATATCAGGAATGATCATGTCTTTTCTCAGAGTATCCACACAATAATAATAAACCCAGTAATACAATGTCTTTGTAAAGCTATCACAAATTGTATTTACAGACAATAAATAAAATCAACCTGTTTAACTAAGATTTTTCAATGAAACTCATCTGATGCATCAGAATTCCTTTTTCGTGAGCTGAAGCCTACAGTAGAGCAGTACTGTACTACTAAATTACAGTACATAGAGTTTACCTGTTAGAGCCACTTTTTTGAAACCATTGATCTCTACTAACATGCACTGTTCTTCTGTCGTCCCTGCAGAGTAAACATGAGGTGATTCTGAGCGGCGCTGTCCACAAGATCTGCAGTGACGCTTGCTTTAACCGTTTCCGTACAGTGAACAACCTGACCATGGCGGGCTGTGCGAACTGCGGCTCCTATTGCCACAACAAACCACTAATGCTGAAGATGGAAGACAGCAACAAAACTCTGTGTAACGCAGAGTGTCTCGCCCAGTACAAAGAGGTATGAAAAGAGAACAAAACAGCAGTAACTGGAGTGTTTGGATCAGACTGGAGCTGATGAAGATATCTGTTTATAGACTGAAGTGGGCTTGTTTCAGCAGTAGACCACACAAAGCATATGCTGCAGTTCCCCTTCTTGAGATGTTAGTGACCGAATGGCAGTAATGAGTAACAGTTATGAGTGTTTTTATTTCCTCCGCACATATGCACGATCTCAGCAGTATTTATATCAAATACAGCTATATTTTTTACATATTTCATGTTGTTCCTCAAACTGTAGACTTGGCTGAAACTGTGATGTGATGCTAAACTCAACTTTGCTGCAGGACAGACTCCATATTATCTGCTTCTTTTTTCAAACATCTTGTAGATTTAAAAATCACTGTAACCTCACAAGATGTTTTTGACCACAACCCAAGTCTCCAGTGTGTGAATTATGACAATTCCACACAAATATGGAGCAGGATAAAATGATGAAGTGATGACTGTAACCTGACTGGTTGGTAGAAGTATAGAACCTTGAGCTGGCACTTTCCGTTCATTGTCGTGTTTCATTGACCAGCACTGATACTGACCGCTGAGTTCGCTCCATTGATCGAGCACAGATTAAGATTTCACATTCACAGCCCAACCCTGTCTTTTTCTATCTCTTAATAGAATACAAAGATATCCAAGCCGTGTACGATGTGCCGCACTACTCGGTTGCTGGCAGAAATGGTTGACAACAAAAACAGCGATGACTCTGTGGACCTCTTCTGCAGCAGCAGCTGTGTGATGGCATTCAAGGTCCAGGCTGTCAGTGCATCAGGTACAGGAAGTGTTCAGGGCTGATTTTTTTTTTTAATGTTGGGATGTCATACTTACTGATTGGACATTGAACTTAAACATAAAAATTTTATTTTCTTTTCCATAGGTGCTCGGTTGAGTTGTGATAGCTGTGGGAAAAACACGGTCCCAGCGTACCACCTAGCCATGTCAGATACATCCATCAGGAACTTCTGCACTCTGCCTTGTGTCATGGCTTTTCAGGTAATGAGCTTCACTCACTTTAAGGGTCAGGGTATGCTCAGAACTATGGTAAATCATCTATCATTGTCAGACTGTGTCAGAAATCAAAGTTTGTATGAAACTGTTCCACTGGGGGTATTGTTTACATGGGGGATAGTGATCACTATATTCGCTTGTATTGTTTTTTTCTGTGCCACAGGAAAAGTTCAAAAAGGCCCAGAAACAGGTGAATGTTTTTACCAAGTTGCCAATTGGATCCACCCAAAATCTGACCGTCACCACTACCCAGACTCAGCAAGACATCTCTAAAGGCCAACTGAAACTGAACTGCTGCCAGTGTGCCAGCAACATAACTTTTAAACCTGAACTCCTGCAGATCAAGGTAAGTGTGTGTGTGTGTGTGTGTGTGTGTGTGTGTGTGTGTGCGTGTGTGCGTGTGTGCGTGTGCGTGTGCGCGCGCATGCGCAAGGAAATATTTATTGCACCACTGCTGTATTAGGCTGCATTAGTTTTAGCTCAGTAACAAGCATTCAGGGTCTGATCATAAAGAAATATTAGAAGATAATAACTGAAAAAAATAGAGAATTTCATTATATGAAGATTATTTTTATCGCAGCAATCCATATTCTCCTGGGAAACACTATCTGTACTGTACTGTTGCTGCTATAACTTTAATTTCTCAGAGGGCGCTGTATGAAAGGATCAGTAAAGTTTTACTTAATCTAATCAAATCTCTTACCAATGTAAACATGTTGATTGCATTTGTATGGCAGTTTACTAGGTTTTGTTTTTCCTTTTCATCCTGTGTCGTTGTGCAGTGCAGGACAGGAGCACAGGGCTGTAGCTCAGAGGGTAGAGTGGTCATGAGTTTGATCCCCTGCTCCTATGTACCTGTATGTATAAGATAATTAAGTTTCTTCTTTCTTTCTTGTATATTGATTTGCAGGACAAAATAGTTTTCTTTTGTAGCATGGACTGTGCTCTCGAGTTCAAGAAAGACAACTACGTGACGAGCCTGTGTGAGTACTGTAAGATTGAAAAGCTCACCAGAGAGGCCAAGAGAATCAACAACCAAGACTGCTTCTTCTGCAGCGACGGTGAGGAGACAAACACAAATGTATACATAGGAAAAATCACAATCAAAGCATGTCATCATTTCTAAACACACCTGTGTCTTTGAGAGGTGTGAACCTTGAAATGAATCATGCATAGTGTCCCTGAGCCTCTCACCTCCTTCCTCCTAGGCTGTAAGCTCCTCTTTAGACACGACCTGACTAGAAACTGGGGGAAACACTGTCACTCCTGCGCCTATTGCCACAGTATGTCCAAGAAGCTGGTGACAGCACAGTATGGAGGCTCGACAGAGGAGTTCTGTTCTGAGGAGTGCCGGTCCAAATACACCATGCTCTTCTGCCATGTAAGCCAGCCTCAGTGAAGGTATTATATCAGAGGTGGACTGAACAACAGCGATGAAAAATGTTTTCCCCACGCTGTTTTTGGTTGGCAGGTTGCAAAGTGTGACTCCTGCGGCCACAAAGGGAAGCTGAAGCAGAGTCTTCCTCTGCTGGGAGAAGTCAAGCACTTCTGTGATCTGAGCTGTCTGCTGCAGTTTTGCTGCCATAAAGTGGCCACACAGGGAGAGGTCTTCAAAGGTCTGTCTTACTGTGACCACTTTTTTATTTTCCTCTTATTCTGACTTCTTAATCCTGACTTCTTCACCCTCTGGCATCTCTTCTTAAAATGAAAAAGTTCTGATGTGCTCAGAGGACAACATTGTCTGTGCCATAAAACTTATTTCTATTAATATTAGGACTGTCTGTGTTGATGTGTAAATCACACTTAAATTAAAATCAAAGCATAATGCGTTATTTTTGTAAGCGTGTTAAATGATTGCTGCTATTTGTCTCTTCGATGCCTTTTTCTAGTAGCATCTTCTTCCTAAACAAGTTATTGCCGATAGACGATATTATCGTCAGCATTATTCTGAGGTTCTTTTTCTCTCTATGTGGCTCATATTTTCACTTATAACTTATTTTACTGAAACATTTCCTGGTGACTGCATACAACAACACATCACACTTATTTCTTCAGAAAGCAGTATTGATTGCTCACATTTCATTAGTAGCAGTTACATGCTCCATGCCGTCTGAACAGATGAGCCACCTGTTTTAAATAAATCAGACACTGTTACTCAGTAGAACCTCTTCTTAACTATTTATCACCAGCTCTAAATCACTGCCACTTCAAATAGGGTGACCATATTTTGATTTCCTAAAAAGAGGACACTTGCTCCCTTTCCATCACAGACCCACCTTACCTATGAAAGACCTGGGTGACAAACTGTCGACCCTTCACTTCTTTCTCCTGTCTGAGTTTTTCTCTTTTCTTTTGTTACTCCCTGACTTTAGAGGCATCCTGCCGTCTCCTCCTCCACTCGTTAAGTTGTGCTGTGTAGGCTGTCTGAAGGAGCAGCTGGACTGATCCATTTTACATAAATAGAGGGGGGTGGGTGTTGAGAAATGTTTGCACAACAGTCAAACACTGACAACTGGGGGGTACACATATACACACACACACAGAAGGAAAACTGGACATTATCATCAATTAATAAAAACGCCCCGGATGGGACGTAAAAAGTGGACATGTTGGGGGAAAAGAGGATGTTTGGTCACCCTAACTTCAAAACTAATCAAATTATCATACTAATAAAGTATTCCAGACGGCTCTGGGCTTAGCGGCACAGACTGGCACGATCGGGCATGTCTGCTGGCCCACCGGTTATTTTCACTTCACCCAGGCTTTCAGGCAACCGTTAATGTCGGACCCTGGTATCTGACATTGTAATCAGGATGGGGCATTGACATCATTTCTTTTATTATTCCTACTAGTTTCTCCTCGTTACCTGGCTCTCACCTGCTACAGGTGCTCTCTGTGTGTCTGCTAGCGGCCCCTCCTCCTCCCACTGAGACAAAGAGACTTTATGACTGACAGGAGGTCTCACTCTGTTCATTCTGTTGTGGAACCAAAGCACCTATGTGTTGAGAAAGATGCGCAGAGTGAACTTAAGCTTCTTAAGCAGCTTCTTTGGAAGAGAGATGAGGAAAACAAGCGCGCATGCACATGGCGATATATCGAGACTGGAAAAACGACCGACTTCGTTTTCATTTGCCATATGATAAATCAATTTATTTTAAATCGACTGTTTTATTGACTATATTATTGACTACAGGCCTCCTCCTATCTCCAGACTGTTTAAAGTGAGCTTTATTTCTGAGGTAGACTTTGTTACGTCAGGCTCAATGACCTCTTTTGGGTTTGAAGTAAATCTAGAACCCAGGTTCATACAGTTACTTTATTTCTGTTCTCCTCATAGTATTTGCAAGTTTACCGACTTCACTCTCGAAATGTCTCTCCTTAAATGTTGTTAGAAACATTTATTGTGCTGTTTATCTGTAAAAGAGAAACTGATTTTACAGCTAAACAGCACATAAACTAAACTTGTTTTGAAAGACATTTCATTCATTTTATCAGCGCTGCTTCATTTGACAATTTCATCAGCTGCTCTGATTGGTTGTTCCTTTTCACTCTGAATTATGTTAAAAATTACAAACTACAGCTTTAAATCTTTGTTTAAAATATTTTCTGTGTATAAATTAGTAAATGCCTGGGGAAATTTATTTTCCATGTTCTGGTATATGCCATTGATGAGCAACAACACTGATTTCGATGCACATTTCGTTACACAGTCTCTTATGAACATATCACAGGAGCTAAGGTTGAACCTAAAATAAATACTAAAAAAAAAAACCACATCCTTGCCAAAGTTTCTTCCATATGCATTAACACAGCCCGTTGTGTTTGTTGGATCCTCAGCTACAGGGGAGCCCACACCTGTCATCGCCAATGTCATCTCACTTGCAGGTCCTCCATCAGGGAAAACTAATGCTCCAGACAGAACTGCTCCACAAAGTACACAACAACACACAAACACAGGTATTTATGGACACTATGTTCAGACATATGAGAGGAAACCTGCTGTGTGCTCATTCAGCTGACAGTGTTGAGTGAAGGTTTCAGACTGTTGTTGTCTCCACAGGCACTCTCTTTCAGGCAAAGAACTCAGGACATGTAAGTTGTATGTTTTATGTATTTTATGTATAGTGAGAGTCATTCTTACACTGGTAAATACTCGCTGATTGGTTAGTATTTGCCCACTATTTGTTGGTTATTAATTCTGGAGTTGATGTACCCATGTCCTTCAGATCAGCATTCAGGCAGATACAGTGAACGCTCCTCCTGCCCCAAAACTCCTGAAGAACAAGGCCGTGCTCTGCAGACCGCTAGTGCAGAACAAAGGGGTCTCCTGCAGAACGCAGACTGTTGATGTTGAAGCACAGACAGGTAAAAGCAACACCCAGGCAACAGTGTTACTATGGTAACATCTCCGCTCTGCAAGCACACTAAACAGAACGTTTTTCACAAGCAAGGAGAATCTTTGCATACACTGTACACATTAAGTATATACATATGTAGTTTGTAGTCATCAGTGTCATTTACATAATATCAGCTTCTCACATCAACCTGTGAGAGACAGAATAGCAGCTGGATAGTTGGGCTCCACATGATAATTTTTCTTATTAATTGTTATTCTTCTCAAAAATGAGTGTTACAATCATTGGCGAATATTAGCCGATAAATTGTCTGTCTGATGAATTGACAATGTTGTAATATTTAAGTTTTAAATACTTGGTAACATCCTGTTCTGCTGGCTCAGTCAGAGCCAGCTGGTGATGATTTTTAAAACATACAAACCATCTTGAGTTTCTTGTGTGATTTTTTTTTTTTTTTTAAATTTTCTTTTTTTTTGTGCGTTTTCATTATTTCCCCCTGAAAATATTGAGCATTATGTTGTTGTGTCTTGTGAGTACTCATTCATACCCTTAGTCACGGATTAGCACTATTGAATGTGCTTAAAGTTTGTATTTTATGTTTACATATCTTGCCTCAAGACAGGCTTATGTTGAAACATTTACTCTGCTGTAAACCCTCACAGTTTTAAAACCTTTCATCTTTTTCTCCTCTCTGTAGATGACATCTTCCCTAAAGTCATGGTTGTTCCCGTCCCAGTGCCGGTGTTTGTTCCTGTACCCATGAACCTGTACAGCCAGTGTACCCCTAGAGCCGTTGGCCTGCCGTTGCCGGTATGCCAAACACCTCAGCCTCCTCTGGTTTCCTCATTATCAAGATTATACGATGAAACTTGCATATTATATTCCACTATGTCTTCCACAGGTGCCCGTACCCATGTTCCTTCCTGTGACACTGGACAGCGCTGAACGCATTGTGGAAGCCATCCAGGAGATCAAGGAGAAGATCCCATCTGACCCCTTCGAGGCAGAGCTCATCCTCATGGCCGAGATGGTGGCAGAACAAAGTGAGACGAGTGACAAAGAGGAGAGACCAAAGGAGAAAGTGGTGGAGAAAGACAGTGAGAGACAAGAGGCACCAGCTCCAGATGGTAAGCTACACCGTTTAATGTTGTTGTTTACTGTTACCAGGGGCCAGAGAGAGAATGCTTTTAAAGGGATACGCCACCCCCAGGCCAAATTCAGTGTCTCCCCACGGTCCCGAGACCTAAATAAGTGTGTGAAAGCATTTTCCTGGCCACCCAGCCATTGTCCGAATTTATCAGAGCTGACCGCAGGTTGGTTCCGCGGCATAACTACATTCCTATGACCCCACAGAAATATTTCGGCCAAAGTGAATAAATGTACTCGATTTCCCCCCCCTAATTACTTTCCGTGTACTGCACATTTACTTCTAGTGAATGGCGGTGCAGATCACAATGCAAAGGGCTTGTCTTGTTCATTTTCTTTTGGGAACTATTTTTCGGTGCGGAGAAACACAGCCGACGCACACCACGGAACGTCAATGGGAAACCCCCACCCCCCCCACTTCCCCCCACAACACTGCGTAGCCACCATCTTCCTGCTACAAATACCATGACCACAGAGTGACGTCTAATCATGTACTGGGTGTAATAATAGGCTACTTACTCTGTAGACAGCTGCCCATTCGGTCCGCTTGGTGTGTTTTTCCTTTTCCAATTCACTTTATCGCGCCGGAAAAAGAAAGTGAGGACTGCGGGGTGAATCATTGCCGTGAAATCCTCGGTAGTAGTGACACAAACGCGGCTATCCTCTTCAGTATTCCTCTGCATCGACGGTAGTGTTTCGCCCCACTCGGCACAACAAAAACACTCCATTTCAGTAGCCATTGGTTGGCATTCTCCACACTTACACCATGTGCTCTCCTGCGCTCATCTGGATCGCCTGGAGTAACGGGAAATTCCAGTCTTCTGGTCCAGGTAAGCGACGCAGTGTTGTGGGGGGGGGGGTTCCCAATGACGTTCCGTGGTGTGCGTCGGCTGTGTTTCCTCCGCACCGAAAAATAGTTCCCAAAAGAAAATGAACAAGACAAGCCCTTTGCGTTGTGATCTGCACCACCATTCACTAGAAGTAAATGTGCAGTACACGGAAAGTAACTGGGGGGGAAATCGAGTACATTTATTCACTTTGGCTGAAATATTTCTGTGGGGTCATAGGAATGTAGTTATGCCGCGGAACCAACCTGCGGTCAGCTCTGATAAATTCAGACAATGGCTGGGTGGCCAGGAAAATGCTTTCACACACTTATTTAGGTCTCAGGACCGTGGGGAGACACTGAATTTGACCTGGGGGTGGCGTATCCCTTTAAGAAAACAGACAAACAATCATGATGAAGGTAAATTTGTTTCTGATTTCAGAATGAGAAAAAAATACTGTGAAGAAATAAAACAGTTTCTCTTGGTTTAGTGGAAAACCTAAATCACCAAAAACCTGGAAATTCATCAGCTTGTATTCCAGTGTATGGAAAAGAGTAAAATTGATCAGAAGACAGAAAAATCTGAGCTGATTGACACTCATGTCAACAACTAAAAGTTCAAAAAATGCCCTCATGCTTGTCACATCTTTGTCAGACCAATTGTGTCCAAAAGCAAAATGTGGAGAGGAAAACCTACGCTTTCCTAAGCAGCGATGCACAGCATGCTTACCTCAACAAGCTAACTTATTCCTTTTGGGGGAAAAAAATTCTTCGCCTGCCATGCATGTATTGTTTGTCCCTCAGATCGCTTTATTAGGAACATGTAAAATGTCAAAAATCAGAGCTTAACACGGGTGTCTATTGCGTGCACTAGAGTGAGAGAACTACACACCTAGAGTGGAGAGCAGCTTCAGAGTCATCTGAATTTTTGTTTTATTTATTTATTTATTTATTTTAAATCACGATTATAAATTTTACAGCAAAAAGTTTGTCCCAGTCGTAGCGATGTGTCTCTTATGTCTGTGAGATTTATACATTTTGTTCCATGGCCTTAATTAATGCGACACCTCCTAAGATTCTCTCCATAGGGTCCAATGTTAAATTTCAGAGAGAAAACCTGAGAAAGGAGAGGATCCTCCACTTTCTCCAGGCATTTCGACAGGTCCAACTCAGCTATAAATCAATGCAGGGTGTGGGAGACACTGTGCTGGGTGGCACTATCTGATATCGCCACCAATTTTGAGATTTGTGTGTGTCGTGTGTATGCTTGCTCCTCTAGCGACAAGAGTTTGCCAGTACATTTTGATACACACTTTCGGAAGTGTGTATGACTAGCCCAGCATTTTATTATCCGTCCGTCCAGCCAATGAGAATGGTTTCACTGCAGGAATCGGTCCCGACGTTCATATATCCCGCATTTCAGGAAGTTCATGCTTAACTACAGGTAAGAACATTTCCTAAGTAATTTTGTCATTGAATACTTCCATAAAGCATGAGTGTTTAGCTCCATTAGTACTGTACTAGCATTGCCGATACTTTGAACTGATTAATGTTAAATGTTAACGAACGAAATAGTGGCAGAAGTAACCATTTCATGCACCATGGTGTTATTAGCCCTACTTAGCCAGTTATTTTCAAAAGGACGCATTATATTAACCACCGTGAGTCGAGAGGATACAGCAATGGTTTTGTTAAATTAAATGCTACGTTTATGCCGACAATAAACATGTTGACATGAAAAAATATGAGCTGTTGCAAAACTGGGATGCTAAGCTAATGCTAAGCGAAACGCCGGGCCGTCGGGCTTATTAAGCTCCGTCTTCCTTTCATGAATAACACTATATGCATACCCACGGAAAGCCCAGAAACTCAACTTAAAGCTAATATAAACCAACACAGCAACTGCGTATGTTAGACAGAAACGCGACCAGCACTACAGCTGTTGTCAGTGACAGTACAGAGGTAACAAACTTGTGAAACCGCAGCTTCAGCGTTAATCATATCACCTGACATGAATAATGTTTGCGTTTCATGTGTTTTGTAAGTGTTTTCCTGGCAACTTAATAATGACAAATATACCAAGTGTTGACTTACGCAGCCAAGAGTTAGCCGTTAGATGCCACCAATCTCTGCTGTTTGTTGACTTTTTTTGTGTCTGTACATGAAGTGTGGCTTGTCTTAAAACATTAAAGTCTACAGACGTCAGTAGACTACTTGGTAAAATTGAACAAATAAGTTCAAAAAAGTTACAGAAACCCCAAAGCTGGCATTCCTACATGTACATGTAAAATAAACATGTTTAAACATTCATTTGAAAAACGACAGTCCATTTTAGTTATTTTAGAAGAAGTTTGACACAGACACAAAAATTAAGATATTGATCATGTTGTCTCACTATGAAAATGATAGAGAAAGGGCATCCCAAGTCCCAATCGTTGTAGTGTGTCTTTATTTTTGTTTTTAATCATATGCCCTCTGATATGTTAAATATGATAATTATAACCACATAAGATAAAGCACAAGTTAAAAGATGCATTTTACTTGGGGACTCATAGAAGTTCTCTGGGAGTCCCAGGACTCATGATGTTGAAAATCTAGCAACATCACTGAAAAAATAATCATTTGAAAATGTATGGAAGAGTCAGTGTAACCACAAATCAATGCTTGAATCGATCCTCAGTAATCGATCCGAAAGCGGAGGCAATATATCACATTAAGGAGAAGTCTGACAAGCTGGACAGCCTGGAAGCATTGCCATTAATGCTGAAAAAGGTGGGTCATCTAACATTTTACAAAAGCCAGTAACAGAAAACAGTGTTTGACCCAAACACTGACCAAAAATCTGCCTAACTAAAATTTCCAAGGGTTTTTTTTTGTTGTTGTTATGGATGGAGGTATAATTATAATGATGATGATTATGTATGCGCACTTTTCACACACAAAGTGCAACTCAAAGTGCTTTACACTATAATGAAGACCACAGGAATGAGAAGGAGACTTAAGTTATATTTTTGAGTCTCTGAATTTAAAGCTGAATCCAATATTACTAGCATGTCAATAGTATACCAATCAATGATTTTGAGCCTCAGCAATGATGCTGAAGTCAGGGAGGCAGGTCATATTATTTTTTTGCCTGACTCCTGCATAAACTTTGCCACTTTTGTTACAGGGCGTGGAGTATTTGCCAAAAGACCCTTCAACCAAGGTGACTTCATTTTTGAGCATAGAGGCGACTTGATCTCTGACATGGAAGCACAGAGGAGGAGAGAGGGGTACACACCTACTCAGTGCTCGCTGGAAAGTCTCTGGTTGGTTTACATCTCACTCTACAGGAAAAAGAAAATGTTGGCTGCAAGGTCTCACCCTGTGTTTTATAATGCTGGGTTCATAATTTCATAATGTGCCCATCTTAAATCCATTTTCAAACTTCATATCAAGGATATGAAAACAGCAGATCTACAAGCTCACAAGGCATCTCATTGACAATGATCTCAATGCAATGGAATGGCATTCAGTTGTGCAAACCATTAAAATGCAAGATGAGTCAGCAGTGGATCGTTCTTCAGACGAGTCGCAGTGGATCAGTTATGTGATGAATCAGAATGGGACTCATCCAGTGTAGACATGGGAAACAAGTATATACCACCTAAAGATGAATGTGAGGACAGCACAGATGATTCAAATGGAAGTGAAGAATTCTTAGAACAGAGGACAAAAGAAAAGAGGACCACTAAGAAAGGCTATACAGTGTCATCAAAGAGCAGAACCCCAGGTTCATGGAAAACAAGAAGCAGCATCCCTACCACATCAAAAAGTCCTCCTGGTAGGGAAGATTGTGAGACGCCACTGTCTCCTCCATCTGTGTCTGTTCCTGCAGTCTCCAAAAAGTCTGATGGGAAAAGGATATATGACAAAAAACAATACGGCCACTATTGTGAAACTTCAGTAACTAAATATATAATATAAGAAGCAGTGGCAGCTTTCAGCATAATGCATCTGTACTCAAGAATGGACAAGGGAGCCTCATCGCAAAGAAGCGACCCAGAACACACAGTTCAAAGAAAGAATATGTGCACTGTGCCCACTGCCTTGGCCTTTTTGTAAGGAAACTGTTGTGGAAACACCATAGACATCGTGATAAACAACCATCTTAGGAAGGAGCACAGAAGACGTTTTCTAAAACTCGAGTGCTGGCCACTGCTCTACTGAACAGCCTTCACCTTCAGGCACACCTGAAATGTTTAATGATCTGACCAAGAGCATGTGTCATGATAATGTCACTGATATTGTAAAAAAAAAAAAATGATCCAGTGATCAAGGGTTCTGGCTGCCATTTAATGATCAAGGTCATGGGAAGTAGTACTGACACAGTTGGCAATAAGTAGACTGTCACACAACAACTGAGGAGTCTTGGTAGGATGATAAAAGCAGCAAGAGAGATAACAACTATGAAGACCATCCAAGACCTAGTGAGCCCTGAGAATTTCAAGGAGACCATTAAATTTGCACACCATGTGGTCGGTTTCAGTGAAACGACATCAAGGTCCGAAATTCCAAGTCTTAATAGTAAATTGGGTATTGGATTGAACAACGTGGCAAAGTACTTAAGAGCCGAAGCACTGCAGAACTTGGATCATGCAGAAGCAGACGGGTACCATGCATTTTCCACTATTTATGAAAGTCACTTGGGCGTGTACATATCAGGTCATGGCAGGAGGGACCTCAGGAAGGCCAAATTTAATGGTTCCAAGCTCTTACCATTTACAGATGATGTTGGACTAATTCATGCTCATCTCGAGAAAGAGGTGACCCAAGGCATCAAGGAGTTGAAAGAGGTGGTTTCACCAGCTAACTGGAAACGGCTGTGTTAGGCTACTTTTACAAATTTAATACCCTTCAACTGCCGAAGGGAAGATGAAGTCTGTAAGATGGAGTTGAAGTTCTTTCAGTCAAGAAAGAAATCAGCGCCTATTGAAGAAGTCAAACAGCACCTCACAGCCAACGAGATGAGTATGTTCTCACATTTCACTCGGATTGAACTGCCAGGAAAACTTCGCCAAGGTGTTCCTTTACTCCACAGACTGAAGAAGCACTTGAACTGCTCTGCAATAAACAAGAGGAGTGTGCCCTAAAAAAGATAACATCTGTTTGTTTGCACATCCTGTCCATGACACCTATCTCCGAGGCTCTGATTGCATTTGAAAATATTCAAATGAATGCAGTGCCAAAAACCCTGAAGCCCTTAGCTCCACAGAACTGTGGAAACAAATTGTGACATTGTGGAGTGTACTGAATCTCAAAGATGCAGACCGTGATCAATTGGCAAGGTACCTTGGCCACAATATTAGGACCCATGAGGACTTCTACAGCCTCAAGATGGACACTTCAAATTGCCAAAGTCAGCAAGCTCCTACTTGCTATGCAGCAGAAGCAGATTGGAAACTATATAGGGGTGAACCTTGACGAGATAGACATCTCCCCAGATGGTATGTACACCGCACTTCTCTCCATGACTGAATTATTTATTCTCTTAAATAGACTGATAGGAATGTGCATCATTTTCCAACATTATTTAGCCTTTTGGAATAGTATACACTTAATAGTGCTTTAAATGTTAAAGTTCTAATGTGATGGCAATATTGCTATAGAATGTCTCTCTCTCTAGCTCCAGGAAGTACATTTTCAGGTGGGTTGCAAATTCAATCAGGAAAGAGAACCCATTTATCAGCTACAACCCTTTCAGCATCAATTTTATAGTCATCCAGGTCTTATTTTATACTTTGTCTTTGTGTTGTCACTTCAAATTTCACCTGTGTCTTGTCTGATTTTTCTCTCCTGATTGGATAAAATTGGTGTCTCGACCTGGGAAAAAAAGAATTTTTCATTTTAATAAAGAGCTGCAGAGCTAAGGAGACCCCTGAACAAATGCACTATAGAAATGTATCACAATATAGTGCTATTTCTAACATTAACACTTACATTAAAAGTACAGACTCACTTTTGCTTAATCCCACAGTCTGTACTAACACCGACACCTGACAACGAAGATGTGCAAGGACAAGATGAGATGGAGGAAGAAGACAGCGAGACAGAGAGCATGTCAGGTACCCTATGTGCTGTCGGGTATATGTAACTTTTATATGTAATGTGTCAGTGTTGACATGTAGCTATTCCTACAGTAAATATTTTAGCCTGAATATGCTAGCTGCTCCTAACAGCTGTTCACAGATCATGCATTTGGACAAATTTTGCTTATCTGTAAGCCCTGAAGGTGTCACCCAGCTAAAATAGAAGCGTCAAATGTGTGATTTTTCTTATGAACAACATCCCCACCATGGTTTAAATAAACAGGGTCTCAGAATGATTAATGCTTGGGTACCTAACATTGATAAGGCTGAGAACTGCTTTTTCTAAAGGGCTCACCACCACATAGTTACTATAAGTGAAAATAATAGATACTGTGTTGTGGTGTGCACATTCAAACACGGGAAACACCAAGGCTGTTCTAGCAGTTTGTTTAGGGAACAAAGGATGGTGGATGATTTCCTACACAACGTAAGAATAAAAAACAAGTAATCAAACAGAGGATAACAATAAATCAAGGTACATGGACTAAACTTACATAAATCAATGCATCCACCATAACATTACAATGTACAAGTACCATGCTTCTCAGGCTCCGTTTACACAACAATGGCATGGTAACACTTGTCGTAATGTTGCCGGAAGTATTTCCGTCGAAATGGCAACGCGATACTGAGTGACAACAGGTGACAAGGATGTAATACATATGCAATGATGCCACTAATGTGTTACAGAGTAACGCATTACTGTAATAAATCCACTTTTTTCAGTAACGCGTGATCTAACGCGTTACTATTTCCAAACCAGTAATTAGATTTAAGTTACATGTCCAAGTCACAGTGTGTGTTACTTTCTGTCTCATTTTACTGAAAAGCAATCAGTCAGTCACATAGGGGACAAGTCACGTTTTCAGCATGAGGGCCACTCACGTGTGCGCACGTGCCAAATATACTTCTCCAGTGCGTAATTATCCAACTCTGTAGCCGTGGAGACCCCAGCGGTGTTTACTGTGTCACAAAACCTGAAGTGATATTTTTACAGTACCAGTCGCCGCCCTTGCCCTTACTCTTAAAGAGTAAAATATTTCATGTGCCCGTAGAGAACGGAGAGGCAGGTCCGACAGGTTCTCCAGCGACGCAGAGGGCTCTTCGTGTCCATGTACAGCAATTTACGGAGTACTATAAATTAGCCTAAAGCAGCCGCAGCAAAACAAACATCAACAATGGAGGGAGGAGAGAGATGTGCGTTCTCAAGCTGGAAATACAGCCACTATTTTGACTTAGTCAGCTAAAGACAACAAGAAGGTTTGCTGTACACTCTGTGCTGGCGACAAAGTGTTATCCTGCTTCAAAAAGGCAGCTGAATGTAACTTAAAAAGTAACTTGTAATCTAACTTAGTCTTAAAATCAAGTATTCGGTAAAATAATTAAGTTACTTTGTAAATGAGTAATCAGATTACTTTTTAGAAGTAACTGTGGCAACACTGTACGTATGCTATGCCGATAGGTAGCGCTGCAAGGAAACAGAGAGAGACCCATAAAAAAGAATAAAACAATGGAATGAGCATGAAGTCCTTGTTTACTACTACTTCTGGTCATGTGATGATGTGACGTCATCGTTAGCAACAACGCCAGGTACACACTGCAACTCTGAAATGGCATTATCAGATCTTCTCACTCCGGAACCCATTGTCAGAAAATACTGTTGTGGGTCACCAGCAAAACCAGAGTCATCTGTACGCAAGGCGAGATCAGTATTAAAGTTTGTCGGATTCACAGAATTCCGTTGCCGTGTGGACGGCACCTCACACAGCTCCATTTGTCTGATGACTTTGAGGGGAAGGAGAGAATGGAAGCACTGAGATTTGAGGCGGGTTTATATCACCACAGGGGGTGGGATGGGCGCTTCTAACAGGATGGAATCAGGTCTCTTGTGATTTTCAACAATAAGGAATTGTTAAGTAGATGACAGTGTCCTCTCCCTGCCGTAACTTGTGTGACAGCAGGGTGGTCACCTGTGGAAGCCACACTTTCCAAGGAAATGGTGTTCTTTAGCCCACGGTACACACATTAACAAATTTTAAGAAATTGATAGTGTTATGGCATGTCACAGCTGACAGAAAGCACACACTCGGACACACAAGCATTACCCCGTACTGTGGCTGGAGATCAATTTATTCTTTTCTTAATAATGACTTTATTTTAAATATTTTTTTTTTATTTGTAGAGACCAGACCGAGTAACACCATGCCCCCTGAAATCCCAACCCAAATGGAAGTGTCATTCAGTGATTTCTCCTAAAACGGGTAAGAAAATACTCAAAACAAGTTTTGATCAAATCAGGAAATGCAGTTTTAGGTCTCACATTTAGCTGTTTTATTGTTGCTGTCTCATTTCACATTTTCTTCAACCCACAAAGGCTAGTCAAGTGCAGTGACATTTCATTTCAATTTATTTATGTATTTTGGAACATTTACTGAGCACCCCTCATGAACAGCTGGGTATGGTACTTGGAGCTCAGATTATAGACATAAAAGATAGATAAAAATGACTTAAACGATTCTCTTTTTCACGTAGGTCGCCGACCAGCAGTGAAGAGGCCTTGGACTGAAGAAGAAATATCAGCTGTCGACAGAAGCATGAGCAAAAAATTCATTGAGAAGTTTGTAGTCCCAGGGAAAAATGACTGTCTTGCATCAATGCAAACCCAGTAGCATTAAAAGAGCGTGACTGGAGAGCAGTCACATTCCATTTAAAGAACAAGACCGCAGCTCGCAAGAGAAAAGCCTTTAGCCGTTGACCCTGTCAGGGGGGCTTCTGTGGTATTTACCTTCTGTCTGTTTGCCACGTCTGTGGCATACCATTTTCATTTAATTTTTAGATGTCTGTGGCAGACTTTTAGATAAATTAATAAATACATTTTATTTTTGCACTATAGCTGGAGGAGTGTTGTGCGGGACCAAATAAAATGTAATGTGCTTGTTCAACAAAAGAAGTAAAGCATGTTCTAGTTGACATCTCATGTTTGGATGTGAATTTATTTTTCATATATACATATTCTATTTCCTGGGTGGAAGCTATCCTGGATTATGTTTGGTGCTCGTTGTTGGCATCTAGTGTGGTATATTTCGGAGCGTGATGGTAGTTATGTGTATTATTTTCTGAGCTGCCTTCCTGATTCTGTCCAGGTCTTTTTTATCAGCTGTCGTGCAACTGTTGATACACACTATAATGCTTTTTGTGTGTGTGTGTGTGTGTGATGACGCTTTACACAGCACACCTGTTGAATGACAGGAGCACTTTCTGCTTGTGACACTAACATTGCAGTTATCAGCACTCACATCATACAGCATTTTAAAGATTTAGAGTCTTTTTTGTCATTCAGCATAACATCATTATTATGTACCTGCCCGTCAAGCAAGGCAGCACATATTACTAATCCTTTTGGGGGGCAACATTCTTAGCATGCATGGCAGGCGAAGCTTCTAGTAGGTCCTAAAAGATATATAATGATAAAAAATACAAAAAAAAAATGCATCCCAAAATCTCGTAAAGAGTGTGTGTTAGCGCACACAGACAGCAAGCTGTTTTTTCAAAATAAAAGCCCCAAATTCTGATTTAATCTTCACAGGAAACTAGTGGAAATAAGCACGACTTGCAACATAAATCTGGGACAGGAGTGGGTAAGCAAGCAAGCATAAGGCGGGGCCATGTAGGCAGGCACATATTAAAATTTTTGTAGTTATATTACCCTTACATGCTTGCTAGTAACTAACTAAGAGTTAAGAACATGGATGCTGGCAATGTCAGAGATCACTGCGTCAGTGCTAACCATTCATAAATGGGTCACTCCCATGTTTATTTCACAGACCACACCAGTAACTACAGTGATGACTTGGACACAGACGACTTGGCCAGTTTCCTCAACACCTGGGAAGATGCGCCCACCGACGCAGGTCTCCAGTCCCCCAGTCGACAGTATGGCCACGAGAGGCTCAACACCATTCTGGACATTCCTGAGGGCATGACCAGTGAGCCTTACTCTGAGCCCCCCCCTCCAGCTCCACCGGCCATGGACGTGGAAACTGACTTCACCATCGGTGAGGAGACATTTGAGTTTTATCTCCACATCTGTTTGTTTCTGCAGACTGGGATCCCTCCTGAAGAGCTGGACCATGTGGCCGGGGAGAGGGAAGTCTGGGCTTACCTGCTGAAGCTGCTGCCCCCGCAACTTGACACCAGATATGTGGAAGAGGATGGATGGATCTGTTTGTTTGTTGTCCCTGACTACACTAGCCTGGGCCTGCCCATACTTCCTGTGATGCTAAACAAAATTTCGCAACCAAGTCAGTCTGGCCAAGCTGCCGTTCTCTTTGATTTCAGAATTACCTAGAAATGGGGACCAATGAAAATCTAGCATTTCAAACGGCTCGATTGAGGTGTGTTTAAAGCAGTGACGCACTAGTTCTTTCAAGCACTTTTCGTCGCTACAAATACGTCAGAGTAAAGAGTAGTCTGATTGGTTGAAGCTTCGTCCAGTAGCACACAGAGGCATTTGATAGACGCGGGTTAAGCCCGCCCTCTGAGAAATCGGTTTACTAGGCAGCTTAGCCAGACTATGCTCGCAGAGCTTTGTAGTCCTGATAGCCAGGCTATGACTACACAGCACTAACACTTTAACTGAACTCTGTATCTGTGTCTGGGCTCATGTATCACGTGGCGTCATTACTAGAAACTCTGGAAAGAATGGCTCGGTTGAGAGAGTGCCAGCGTTCCCCAAGTCCTCCGGCTGATGCTCCACGACGACGACAAGCTCACAGAAAAGCCAGAGAAAAGATGGTAACTATCTTGGGGGGGAAAAGAGTGTTTCAGACTAGATCTCGTTGTACTTGGAAAAAATAATACCAACCACAGTTAGTCTCACATTAGTGGTATCCATGATGCAACCTCCTTTTTGTCCACTGTTGAAGGGTCGTAAGTCCCAGCGGTCTAAGGCAGCTGAGGCGTCGAATCAAAGAGGATCTTCCAAAAAGCACAAGGCTGCAGACGTCCCAAAACTTAAGAGTCAATATGGAGTTGATGCCTGGAAGCGATGGATCCAGTGGAGACGATCTCAGCCCAATCTGGAGAAGCCACTCTTTGGTTGTAAGTCTGGATGTAAAGTCAGTAGCACTAAAGATGACATGGATGACTGACCCAGCTTATGTACTTAGGTAATACAATCTGACGGATGATTTTAACCAAAACACTCAACAGTAAAGAGGGAAGGTCAAGTATATTGACCAAAGGGAATGAAAATGCAAACACTCCGTCAGATGATGAATTCTTAATTTTTCTTTAACCATTTCTTCTTTTCATTTTGAGTTGATAAGGAAGTTCGTATCGGTAGTTATGTGTCAAGTTGCCGTTATCATGTGTTGACTTCAGCTCGTCCCATGGAGTTGAAAAAGGACGTTCTTCGCTGCACCACTGCTGAGCTGAGCTACGGCCTCTGTTGCTTCATCACTGAGGTGAAACGGCCCAACGGAGAGCCGTACTCCCCTGACACTCTGTTCTACCTCTGCCTCGGCATTCAACAGGTAAGACACTTCACTGGCAAACACCTAGCATACCCTGACCAGCAGCACAACCCTCCCAGCCAACATGAACTATAATGACAGCTGTTGTCGTCATTGCTCATTTTTACCCTTTTGCCTCCTCAGTACCTGTTTGAGAACGGACGAGTGGAGAACATATTTATGGATCGGTTCTACAACAAGTTCTCCACAGAGTTCAACAACATGCTGAGAGGTTTCAAGCCCTCAATCACAGCAAGTGGTCGGTTTTCACTTCTGTCAATATTTCAGTTTGTCTTCCTGCCAGTGTCTGATTTAAAACTGACCATATTTCACATTTAATATCTCTCTCTCTCCCCCCTTTCTCGCTCTCTCTCTCTCTCTCTCTCTCTCTGCAGGTTATATTCATTCCCGTGTGGAGGAGGAATTTCTGTGGGACTGTAAACAGCTAGGTGCGTACTCCCCCATCGTCCTTCTCAACACTCTGCTGTTCTTCTGCTGTAAGTACTTTGGCTTCACCACGGTGGAGCAGCACCGTCAGCTGTCCTTTGCCCACGTCATGCGCTGCACCAAAACCAACCACAACAACACCAAGACCACCTTCCTGCGCTTCTACCCACCAATATCCATAAATGAGGCTGAGTCAGGTATGAAGTACCTTTTTCTTCCATACGAACACACCGTGATAGTATATCTTAAGATAATATTAAAACAAATAAACCGATGGTATTTAACAGTCACAACTTAAGTTCTGTCATAAGAATGTTTTGCAAAAGAGCATTGACATTTTGATAATGAGAAAAAGTCTTTGTCAGCTCTGCATTATGTGTAGCTTATGTCACTATCTGTGTTGATCATTTTGTGTGTTGAAGCTAGCATTGGTAATTAACCAATTTACCAGTGGTAATGATTATAAACTAGTAAGGCTACACTAGATTTTAAACATGCTGCACTCGCTACAGAAGTCTGAATAGGCCCAACGAAAGAATCATTACTGTCCTGCCACAGCTGCAGACACCATTTTACTTTATCAGAGCAGTTGATTTGTTGATTTCTATTGGTATATGATGTTATTTTAAACAAATATACCAATTGGGTTTTAAAGAACACTACCCACCCTAGCTTATGCTACACAAGTCCATATTTATTCCATATTTTTGCAGCAGCACCAATGCTGCACCAGTAAAGTAGCTGCTGTGTTGTGCTGTTTATTCACAGAATTTGAAAGCACCTTACACAATATTTAAAATAGCAGTATTGTAACCAGCAGTTTGGAGTTAAATTGTGCCTCCATAAATGAAGCATGGAGAGGTTTCATATTTAAAATGATGTCAATCTGTTTTTGTCCTCTTCAGATCCAGAGGTTCCTGTGAAGAGGCGAAAGGAAGAGGAGAGTAAAGAGGATGTTCTGGAGATGATGGAGAACACAGAAAACCCACTTCGCTGTCCAGTCAGACTCTATGAGTTCTACCTCTCCAAGTGGTTAGTAGTAGCTGTAGTAGTACCATAATGAACTACTCACAGTGACCAGAACTGCTTCAGTGTTGGTACTGGCACCAGTGAAACTATCCTTAAATATGTGTCATTATTTGTGGTATTACTTTCCCAGCCGAACATTGACACCCACTGATTTTCATCAGCTCAAGAAATTTAATGTCGTGATTGTCTTCCATCCAGCTCGGAGTCGGTCAAGCAGCGAACCAACCTGTTCTACCTTCACCCCGAGCGCTGCTGCGTCCCCAACAGCCCACTGTGGTTCTCCTCCTCCCCTCTGGACGACAGCTCCATGGAGGGCATGCTCGTTCGCATCCTCACCGTCCGAGAGCTGCATCTCAGGACGACGAAAGATAGAGGCAAATCACAGAAGACACCCAATGATCCACCATTTGTACCTGACGTGGGAGAAGACGGGGATTCAGAATGATGGGAAGCAGAAATTACTTTTTATTTGGTGTCACAGCTTGTGGTGTAAATGTACATAAACTGAAATGTTCATTTCAACATGGCCCAGTAAACAGAAATGGACACAATACATCCATCACATGCATAACTTCTGCCACGTTATGATTCCTGCTATTCTTGTGCAAATTGGACTTATGTTGTTATCCTTGTTTAAAATAGGTACAGTGGAAAAACTGTTTTGTTCTGTTGATGTCAGTAAATGTCTGGAGGACAAACAGAAAGCAGCTTTCTGTGATCATCACCTGGACTGTCAAACCTGCAATATCTTGATTTTCAACATTGCTTCAATGCCATAATTTAGTGCCAGCCAAAGAGCACGTTCTTATTTCCAGGCCCATTATTTTTGCAGTTGGAAGAACATTATCTGAAATTTAGGAAATATACTTCCTAACAATAATTCCAGTCTTTACTTCCACGTAAAATACACATCATCAGATAATCTGACTGACACTTGTGAGATTGTAGTGTGATTTTTTTTTTTTTTTTTTTCTTATGGTTAAATTCAATAGCTTTCTATATTTCCTTTAGACTCGTCAGTAGAAACAGTGAGATGTTGATCACCAGTGTCAGAATGGAGGGAAAAAATGTCTGAAACTGATTTGAATACATTTAAGAAAATTCTGTCTTTCAAGACAAAATGTTTGAGGCTCTCATGGATTTTTGTCTAACTTCCTGAAATGAAGACCAGAGTGATGTTACCTTCATTTTGGACGTGCTGTTTCATCCAAGCGTCCTCTTGAAATATCGACTTTTTTCAATATCAAGACCCTGGTGTGAAATATTAAGTACATAAATATTGTCCCTCCATGTATCTTGGTTATATTAACCCCTAGTAAATATGGCTGCCAAGGTTCTGAGTATTTTCTATTGTACGTTGTTTTTGAATAAAAAAAACATTTCAAAAGTAGATATTTCAGTTCCTGTGGTTTAAGTTACTGACATGTCTCTTGCCAATGTTCTGATAACTTGTGTCCTCTTAAACCTCACCGGTAAGTGGGGTGTTCCTTATTTATGTAGTTTGAGGTGCTCCTTGGTCAAGCTGCCTCCGCTGATTGGTTGTTTTTGCAGTCAGTCAGTGACGTTACAGCCTGTGATTGGCTGGACTTTACGCCGCTTGCTTTTGATAACGTAGTGTGTTTGCAAGCAAGACAGGAAGGAAAGATGGCTGCTAGTATCTAAGCTACATCTTTATGCCGCCTTGCACCTACTGTGGCCTGTTGAAGCAAAGGTAAACGTGTTCAAAACATATATTTAATGAAGCTACATGTGTTTTATTTAAAAGCAGTGGGCCACGTGTTGGCAGAGCACCACGAATTTACTCACCACTTGCTAGTTAGTGTTAGCATGCTAAAAAGGCATGTTTACAGTAGACAGTAAACAACAGACTACTAACAGACAACTTTTTCACCAGGTAGCTAGCTTAGCTGGCTTTTTTTCATAGTTGTTAACACTAATTTCGTCTTGCATGTATGCATATGCAGGAAATTACTGAAGTACACAGAGACTGGCTTTTTTTTTTTTAATAGAATTTGCATCTATCACAGGCAAATATTTTATAAGTTCTGTTGATACCAGTTTTCAACAACTTTGCCTCTTTTATTTTAATAAATAAAAAAAGCTATAATGTGGATCTTCTGTTGATGATCATAAGACAGGAGAGTTTTGTTCATGCCAAGGGATACAGCACAATAAAATATCAAAATAATGCGGTGAACTTGCACAGGCTGCATGAGTGGTGTTTTTAACTTATTTTGTGGCTGAATTACCCAATCTGGATTCCTCAAACCACACTTGAATCACATACATGCTTTGTTATATTTGTTATTTATTGTTGGGCATTTTTTGTCATAACGTTTCATATAAGTAAACACATTTTATAGTCCCAAGGTGTTTTTGTTGGCTAACTGACCTGTTGCTTCAAAGCAATGTAGAACATCAAGTGATGTTGAATTCTTTACATTCAGCCAAAACTGTGTCATCTTTCAAAAGCAGCAGTCATGGAGCAGCAGAGTCAGCAGCTGACTCCAGAGCAAGATGCCCTGGAGCACGTAAAGGCTGGCAGAGACAAACCCTTCCTGGAGGAAAGGTTTATCGACTCCTTTAAAGGTAGGAGCTGCATTTATTATAGCAGTCAATATTAGGGGGAATATCTGGTATTTCTTGATAGCAGACAAGTTCCTTTTTAGTTATAAAGATAGTTATATAGCTATATTTCTGTTCTTAAATCATCAAATGAGCGTTTTCTTTCTTTTCCACCCTAAAAAATGCAAAGAGTAGATTTGTCTCAATGTGAAATTATATTATTTATATTATTAAAAATTATAATTTTTTTGGTGAAGATAAAATGATGATAATGTATCCATCTTCATCTTTGCTTGCCTAGGGAGAGGAGTGTTCACCCACAAAGCCATTGAACCATCCACATTTGTTGTTGAATATCGGGGGAACATCTCTTCTCACAAAAACATGAGGAAATATGGAGACACGCTGAACAATTATTCGTTTGAGTTTTCATGGATAGGAACACAGTGGTGGTAAGAGAGACCTGGTTAGCTTATCTACATTTCATTAACAAGCAAACACCTTGGTTAAGTGTGGTCATTTTGAGAGTCGTTCAAACTTGTGTTTTACAGTATTGATGCCTCAAAAGAGGACGGGACCCTAGGACGACTTGTGAATGACAATCACACAAGTCCCAACTGCGAAATGAAGAAAATCGTCTATGAGGGGAAACCACACTTGTGCCTGTTTGCAATGGAGAAAATATCTCCAGGCGAGGAGATAACTTACAACTATGGGGACTCGTCTTACCCGTGGAGATCGAAGGTAGCTTCACTTTACAGTTACTAATGCTGTCAACCAGTCCTGTTGTACATCCTTCCTTCACTGAGGTTACAATGTTCAGTTTCTGTTGAAACTGTTTTAGTGAGAATCTACTCTCATTAAATATAGGTATAGATAACTGTAATAGATAGCTAGATTGATATTAATTGGGTGGACAAATGTAATACAAAAGTAATATAAGAATGGATAAAATGTCTAGACATCAGACCCTCAACACTTTCCTGTGTACTTATACTTAGCTCTACTAATCTGAAATGTGTTGATAGTACGGATGAATGGCAATAACACAGCCAAAAACACACACTCCCATAACTTGTAATCGAGATGACATCAGATTATCACTGCCCAATTATCATGGCTATAAAAATTCACAATAACAATATCAACAAGACATTATTTAAATACAGAACATTATTATTAATTAAAATAATCTTAAACATTGTTTTTTTTCTGCGGGTGAAGCAGTGGAGTTCATGTTTTTCTGTCTGCATGTATCATCGTAAATACTGCATGTATAACATTTCTTGTTTGTCTTGTACTTCCAGCTTGAAGAGTCGTCAGCTTCCTCTTCCTCTGATGATGAAGATGATGATGAAGAGCTGTCTGATAGTGGACCGAGTCATAGCCATGACCATTTTCCTGACATCAACACTCAGCTAGATTTGAGGGACAATTTGCATTTTGCAGATTTTGACTATTCTCATGAGATGACGGGGACCTTTATGCTGCAACCAGAAAACGCTGCTTCCAGCTTTGATGAACTCAGCTGGGATGGAGACCACCGACCCAGCAGAGCTGCCCCAAACTCCAAAGGCCCTTCTAACGCCAATAAAAACTATTGTTATGTTTGCGGGAAAGCAGTTGCTAAAATTATTCGTCATCTTTTAAGGCATGCCGATGAAGAGCCTGATATCGCTAAAGCTTTGGCATTACCCAAAACCTCCAAGGATCGGAAAAAGTTATTTGCTGAATTACGTAAGAGGGGAAATTACCAACATGCAACAAGAGTCTCAGGTGAGATTGCTCTTGTGGAGTGGTTATACTCCAAAAAAGTGACATCTGGTGTGTTGAACTTTGTTTTAAATATGAAACAAGATAAGATTGCATCCACAGTTCGAATTGACTTACTTCAAATGCAGCTTGTACAGTATCTGTTTGAGACGTATGGAAGTAATCCAAGCAGGCGTGATTATGTTTGTTAACACTGCATTAAAAGTTAATGTTTAGCTTTAAAGTTGCTATCAAACACAAAAAACATATACAGGCTCATTGAAGCTGAAAAAGACATGACTGGTTTTGTTAAAAGATGACTGGGACACTCACTGAAAGACGTGCGTCATTCTCCTCACTGAGGAGAATTGCAATTGTGGGAAAAGAGAATAGCTCGTCTCCCAAAAAGCCCTGGTTTATTTGAGTACATGAACGGTAAATAAGTGGTTGACCGTTCTGCCACTGAAAGCCTGAACGAGTATGAAACCCACAGCTCTATAGCGCACTTTGTAGAGTGACACTTGAAGCATCAGTCCGAAGCAAATGTGCACCTGAGGTTTCAAAAAGGACACTGGAGGCATTCCAGGAAATGGACAGCTTTACTCAAGTGTTGTCCAAACATTTCATCAGGATAAATATTCAGGGCAGGACTGGCTAAAGCATTGCTGTCTTGTTGACCTCTGAACTTGTCGGTGCATTAACCCTGCTTGTTAGCATGTGGTGTTCACATGACAATCCTTTCTTGTTCACAAAGCCCAACTCTTCTCCCACAAGCCTCTACCATGGAGTCAGCTGCATCAATGCTTTTTTTAAGTCTGTGTCATGCAAAGAACCCAGAGCACTTAAGGTTGGTGAATCTTTCCTAATACGCTGCAAGAGTTTTCCAGATTGTCAACCTGGAGGACGACGAACTAGATCACCTCACTAAGTTGTTGGGCCATGACGTCAGGGCTGACAGTGACTCTTACTGGCTGCTAGATGCAGCGGTGGAACTGCCCAAAAACATTGAATCTTCTTGTGTCAATGGAAAAGGGTTCTCTGAGAGATTCAAAGGAAACTCTCTGGAGGAAATAGAGATTGAAGGTACTCGACCAGCGTAATACCTGCCAGTGTGTGTTTAGGAGATGCAGTTCACTTCTATAACTACAAATGATGACATGCTGTGTGTTTCTTTTTATTCGAGATGAGCTGGAGCCAGATGTGGAGCAAGACAGCATTGAAAACTGTGATGCTGAGGATGATGAAGAATCAGATCTTCCACTTCAGCAGAGTGGTATGTTGCCATCAGCATTTACCTGTAATACTTAACTTTATATAGAATACCTTTCAGCACACTTACTGAACTGAAATATCCAGATTATTAGTTAAAAATGTATGCATTTTTTTGAGAGTTGTTGCAGTGTCATAAATCGTACGCCCCTGTTCAAAGGTGATGATAATTACTTAAATTAAATAACATACGTCAAATAATCAATACAAACCCTCACGAGGCAGTACACAATAGAAAAGCAATGAATATATAATTTGCACTTTGCATAGTAGCCCAGGGGACAGGTTAAATGCAGGGTTTGTATAGGACACAGTGTTGTTTATGATTGTTTTTTTTTGTTTTTTTTGGTATTTTTGGTTAACCTTTCCAGATGCTGCAGAACAACAAAGCAAGCAGCTAACTCCTGAGCAAGATGCCCTGAAGCACATAAAGGCTTGCAGAGATAAACCCTTCGTGGAAGAAAGGTTTATTGACCCCTATAAAGGTTTGTTTCTTTTTCTCTTTATATTTAACAAATGCAATCTTGATTTCCTTTTAAAGAGAGCTCTGTCAAGCACTGTCAATGGAATGATTGGGCAATAATTGGATGTAGCATGGACAGTTTATCAATTCTGGCTTTTACAGGGAGAGGGGTGTTTGCCCGTGAATCCATTGAACCGTCCACCTTCGTTGTTGAGTATCGGGGAAGAATTATCCTTCACAGACAAACCAGAGAAAGGAAGTGTGGTGATTCTCTGAACAATTATTTGTTTGACTTCTCATGGAACAGAACAAAGTGGCGGTGAGTTCCCTCCTCATCTTGGGTTGGTTGAAATGCCTCCTCCTACACTTCTTCATCCTCCTCCTCTGTTTGCCCAAATCATGTTTCCTTACCTTGCGAGAATAGTAATAATAATGTTGTCACATATCTACCGATGGACACACTTCTGTCATTGCACAGTTTAAACCAGACATTGGACTGCTCCTGAGCCACATCCAGCCCTCTGGCTGCCCCTGATTGACCTGCGAGAGGTCAATGAAAAATTTGGAATATGGTTATATCGTGCACACAATTGAGCTGAGCATTGCTTTTATTTTGAATACAATTGCGTATGTCTTTGGGTGAGCCTGCAAACTTCACTGCAGCAGACAATGATATGAGATGTAAGTTAGCGGTAACTCCACAAAAAATTCTTGATGTGTTAAAAAACAGTTGACAGCGCACTATAGCACAACAGTTAGTTTCTCATGTTGCCCCTTGGGGAAATTAATTGCCCACCCCTGGTTTATACCATCATGTTGCTCAACTCGAATGCAGATTAAGCCCAGTGTAGTTTCTCATCACCCTCCTCTCTGTATGCTGCATGAATTTCTGTCGTCCGTTGACTTACAAAGTGTGAATTTAGAAAAGGCAGAATTTAAGCTTATGTCAAAATGCTTCATGAAAATTGTTGTATGAGTTCAGCAGGTGTCTGTTGCCTTGAATAATAGAATTGCATAATATCTAACAATCTGTCACCACTATTGAGCCCAGTCAATGTGATAAAACAGATCCATCCATCCATCCATCTATCCATCCATTTTCTACCTCTTATCCTCTCATAAGGTCATGGGGGGCTGGAGTCTATTCCAGCTGTCTTAGGGTGAAAGGCAGGGTACACCCTGGACAAGTCTCCAGTTCATCACAGGACACATAGAGACAGACAACCACTCACACTCACATTCACACCTACGGTCAATTTAAATTAACCAATTAACCTAATCCCCATGCATGTTTTTGGATGGTGGGAGGAAGCCGGAGTACCAGAGAGAACCCACACAGACATGAGGAGAACATGCAAACTACACACAGTTACCGGGAATCAAGCCCGGTACCTTCTTGCTGTGAGGCGACAGTGCTAACCACTACACCCATAAATAGTAATAAAACAGATACAAGAAAGTATTTTTTATTTTTTTATTTTTTTATAGCATTGATTCTACGGAAGAGGACGGGACGCTTGGGAGACTCGTGAACGATGATCACACAAGTCCCAACTGTGAAATGAAGAAAGTTGTCTACAAGGGGAAACCACACTTGTGCCTGTTTGCAGTGAAGAAAATATCTCCAGGCGAGGAGATAACTTTCAACTATGGGAATTCCTCTTACCCATGGAGATCAAAGGTAGGTAGTTCAAGTATGTCTGTTGACTAATATTTTTACTGTTCTGCCCTTTATGACAAACTATCAGCACATGATGTCAATACAATATAAAAAGTCCAATACAACACCTCAATGAGGACCTTTATCAAAATATCTCTTTTGTCTCTGTACATCTTGTCAACAAGAAGGAAACATTATGAGCTTTGCCAGTGGAAATGTGAAACAGAACTGTTCTATGTATAGGTGTATCGAATAACCTGGAACTGTGGTGGAAATAGCAACGCAATCCTTGCCATTGTAGGGTGGATTCATACAATTTGACAACTTTATCTCTGCAACACAAATGCCGTGTTGTGTTTTTACATATCCTCATGTTTTTTCCTTCTTAATATTTACAGAAGTCTAGTAAGATGTGTAGATGTCATTTGTATCAAGCATAAATCTAGCAAATAAAACAGGCAATTAATATTCTCCCTTCATCCCACTGGACTCCAGTGACAATGTATTTTTACATTGTAAAGCACACTTGGCGTTAATACTTTTAGAGCTAGTTTTAGGAAGTTAAACAGATCATAAATCACTTTTACGGGGTGTGGTGTGGTGGTCTGGCTGTGCCTCCTCTTGGTCCCTGGGTGTGTGTGTTTCCCTGTGGCTCTCTGGGTGATGCCTCCTGGGTGTTCCTGCTGCCTGGGCGGGACGGACGCTCGGCCAGCGGGCCCCTGCTCAGTCGTCTTAGCTGCTCCGGGCTTCGGTGTCAGTCACTCATGCATGTTAGTTCAGGGTGTATGAATGCCTGTCGTGTCCCATTGTTGAGTACTGATGGGACCCGCCAGAAATCACTCTTCAGGCTTCACACCAAATTCATGCTCTCTATGCATTCTTACATTTCACCATCGCCCCTTGGTGCCCAACTTTATTTATTTACTTATTATTGTCATTATTATCATTATTATTGTATTATCTTTTCTGTATTCTCCTTATTTCGGGGATATTGGTTGCTAGGAATAATGCATCTCACATTCTTGATTTCTAATGACACTGCATGTTTGTACCATTCCTACCCACTAAAGAAAAAGCAATGAAAAAAAAAGAAAAACGGCTGGCACTCGATGAGTTAATGATTATGTAGTGTGTCCAATTACTTGTTCTTAATTGCAGGATGAGGACTCTCCATACAGCTGTGATGAAGACCACAAGCCTTCTACCAGCAACAGGCAACAGAGTCAGAAGTTCACAAAGTTTGATCCTTCCAAGAAACAGAGTGCTTCACGCAGGGAGCAGGACAAGGCTGATTCCAGCTCCGACGAAAGTGCCTCTGATGAAGAGTCCAAAGACCCCTCTTTCACCAACAAAAATTATTGTTACGTCTGTGGGTGTGCTCAAACTAAAATTTCTCGTCACCTTTTAACTCACAGACATGAAGAACCAGATATAGCCGCTGTGTTACGAGTACGCAAGAACTCCAAAGAACGAAAAGCGCTGCTGCAGAAATTGAGAGACAGAGGAAATATCCAACATAACCGAGAGGTGTTGAAGACTCATTGTGGAGAATTGAAAGTGAGAAGAAGAAACTCAAACGTGCCCATCACTGCTAGAACATTTGCATCCTGTATATACTGTAAAAGCATGTACGTCCGTAAGGACATGTGGCGACATGTGCAAAAGTGTTCTGCCAAGAAACTGTCTGAACCTCATACAGACAGGAGAAAAGTCATGAAATTGCTGGCTGCTGCAGAGTCGACAGACCCCCAAAACCTCTCAGCAAATGTGACGAGAATGTTAAACACACTGAAGAAAGATGAGGTTTCATTTGAAGTCTGGAACGATTCCTTTTTACTGCAGCTGGCACAGTGTTTGTACCCTATGAGTGAGAGAAAAGAGAGCACAGTGGAAGACATCAGACAGAGGCTGAGGCAAATGGGCCGACTCCTGTTAGCACTGAAGAAAAAGTCCATATGTAGCTTTGAAGATGCCATCAAACCCCAGAACTTTAGCATAGTTGTTGAAGCTGTGAGAGAGCTCACTGGCTTCAACGAAGAGACAAAGTCCTACGACAGACCAGGTGTGATGAAGAAATTAGGAAACTCACTGAAGAGAATTGGTGACATTAACTTTGCCAGGGCTTGGAAAGAAGATGCAGATACAGAGACGATACGTGAAGCAGAGATATTTATGAAGTTGTGTGAAGAAGAATGGGGCGGCATCGCTCCATCAAAATCCATAGGAAACAACCTGCCAAAATCCAAAGTAAAGACGATGCCAACCATACCGTTCATACACGACGTGCAGCTTTTCTATCACTGCTTGGAGGAGACGGCAGCCAATGCAACACAAAGTCTGACGCTGTACGAGTGCTCTCCAGTCTACATGGCTCTCCTCAGAGTGACTGTTGCACAAGTGGCAGTCTTAAACAAAGATATGAGCGAAGTGTCTAAAGTAACGCTCAAGTCCTTCCAGGAACGCAGCAAGACTCTGCTCCAAGAAGACGCTGCTGTCAGCCAGTCACAGCTGGAACAAATTCTGTCTAAGCACACCATGAAGATCGACCTTGTGAGCGACAGTCATCAGAAGGTTGGTGTTACATTAACCACTAAACTGCTGACTGCACTGACACTGCTTGTTAACAAGAGAGACACATGTGGTGTGCATAAAGATAACCCTTTCCTGTTTGGAAGTCCTGACACCCCATGTACCAGCTTCTGCAGTGGACAGCAGTGCACAAGGATTTTCATAGGTCGCTGTGGTGCAAAGAATACAGCGAGCATTCGATCCGCCTTTTTTCATAAGCACATTTTAAGATTTTTCCAGATTCTCAGCCTCACCGATGATGAGCTTGGTGAGCTGGCTAAAGTGTTAGGATGCAACATTCAGACTGACAGAGGGTATTACCAGAGGCCAGAGGCAGCTGTGGACCTTGCAAAAATCTTCATGCTCTTATCAGCAATGGAGAATGGATCTTTTGACAGATTTGAAGGGAAATCTTTTGAGGAAACTGAGATTCCAGGTATGTGTCCAGTTCAGTGCTTAAAGCTTTTCACAAAACTTTGTGTTGTGTTGCTCACAAAAAGCAACAAACATGTTGACTGTGTTTATCTCCTTAAAACATTTGCAGAGCCACTTCCTCTTTCAAACGATAATTAAAAACAATTGTTTTTTCAGTCCTTTAATCAATATCTTGATATTGATAAACCATTTCACTGTGTTCTTTTTGTACTCGAAATGTGTCCATATCTTGCTTTTATTTTGAAGATGAATTGGAGCCAGATGTGGAGCCAGTGGTGGAGCCAGAGGTGGAGCAGAAAAACCCTGAACACAGTGATGCAGAGGAGGACATTGAAGAATCAGAAAGGTTTTGTCTCCTGAGAGGTACAGAGCAGAGACAAACTATACTACTACCCGTTGATCTGTGCTGTGTTGTCTTTCACAGACATTTTTCTATGCAGACATTTTCAGTGGCTTTGAAGCTGGCGATAACATCCGTGACCGACTGCAGTTTGATCTGTCAGAGGTCAAACATTTATATAAACAAGATGTTATGATGCCCATCTTCATTTTTTCACCTTCAAAATGTTGACAGAGCAACAGATTTTAGTGTGAATCCGAGCAGTGTTGACAGCTTAATGAGTCAGGTGACTTGGTCTCAGATATTTGGTTTTATTGACTCTTAAAATCTGTTTATTCTGTTATCCACAGGGTTGAAATGATTGACCTTAAATCAGCTAAATTAACATCTCCAACATGTGTTTTGAATCGTGTTTTGGGAGCTACATTTACAGATACATTTACACATTTCTAAAATCTAATAAAAGCTCTTTCTTCTATCATTAAATAAACTGTATAGAGCCCTATTGTGAAATGTGAGTTTTATTTTCTGTTTAAATGTACAGAATGGGTCCCAAAGCATTTAGCAGGATCTAGTACCAGTGTCTGTTTTGTCTGCTCTGGGCTACTGTAGAAACATGGTGACCTGCTCCCTGTGCACTGTAGATATAAAGGTTCATTCTAATGTAACAGAAACACAACAGTTCTCATGTGATTATACCCTAAAGATAACATACTCATTTCTGCCAATACATGCCCATTTAAAATTAAGAAAATGTCACTAATTAATTCAGCATCCTCAATAACCCCCAAAACAACTCTAATATTGTACAAAAAATCTACCAGCTGTTGAAATATTTCCCATACGAGTGGTTATGCTAATTATATAAATTTCCCATCATATGGAAGTCAATGTCCATCATTTTCTCAATGCTGGGGATCCATATTGTACATTTCAAACATAAACCTTGGTGTAAGTCTCTCTCATGTTGTATCTGCATCTCCTCTAGGTATTCCCTTCACGAAAGGCTACTTTTCTGTAATAAAGAGGAGGATATATCGAGCCCGAAACAAGAAGCGAGAGAGTAAGAACAAGGCATCTGAGCTGGATGATGAGGAAAATGAAGAGGTGAACACAGAGAAGGAAATGCCTGAGAGCAGCGCTGCCATCACACCAGAGGAAACTGTGTCTCATAGCAATGTGGACAGTGCAAACATTTCCTTCAGTGATGACGATGAGGACATGAATGTGGACTTCGACATGGACACCGACGAGGACGATGTCAGAAATGAGGAAAATAATGAAGACGCATCCAGTGCAGCAATGCCTTTGATAACAGATGTGACAAAGCAAAGCAGCAATAACAGCGATGCTACGGAGAGCGACAGCTCACCTAACAAGCTCTGCAGTGTGGCAGACCTCGACGAGACCACAGACATGGATCCAGTGGGCAGCGTGGAGAAAGGAGGGGAGCAGGAAAACTGTATGGATGTGGACAGCAGGGGTTCCTCTGGCTCCTTAAACACAGGTGAAATTAACGTGGCTCCATGAATGACTGTATAGATTGACATGGTAAGAACTGCATTACAAAACATTTTACACCTATGTTTAATTTAATTTATGTAGAACAGAAGAACAAAGTGTCAGCTGCAGTGACCAGAATGAAAGAAGTGAAGATTTTAATCCCAAAACTGGACCGTGTGAGTATCCACTTTCTTTCCATTGTCTCTCATTATGATGACATGAGCATGTCCTTTTCCAGCTGTAGATTTCTTACTTCAGGATTTTGATCCTACACAGATAAAAATTACAGATGATGACAACATTTGATTTTCCATTTGAACATAAAGTGTTATCATATGCTGAGACAGTGACTGTTTTTTGTTTTTTTGGGTTTTTTTTGTCCTAGGAGAGGGTTTCTCAGTTATTATCTGGATGCAGCTCTGTCAAGTCCCCAGAGAAAGATCAGCCCACCCAAGATGGCACCAACCAGCATCTAAAGACCTCTGCATCCACAAACACCACAAATGAGCCTAACTATGCAAAGGTAAAGGATCCTCAAGCACTGCATTTAAAAAAATGATGTGTCACCACTAAGATGAGGACAAACATTTAATTTTTAAGACTTAATCAGAGCTGGAAAGAGCAGGTCAAATGTTGCATCGTTTCCTCCATCCAGTGAAGACTTTTAAGATTTATCTGCAGTTTCAAAGTTGGCACATTGCTGAGTAAAATTGATAAATATATAATGCAACATTTTAATGTAATGTACTTTTACAAAGTATACTGTGTAACATTAGTAGTAGTAATAATAATAATAATAGCTTGGATTTATATAGTGCCTTTCACAAACCGGAGGATGATTTACTTACTTGGTTTACTAAATTCATCAAGCAGGACAGTATTTTTGCTCTCTTGCCTTGTCCTTTCCTTATGTGGACGAATGTGATCATTCACAAAAAGTAACAAAAACAAATTTTTAATTTCCTCTTTTAGTACCATGGATAGAGCCACTCAGACAGGCATTTCAAAACAACATTTATAAACTTATATAACTAAAAAATATTTAACACAAAATTATCACAAATGACACTGTCAACATGAAAACGAAGAGGCCCACACGTCAGACCAAGAAAACAGTTTTGATGTCTGTCTGACGTCGCCCAACAAGCAAAGATGAATCAAACAATCCACTTTCTCTGTCTTCTGTGTCTCTTGCCAGGCGACGCAGATGAACTGCTCCCACTGTAAGAAGAGCATGTTGAAGGGCCAAACTGCTTACCAGAAGAAGGGATACACGGACGTCTTCTGCTCCAAAGACTGCCTTTTCCAGATGTTTCCCATCAACAAACCGGTCACCAGGACATGTCACTACTGCCACAAGTGGGTCTGAAGATCATAACTTCATTTCAAAGCAGTAACTCTGTATTAGTTGATGAATTTGAATCTCTTTGTTCTGTCAGGGTGATATCACAGCCTCTGGACCTCATCATGGCTGCAGTGGACGTAAAGGGAACTATGAAGGACTTCTGCAGTCCTGCCTGTCTCATATCTTTTAAGTCCAACACTGTGTCCAAACCAACATCACAACGGCTCTGCAGCATGTGCAACAAAACCTGCACTGTATGTAAAACATACAAACATTTCTTTTTCAACAAAACATGTTCATTTGAACTCTTGTCTCACTGCTCCCTCATCTGTATCTTCCACAGACTACTACTCTGAACGGGACTCTCCACACATTCTGCAGCAACTCCTGCCAAGAAGATTTCAGCAACGCACCCATCTGTGAGAACTGCAGCTCCACCTGCTGCAACAAACCACTGAACCTGAGGCTGGAGTGGGCTACCAAGACCATCTGCAGCCAGAAATGTCTGGACGAGTTCAAAGAGGTGCTGGAATATCAAAGCTATAGTCACTTACATTGTCAAAGACTGTAAACAATACAGTTTGGATAATGCAGCAGTTGCAAATTATGTCTATACATACAGTATATACATACATACAGGTCCAAACTACGTTTGTGACAAATAATTGAGCACTGCTTTAATAAATTCAGCAATATAAATGTGCTATTCTCAACAACAGAGCTCCTTATGTCACGTGACTTTCTTTGTTTACACCTCCATATTGGCAGGAAAATCTGCTTCACAATAAGTGGTGCTGGCAGTGAATTTACTCCATCAGAGTTTTAAATTGCAATATATGACTACACAAGTAAACTAGAGAGACTAAATATCTCTTACCCTTGAATCTTGAAAAGGTTTAATAGTTGCATATGTTTCAAAATCCCTTCTGATAACATGAATCATATTACTATTACAAGACCGGACATGTATAACGTGCATTGAGTTTCATCTGAAGGAAGACTGAAACAACTCTGCAGACAAACATTTTTACGTTGTGTTTGCTTGTTTCTGTGTGAGCAACAGGACGCACCACAAAATCCACACCATAATATCTTGGTCTAATGTGCATTTAATAAAGGTACAACAGCTCAGAATCGTAATAAAAGCATGTAAAATAAATCAGATATAAAGTTTAGGGAACCTAATATAAAGTGGTCGCTGCTGGTTCCCACCACTCTGTTTTCTCATGATCGCTTCCTGCTTGCTTTATGGCAGTTATCATCTCTGTCTTCGTTCAGGATCTTTAGTAATCCAGTAAAATGATCTTTTCTTTGCTCGTCCTCAGCTGTTCTGGCATCCCGGAGCACAACAGCTATCCACCATATCTCTGAGCAATGTTTATAGGTGTTTAGCTGCAAGCAGCGACATCCCTGGCAGTAGTTTAAACAGAGCACCTTACTGCCAACATGGTGGTGTTTTGGTTTTGACAGTTGCATACTGGGATTATGTGATGTCCCCTGCCAGGGCTCTATGTGTTGTAATGGATTACACTTGATGTGTAATCGAGTGTGTTATTGTTTAATTAATGTTGCTTTGTCTTATGAAAAACCTGTCATTTATTTATAGAGAAATTTATAGATTTTTTTTATTTCAATTTCATTTATAGAAGCCTTCTCTGTCCATTTACTTCACTGTTAATTATATCTATGCTCCGATCGATTTGTTAACTGACCAAACTGTGTCAACACCTTACGTAAAGAGGTTTGATGCACCATATGTTTGGAAAAAAAATAATGGCACCAAAAATTGTATTCATATTTTAGAGCTCCCCCTAAATTTCTCAAGTGAGGCTTTGAGTTACAAACATGTTGAACAGCAACATAAACCGTGTATGTCTGAAGGAAGTGGATCATCGTGCAGACAGTCTCTGTTGCAATGATTCATTTTGAAAGAGTCATGGTCACTTAGGAAAGCCCAACTGCTTAATTGTGTAATATAATCACAGTGACAGACTTGGTCTGGTCTCTGTTTATGTCTGTCAGAATGAAAGCACACTGTTGTCTGAAATATCACTGTATGCTGTAGCTTTCAGATCGGACCCAGAGCAAGGCACTGAGATTCTTTTGCTGAATGAGGTCATTATTCTGCAGTGTCCCTGACATGCTTTTCCCTCTGTTACTGTGCAGAAATTTGAAATGCCCCACCCGTGCACCATGTGCCAAACTTCACTACAGATTCCAGACATGGTTGATTTGAAAAGCAGCGAAAACATGGTGGAGCTCTTCTGCAGCAACCTCTGTGTGACATCATACATGCTGCGCCCTGCAACCTGTAAAGGTACTGGACACAACGATTCACATACTGCATACATAGAGTATAGATACTGTAGTATGTATGTAGAAACACAACGATGCTGACCGAAGAGTTCAAACCTGGACTCGTCCATCCAGACTATGTTTGCAGGCCTCAGTAGTGACTTCTTCTCCCTTAAATCCTTGTTCCTTCAGTCTGCTTCGAGAGACTTTCTCAGATTCTGATCTAGAAGCATTCATTTGGGCCTGAAGATCAGTAGATCTGCTGCAGTTAGCTTTCATTTTAGGCCTCTTCCTTGACATATTTTGTCAGTACCAGTCCCTACAATCTTTTTTTTTTTTTACTTTGTCTGCATTGGTTCTCACTGTTAAACAAACACCACAAACAGTGTCACTCTTTTATGAGATTATGCATATTTTAATCTTGCCGCAAAATCTAGTAATATTTGGTATGTGTGTGTGACCATCACCGGCCCTCCCTGGTAACTAATGGCGCTTTTCCACTACACAGTAACAGCACGGCATGGCATGGCACGGTACGGCACGGTTTTGTTGCTTTTCCATTACAACTGAGTACCTCCTCGGCGTGGGTGGGGTCGTTAAACGGCAGCGCGAAACTGCCGTAACTTCATTTGCATGCAACACAGAAAACCGGGAAGAAGAAGAAGAACAACAACACAAACAATGGAGGACAAGGAAGCAATCATGTATTTGTTGCCAGTTTTAAAAATGGCGGAGTCGAGTTATGTTTGGCTTTTACAGTCCAAACAGACGTCCCGCATCCAATGACGCATCCAATGACACTTCCAATGACGACACTCGTTGGCCAATCAGTGGAAGGCAGTTGGCTGACGTTGTGTTTTAGTATCACTTCGGCTCGCTTGGAACCAGGGCTGAGGAGGTACGAAAAAAGTACCTAGTACCAGGTACCAGGTACTAGTGGAAAAGCACCACAACTGTGTAGAGCCGTGCTGTACCGTACCGTGCCTGTGGAAAAGCGCCATAAGCTATCAATCTTTATTGGAATTTCCTATAATAAGCCAGAGAGGGAAGTGCTGCACCTCAGTGACAAGAGGTGGAAACAAATGACAGACAGAGAGATGAAACAAAAAAGGGGAGGGTACAGGCAGGCAGTGCTATTAGAATGAAAGAGTGTAAGCTGCTGTGTCATTCCTAACACCTTCATCCCAATACCCTACGGTATTGAACACCAGAGTTGTGGAAGTCCTGACAGTATAGAGTGGGCTGCTGGCGAACACAATTGAGAGAGGTAAGTGTAGAAGGCATGATTTTAGTGAGAAGTCAGATGAGTGACTCACATTCACATTCTTGTTGTTCACATCAGTACTCAACAATGTGACTCGAAAGGATTTGGTAAGCTCTGGATAAAGCATGCATGTGTGAACCTGCACAGCCTGGCCGGACGCCCCTCACAATCTAGGGAAGGCCAATCCCAGAGAGCTACCAGGGCCACCAAGAACAGCACAGATCCAGCGACCACGAGGAGGCAGAAACCACCACCCCAGAGGCAACCAGGACAGGCCCAAGGGGCCAGGGACACAAGGGCCCACCCATCCCCATTGACCCCTGCCGACCATACCGACTGATAGCCGCACCCCTCCAAAACCAAGCCACCGTTCACCACTAGCCCGCGACACCGCGGCCACCAGGCCAGCAAATCCAGCCCCACGACACCTCAAGGGCCACAGGATTGGGGGGCCCGCCAGAAATACAAATAAATATAAATAAATAAAAAAAATCCCAGGGCCCCACAGCCATAGTAACCTGGAGGTTAATCCGTTGCAGCTAGGGCTGGGTATCAATTCAGATTTTCCCGATAAATTTGATTCCTGTTGCATATTTTGCATACTACTTGTTTTTTGTGCAACTCGTCATTTTCTTCCAACTTCTTAAATGTGAAATGCATCCAAACATCAGTTTTTAAACTCGTCGGTGGTGCCTGGAGAGGTGGACTCGCTTCCGCCATGTTTGTTTGACTGCTGGCAGTAACATCTCACGAGATCTTGTTCCTTGGAAAGAGGTGCAAAGCAGCACTAAACGCTGACCACACGAGGCTTCTTCTTCTTGTTCTTCTTTGGTTTCGGCAGACGTATGGCGATTGCCTTCATGCAAGACTGGCAGGCAGGTTTATACTTGCTGCTTTTCCTATGGCGTGTAGGGAATAAGGGGACCCAGGAGCGGATGCAGTTCAGGTGAGTACAAAGGTTTATTATACAAAAAAGCTGGTGATGGTTTCAAAAAAGTCCACAAGTGAGGGGAAGACACGAGGGTGAGTGCTGGGCTGTGAGGGCGACGGGAGGCACTGGAAAAAACAGGATAAGAGAGACACGGGTGAGTAAACATTCACTGGAGGGTGTACGAGAAAGACTTACAATCTGTGAAGCGAAAAGCCAAGCTGCTACCACGGAGGATAACTGGATACTCTGGCGCTGAGGAGTGTCACTGCAGGTCTAAGTAGCCAGTCTGATGATCCAATCTGGTGCAGGTGTGTTCAATTACTCCTCAGCGCCGTGGGGGAAGGGAGCCACCGGGAACAAAAAACACACAAGTGAGAACCAGAAAACAACTCCAGAAAATAAACCACCAAAATAAAAGCACAAAAACACAAACCACCACAGTACCCCCCCTTAACGAGCGCCTCCTGGCGCTCTACCGGGCTTGTCCGGGTGGGACGCGTAGAAGTCCCGTAGCAGGTCGTGGTCCAGGATGAGGGCCCTGGAGACCCAAGAGCGCTCCTCCGGGCCGTACCCCTCCCAGTCCACAAGGTACTGGAAACCCCTACCCCGGGGGCGGACATCCAGAATAAGGCTGGGTGGCCGTCGATGAGCCGGGGGGAAGGAGGGGCGATGGCAGGAGGGGATAGGTCACTGGAATGGACGGGTTTCAGGAGGGACACATGGAAGGAGGGATGAATTTTCATGGATCCGGCAAGTTGGAGTTTAACCACTGAAGGATTGATGACTTTGAGGATTTTGAAGGGACCAATAAAACGGGGGGAGAGCTTGCGTGACTCGATCTCCAGGGGGAGATCGCGGAAGGACAACCACACCATTTGGCCGGGGTGGTACTCAGGGGCAGGGGAACGGTGAGAGTCGGCGAGCCGCTTGTTTCTCTCCGCTGAGGGGAGGAGGGAAGCCCTGGCAGACCTCCAAACGCCTCGAACCCGGCGGAGATGTTCATTAACAGAGGGCACCACCACGGCCGCCTCCTGTTCAGGGAAAAGGGGTGGGTTGGTAGCTCAAGCAACACATGAAGGGGGACATACCTGTGGCTGAGCTGGTGAGGGAGTTGTGGGCATATTCGATCCACGGGAGGTGCGAGCTCCAGGATGCCGGATGGTGCACCGCGACGCAGCGTAAAGCTGACTCTAGGTTCTGGTTGGCTCGTTCTGTCTGGCCGTTAGTCTGGGGGTGGTAACCCGAAGAAAGACTCGCTGTGGCGCCCACTGCCTTACAAAACTCTGTCCAAACCTGGGAAGAAAACTGGGGACCTCGGTCCGAGACAATGTCAGAGGGAATCCCGTGAAGGCGAAAGACATGCGTCACCAAGAGGCGGGCAGTCTCCAGGGACGAGGGTAGCTTGGGGAGGGGCACATAGTGGACAGACTTCGAAAAACGATCAATGATAGTGAGGATGACTGTGTTACCTTCTGATGGAGGCAAACCGGTGATAAAGTCCAAGGTGATGTGGGACCAGGGCCGGGTAGGAATGGGCAGGGGGCGCAGCAAACCAGCAGGGGGTTGATGAGAAGCTTTACCCCGGGCGCAGATGGAGCAGGCAGCAACAAAACTGCGGGTGTCCTGGGACATCGTGGGCCACCAGAAGGTCTGACGGAGGAACTGGAGGGTACGGTGAAAACCAGGGTGACAGGTGAGTTTTGAGGAGTGAGCCCACTGAAGAACTTGGGTACGGGCTGCATCCGGGACAAACTTCCGGTCTGGGGGACCTGTGCCGGGATCAGGTTGATGGATCTGGGCCTCCCGGAACACAGACTCGATTTCCCAGGTGGCCATGCTCACAACGCAGTCGGGAAGAAGGATGAGGTCTGGGGCTTCACGGTCGGAGGGGGCGGCGTGAATACGGGACAGAGCGTCCGGTTTGGTGTTAAGAGAGGCTGGGCGGTAAGACAGGGAAAGGTTGAAACGGCTCAGATAAAGTGCCCATCTGGCCTGGCGGGGATTCAGCCTCTTTGCTGAGCAGAGATAAGCGAGGTTCTTGTGATCAGTCCAGATTAAAAAGGGGACCGTCGTGCCCTCCAGCCAGTGCCTCCACTCTTGAAGAGCCCAAATCACAGCTAGCAACTCACGTTTTCCAACATCATAATTTCTTTCGGCCTGAAAGAGGGGATGGAGCTTGTTGGTCTAGGGGTCCCGCTGGGACAACACTGCTCCTGCACCAGTGTCGGAGGCGTCCACCTCGACAACAAACTGGAGAGAGGGGTCGGGGTGCTTGAGAATGGGGGCAGTAGTAAAAAACTCCTTCAAGCGAGAGAAGGCCTGATCCGTTTCGGGGGTCCACAGGTAAGGAGCACTGGGGGATGTGAGTCTAGTGAGGGGAGCCGCTACTTTACTGTAGTCCCGTATGAACCTCCGGTAAAAGTTGGCAAAGCCCAGGAAGTGCTGGAGCTCTTTTCGGGTGGCGGGAGTTGGCCAGCTGGCCACGGCCTGAATCTTGGCCGGATCAGGTTGTAGCTGCCCCTTAGCGATTATGTATCCCAGGAAACTGACAGAGGAGGCGTGAAATTCACATTTTTCGGGTTTGACATAGAGTTTATTCTCGAGTAGTCTCTGGAGGACCAAACAGACATGCTGTTGGTGTTCTTCGAGGGAGCGAGAAAAAATCAAAATATCGTCAAGGTAGACAAAGACAAACCGGTGGAGCATGTCACGAAGCACGTCGTTGATGAAAGCCTGGAAGACGGCAGGGGCGTTAGTGAGCCCGAAGGGCATAACCAGGTATTCGAAATGGCCAAGGGGGGTGTTAAACGCCGTTTTCCATTCATCCCCTTCTCTTATCCGGATGAGGTGGTAGGCATTCCGGAGATCCAGATTAGTGAACACGATGGCTCGAACAGAGGGGCTCGAAAGATGGGTCGATGAGAGGGAGAGGGTACTTATTTTTTGTGGTGATCTCATTTAAACCACGGAAGTCAATGCAGGGGTGGAGAGAGGAATCTTTCTTCTTGACAAAGAAAAACCCCGCAGCCAGAGGAGAGGAGGAGGGCCGAATGTGTCCAGCTGCCAGTGAGTCCTGGATGTATGTCTCCAGGGCCTCTTTCTCAGGACGGGAGATGTTGTACAGGCGGCTAGAGGGAAGCGCCGCCCCCGGAAGGAGATCTATGGCAGAATCGTAGGGGTGGTGGGGAGGGAGAGTGAAGGCCAGCTCCTTACTGAACACGGGGGCCAAGTCGTGGTATTCAGGTGGGACCGGTGAGAGATCGGGCAGAGGAGGTGACACTGGAATATGCCGCTGAGGTGGATGGGCTGACCGTAGACAGTGGGTATGGCAGTGGGGGCTCCAGTTGACGACACAGGATGCTTTCCAGTCGATCTGTGGGTTGTGAAGAGAGAGCCAGGGGAGACCCAACACCAGAGGGGCGTGAGGCGAAGGAATAACGTATAATTGAAGGGTCTCACGGTGATTACCAGATATAATGAGGGTTACTGGGGGAGTGCGAAACTTAACCAAGGAGATTAGCCTGCCGTCGAGGGCTGTAACTTTCTTAGGGGGTAGGTAGCGGCTCGAGGGGAATATTCAACTGGGCGGCCAGCTCGTCAGTGAGGAAACTGTCATCAGCACCGGAGTCAATAAGGGCACGAAGGGGGAGCGAATCCCCTCCCCAGAGAAGACAGGAGGACAGCAGGAGTCTAGCTGGGGACTTGGGAACGATGGAAGTGTGACTCACCAGGACGTCCCCTCCCACTGGTGAGTCTTCTCTTTTGGCATCTGGGGACAGGAGGACAGGAAGTGACCTGCCTGGCCGCAGTAGATACAGAGCCGCAGGTTGATGCGACGCTGTCTTTCACTGGGGAGGAGACGGGCGCGACCCAGCTGCATGGGCTCCTCAGAGGAAGGGTTGGAGGGTCGGGGAACTGGTGTAACAACAGGAGGAGCAGGAAGTGCCAGGTGTGTAGAGGCGAGGAGAGGGGGTTGTAGACTAGGGGGACGGGACTGGAGCTTCTCCCTCTGCCTCTCCCTAAGTCTGTTATCTAGGCGAATGGCCATGGAGATAGCGGACTCCAACGTGTCCGGCTCTTCAAGGGAGGCCAACTCGTCCTTAAGCTGTTCAGACAGGTTAGTCAGAAAAACCCCTTTTAACTCGCGTTCCCCCCACCCGCTCTCAGCTGCCACTACTCTAAAATCGATGGAAAAGTCAGCAACCAATCTATTACCCTGGGAGATAGTGAGCAGTCTCTTAACGGAATCCTGAGCCTGCCAGGGGTGGTCAAAAATTCTACACAATTCACTGGAGAAGTTAGCAAAGGAGGACAACACAGGGGACCGCTGCTCCCAGAGAGCTGTAACCCAATCTGCGGCTCTACCTCGCAGTAGATTGATACAATAAGCTATCTGGGACCTGTCAGAGGGGTAACTCAGGGGCTGCTGATCAAAAACCAGAGAGCAACGGAGGACGAACTTATTAGCCTCCCCGTCCTCACCAGAGAATGGCTCGGGGGCTGGAACGAAAGGCTCTTTAAAATGGGCGCCAGGGGGAACCACAGGAGCGGGCAGAAGAGGGGCAGTGCTCGCCGGCAGGGACGTAGCTGAGTTGTTCTCTGGGGGAAAACCCTGATTGGCGAGGGAGGAGACCTGTCAAGAGAGGGCTTGAACGGCTTCCAAAACGCCTTTTAACATGTCCTCATGTTGACCAAGCAGGGCTCCCTGCCGGGAGAGGGCCGTCCTGATGTGATCCGGATCCGCTGGGTCCATGCTTTGGCCAGAGTATTCTATGGCGTGTAGGAAATAAGGGGACCCAGGAGCGGATGCAGTTCAGGTGAGTACAAAGGTTTATTATACAAAAAAGCTGGTGATGGTTTCAAAAAAGTCCACAAGTGAGGGGAAGACACGAGGGTGGGTGCTGGGCTGTGAGGGCGACGGGAGGCACTGGAAAAAACAGGAGAAGAGAGACACGGGTGAGTAAACATTCACTGGAGGGTGTACGAGAAAGACTTACAATCTGTGAAGCGAAAAGCCAAGCTGCTACCACGGAGGATAACTGGATACTCTGGCGCTGAGGAGTGTCACTGCAGGTCTTAAGTAGCCAGTCTGATGAACCAATCTGGTGCAGGTGTGTTCAATTACTCCTCAGCGCCGTGGGGCAAGGGAGCCACCGGGAACAAAAACCACACAAGTGAGAACCAGAAAACACAACTCCAGAAAATAAACCACCAAAATAAAAGCACAAAAACACAAACCACCACATCTCCGCACGTCCAATGAAGGAAAAAAATAGAAAAAAATATGCAAGTTAAAAGATCGATCTTTGGATTTTATGAATCGATTATCAACCATTTAATTGGAGATCGATTAAAATCGACTGTATGTTGTTTTTTTTTTAACCCAGCCCTAGTCGCAGCCCCAAGACCCAAGAGGGCCGGGTCCCACCAGAAGCGCCAGTATGTTAAGCCAGTGATCCCAACCTATTAATGAGCTTCCCCGGTTCCAGACGAGGAAGCCTATCTCCTACACTGTGTTGGATTGCCACCCTGTGTGTAATGTGGTGCGTTCAAAGATGGAGGGACAGGAGAGGCTGCAGGTGGGAGAGCAGAGGGCTGCAGAGGCTGGGTACTCACAGGCTGCTGTGGTAAGCAGGTAGGAGAGGGGGAGAACACAGTGCCCTGGAGCACTGCACTTCAGCCCACCACAACGTCCACCGTACTCACCCCCAGGGCCTTGAGTGTTGTGTCCCTCTATGTGCCTAAAAGTAACTATGTACAGTGAGGTGCACATTAAGAGTCAATCTGGTGTGGACCCGGCCCATGGAAATGGGCATAGGCCCTAAAGCATGGGGCCTGAAGGACCAAGAGGCGATGGAGCCAGGGAGAGCCCACACAAACTAGCAGGCCCCACCAACACCATGACCCCCAGGAGCCGCAGCCCCAGAGCAGTGCCCCACCAGCCATGTGGACCCGCCTCAAGCCATCCGCACACAGCAACTAGGGGTGCAATGACCAGCCAACAAGTATCAACAATGGAACCTGCCGCCGACATTCCCCAGTGATGCCACCACCCGCACTCCACCGGGTGGAAACCAGATGCGCAAGCTAGCCCAACCACCACAGCAGCAACGGGAGCCCGGCACCCGAGCGACCCAGTGCCCGAGTGACCCACCCCACGGCGTGCCCAGGCGGCGCAGAAACACCAGAACCCCAAGCACCAAGTCAGAACCCAAACCACCACCCCCAAAAACAACATGTCATCCCCCAGTGTAAGCTATCAACAAAGCAGCCAAGCCACTCCTTGAATGAAGCAATTAACAACATCAACCAGTCAATATTCCCCAGCAACCAGCACAACATCAGTGGCACACCAGACACCCGAAGGATGCAGTCCCCGCCCACCACAGAATACCGCACACAAAACACTGAGTAATCTGGAAGGGACAAAACTGAAAACCAGCACTGACTGCTGGTGACTTTAGAGCCCTAGACAGCACTGCATTAAAAAAACTGACATGACTGCATCAAGGATGCCAACTAAGTGGGCTTAGGAAAACTTCAGAGGACCTTTTTCTGTATATTCTGTTCCTCGCAGCGTCTCTAAATGTAAGTTAAAATTGTACCATGATAAGAAAAAAAGCCATACAACAACGTCCAGAAACACAGCAGCCTTCTCTGGGCTAATGCTCCTCTGAGATGGACTGAGACAAAGTGGAAAAGTATTCTGTGGTCTGACGAGTCCACATTTCATGGAGATGCAAAATTACTCACAGGTTGCGGGAGACTGTGATGAGCGCTGCGGAAGAGTTAAATATCTTGTCTTTGTGGTGTATTTAATAAGATAAAGGTCAAACCAATTTTCAAATCATTGCATTTGTTATTGTTTATTTAAGTTTTTCAAACGCCCCAACTAAATATTGGGGCATTACAGTAAAATGTCAGTGGTTTGGTGAGTTTATGTACCGTTCCCATAATCACATTTCTGATTTCTGCCTTCAGGAAAGAAACACGCAGAGCCGATGAAGAGAAAAAGCAAACCATTAATACAAATAGTCAAAGCTGTGAGTATTTCATAAAATGGATTTACTGAAATGGCAGTAAAAATATGAAGATATGAATGAGGGCTCCATAAAGCAGCCAGTCTTTGTTTACTTGTTGTCTTTTGTAGGCATGTTTTAAACGAAGCTGTCTTCTGTGTTTTTACTTGACAGCAGTTTACATACACTTGTAAAGAACATAATGTCATGGCTCTCTTGAGTTTCCAGTTTTTTCTACAACTCTGATTTTTCTCTGATAGAGTGATTAGAACAGATACTTCTTTGTTACCAAAAACATTCCTGAAGTTTGGTTCTTTTATGACTTTATGGGTCAACTGAAAATGTGACCAAATCTGCTTCGTCAAAAATATACATACAGCAATGCTAATATTTGGTTACTTGGCCATTTTCACTTCAATTAGGTGCTTTTGGTAGCCATCCACAAGCTTCTGGTTGAATCTTTGACCACTCCTCTTGGCAGAATTAGTGCAGTTCAGTTAAATTTGTTGACTTTCTGACATGGACTTGTTTCTTCAGCATTGTCCACATGTTCTTAATGGGGTTTAAGTCAGGACTTTTGTAAAACCTTAATTCTAGCCTGATTTAGCCATTCCATTACCACTTTTCATGTGTGTTTGGGGTCATTGTCCTGTTGGAACACCCAACTGCACCCAAGACCTAACCTTCAGGCTGATGATTTTAGGTTATCTTGAAGAATTTGAAGGTAAACCTCCTCCTTCATTATCCCATTTACTCTCTGTAAAGCACCAGTTCCATTCCCCACAGCATAATATTACCACCACCGTGCTTGACGGTAGGCATGGTGTTAAAGGCCTCACCTTTTCTCCTCCAAACATATTGCTGGACATTGTGGCCAAACTGCTTGATTTTTGTTTGTTCTGACCACAGAACTTTCCTCCAGAAGGTCTTATCTTTGTCCATGTGATCAGCAGCAAACTTTAGTCCAGCCTTAAAGGGATACGCCACCCCCAGGCCAAATTCAGTGTCTCCCCACAGTCCCATAAATAAGTGTGTGAAAGCATTTTCCTGGCCACCCAGCCATTGTCCGAATCTATCAGAGCTGACCGCAGGTTGGTTCCGCGGCATAACTACATTCCTATGACCCCACAGAAATATTTCGGCCAAAGTGAATAAATGTACTCGATTTTCCCCCCTAATTACTTTCCGTGTACTGCACATTTACTTCTAGTGAATGGTGGTGCAGATCACAACGCAAAGGGCTTGTCTTGCTCATTTTCTTTTGGGAACTATTTTTCGGTGCGGAAAAACACAGCCGACGCACACCACGGAACGTCATTAGGAAACCCCCACCCCCCACTTCCCCCCACAACACTACGTAGCCTACCTGGGCCAGCCTACCATCTTCCTGCTACAAACTTGTGTGGTGGTCAGTGTGGATGCTTCAATAGTTACAGGTTTTTGTTTTACTGCAAAAATGGTGAATGCATGTATAGTTAGAGGCTGCGAAAACAAGCAGAAGAGATATGTACAAACAATGTTCCATCGAATTCCAAAAGATGAGCAACGAAGAAGTCTTTGGTTGGCTGCCCTCGGAATTGCTTCGACAACACCGGTGGAGAAAGTGAACGAGTACCGTGTTTGTGAGGAGCATTTCAAACCTGAAGATTATGACCAAATCATGATGCGCGCTTCGGGAAAGATGACGCTAAGACTGAAAAGTACTGCGGTCCCTTCTGTTTTCGAAACAGAGGCTGAGCGAACTGCATCCTCAATGGCTGTGAGTACCGCCTGCTGTCTTAGCCTAAAGTTAGCCTAAAAGTATGAAGTAAAATCAGACAGGGATGCATCGGCGCGTCTAGTGAGTGTTGTTATAGTGAATCAGTGATGTAATGAAGTTATAACAACACTGGACGCACCTTCTGATTTATGCAGTCCTACAAACGCGAAGTTTGTAGGACTGCATAAATCAGAAGGTGATTTATGCAGTCCTACAAGTGAGAGTATATTACAGCGATCTCTGGTTTTTTATGAACTTTCTGTGGACTCAGCTGAGCTAGAGAGCACATCATGGCGTCCGAGAGTGTCATGAAAAACCAGAGATCGCTGTAATATACTCTCACTGTGAAAAACCTCTAAAAACCATATGGTTATTCAAAGCATAGAAGATCAATCACTGCACACTGGTAGAATTGGCGGTTTCTGTCTTTTATTTTTTTATTCCAGTGAACAACGCGTTTCGCAGATTTGGTCACATTTTCAGTTGACCCATAATAAAGTCGTAAAAGAACCAAACTTCATGAATGTTTTTTGTGACAAAGAAGTATCTGCTCCAATCACTCTATCAGAGAAAAATCAGAGTTGTAGAAAAAACTGGAAACACAAGAGAGCCATGACATTATGTTCTTTACAAGTGTGTGTACACTTTTGACCATGACTGTAACTGTTTTAGATTCAAGCCCAGGGATGGCTTCTGATCACTGTACCATCGTCCCACAGCAGGAGGGAGGAAATGCTGCTTCTGCAGCTGCAGACGCCACACCAACACTCATCTTGGCAGACTCGTGCGTTTTTTGTTGCAAATGTGGAAAGAAGCTGCCTAAAGGAGAGACACTTCACCAGGCGAAGAGCTCACTGGAGGTCTTTTGCTCAGCCAAGTGCCTCTCAGAAAAACATCCCCACCAAGCCACCAAACGCTGCCATAACTGCTTCCAGTAAGTCCACAACATGCATGTCTACTGGCCACCAGTCCTCCTTTGTGTGACACGATCCATATTTTTGTTTGTACTAAATGTTTGAAATGTGTAACAGCAGTCCAAATCTCTAAATGGCTCACTGGAGCCATGACCAAATTGCATGAGGCTTTATTCTGTGATATTATGTTTTATGACATTATATATTACTTGCTTTTGCTCCTTTAAAGAGAGAACTAATCCAAAATGTTGGCAGTTACATTCACATTTGTTTTACAAACTGTTATTATAAATTTTCATAACCAAGCAACTATTTTTTAAGATTTTTAAAATGCACGCTTCCTTCTCAGTTTGCATTTCTTTGTCTGTGTTCATAAACTGAAAACCTTTAGGGATTTGTTGATGCAACAAAATAGGCATTGTGATCAAAAAATTCAGGAGACTTTAAGTTTTGAGGCCAAAGATCTCTGCCCCTTAAAGCCATCAGTGAACAACTGATCGAAGAGTCTCCAGACGGTGAATCTGATCTTGACCTCCTTCCTTCAGGGTCATAATGCGGCCTCATAACATGATCCTGGCTCCAGTGGATGATTCAGGAACTATGAAGGAATTGTGCAGCAACGCCTGCCTCGCTTCCGTCAACTCCAGGAGAACTGTGGCTGCCCCCAAACCCCCTCCTCCAGCTGCAGGACCGTTGTCACAGTGCAGGATCTGCTCCAAACTCTGCTATGTAAAGTCTTGATTTTGGCTTTTAGCTCTGTCAATGCTTTTAATATCATGAGAAGACCAACAGTGTCTGGTCTGTTGACACTTCCTTAACCAGACAAGCATGATAGGCAGAAAATATAGAATGCCAGTAGCCATATACTTTGAAATGATCAGAATTACCACAATACCATCAATCCACATGCTTTCTTTGTTATCCTCAGTGCAAATTAAAGCTGACCGTGGATGGCTGTATCCAGAGAATTTGCAGCGACGTCTGCTATACAAGCGCCCTCCGAATCAACAATTTGTCTACTTGTGACGTCTGCAGCTTCATCAGCCCTGACAAGCGGTTCATGCTGAGGGCAGAAGACGGCAGTAAAATCATCTGCACGGAAGAATGTCTGGTCAAGTACAAACAGGTGCAGAAATCTTGATCAAATGAAAAGCTTTCACTAATACTGCATATGATCATGCATAGTACTAAGCTATAAATACACAGTCCAAGCACTGTTTCAGTAGGAAAACTGTGGATCCCTGTACACCTCAGTTTGTGTGTACAGCAACCATTCTGCCCAAATGTCAGCTTTAGGCCAACTTTTATTTCCTTTGGACAGTGTACAAGTATAAAGTCCCTGCAATCTTACTATTGCCCAAACCAACAATGAGAGGGTATATGTATATGTAATTAGGGTATTATAAAAGCAATAAGCCACACAAGAGCCGTTGATCCTGCCCTGTGCCTCACAGTGCTTCTCTGCTGGTTTTCATCTCGTTACAGAAAATTGACACCCCGCGGCTATGTCCCATGTGCCAGACACCCCATCAGCTGTCAGACATGGTTGAAAATAAAAACAATGAGGGCAGTTTGGACTTCTTCTGTAGCAACAGATGTATGATGGTACACAAGGCTCAGCTTTCCACTGTGTCAGGTATTGATACCTCCTTCCTTCCTCTTTTACTCTCCACTGTCTTTATTTATTTATTGAGGACATGCTGCCAGGCTCCATCCGTTAGGTGTGGTGGAGAGGTTGTGGACGTGTTGCTCAGAATCAGCTTTGATGCAGCTCTTCGGCCCTTTGGGCACTTTCTCTTTGTCCACTTGCATATGTATTTTCTGTTGTCGTATGGAGTGTCTGGGTGTGTTTTTCATTGTTGTCACTCTGAACTAATGACATCTATTTCCTGAAGAGGGATCCCTCCTCTGTTGCTCTCCCACAGGTTTCTTCCACTTATTTTTCCTTGATAAAAGGGTTTTTCTGAGGAGTTTTTCATCAGTTGATGTGAGGGTCTTTTGTAAATAATCGTTTGTATAATCCTGTACAGATTATAAAGCCCTATGAGGATAATTTGTGATTCTGGGCTATACAAATATAATGGACTTAGGTCACATCTGGCTGTGTACTTGTCTGTGTGTTCCCATCTCTTCGTTGATTTATAACTCATTTTTTACGTCTTTATAGGACGGAACTGCCCATCACCTGAGGAGTGTGACGTTAAAGAAGTGAAACCGCTAACGTCACCCGAGGAGTGTGACGTTAAAGAAGTGAAACCGCTAACGTCACACGAGGAGTGTGACGTCAAAGAAGTGAAACCCTCGCTACAGAGTTTTGACTTTGTGAGTACTATGTGTAACAGTGTCCTCAGTAATATTTTTTTTTTTCCAGTGATTTATGTGATAATAAATATGAATATAGCTATAGATTTTGTTGCTGATGAGTAACAAGTAACAGTAGATGTGCTGAATCAGTCTCTCTCTGTTTGCTCCACATCCAGATTAAAGAAGAACCCACTGATGAGGAGTACAATGTGCCATCCTCCACATCCTCAGAGAGCATCAAGGCTGAGCTTCAGGCAGGAGATGATGTGGCTAAGGTAGGACACATTAAGTGTGTGACTGGATATTTTATATTATGTAAAGCATGTATTTTATTTTATTTTGCAACACCATAAGACAGATATGTGATAATGTTCATTACAAAAGTTCAGCAGTAAAAAAACTTTTCTATGCAAATATTTTGAGTAAAATGTATCAGGTAAAAACTAATACTTATTAATGCTTATTAAAACATTTATAAAATACAACTTTTTATTTAAAATAGAATAAGTTGTTTATCATTGATAATACATCATGTTCCAGATGTTTTTGCGTATTTGTATGAAAAATAAAAATGTGCTTATTGGAACTACATCTTACTGTTGGCAGGAGGATCTGAGGATCAGTTCGGTCTTCTCCTTGACGGACTCCTCTACGTCCACGTCTACAGCACCTGGGACTGTCTCCCACATGGATTTGCCTGCGTCTTGCTCCAGCTGCAAACAGATCCTGATGGACAGGGAGACTGTTTACCAGAGGAAGGGCCACGCTGATGTATTTTGCTCCACTCCCTGCCTTTTAAAATTTTACCAAATGAAAGAAGTTAAGAAGACCTGCCATTTCTGCCTTCAGTGAGTCCTGCAGCACTTTGTTTTATTTGTTGATCAGTTCTTATTTCCTGTGGCAAAGTCCAAGGAATTGATTTTAAATATCACTCAGCTAAACTGTATCTTCACCTTATTTTGAGTGAATCTCATACTCCCTCTCAGGGGGATAACACAGCCTGAGGGCGTCGTCCAGGCCCCGGTGGATGATCAGGAGACAATGAAAGATTTCTGCAGCCAGACCTGTCTGTCCTCCTTCAACTATAAGAAAATCGTGTCTACCAAGACCCCCCTCACTCCAGTTGTGTCACAGTCCCAATGTTGCATGTGCAGCAGATATTGCATTGTAAGAGACAGGAGAGCAGATTCAAAAGATCTAATTATGCTTTATGTTTCTTTACTGTGATAATGAAGAGCAACACCTGTTAGATTATAGGAACACGTTTTCTCAACAGGTCATTCTTTTTAGCGTGTTTATATACATTGAAATGAGTATGAATTATGTTTTTTCCTTCTGCAGAGCATGCATGAGCTCATAGTGCAGGACGTTGTCAACAAGTTCTGCAGCAATCCCTGTTTACTGCGTTTCTGTAACATGAACAAGCTGTCCATCTGTGAGAACTGTCGCTCCTACTGCAACACACCACTCATTCTCAAGATGGAGGACGGCAGCAAAAAACTCTGCAGGTCGGAGTGTCTGGCCCAGTTCAAACAGGTAAATTACTGGAAAGGCAATAATGACATTCAAAAAATACCAAATACCATTTTTGGTGTATCCTTCCCACTTTTAATTAAAATACTCTGATTTCCTGTCTGTGGATCAACTGAATGTTTTCCCTGTGCTTATTTTATTACTGTGCAGAAAATCAAAACGCTGCAGCCGTGTGCCATGTGCCGCACTTCTTGTTTAATGTCAGACATGTTTGAAAACAAAAACAGTGAGGACATGGTGGAGCTCTTCTGCACTAACAGTTGTGTGATGGCGTCCAAGATCCAGGCTGTCAGTGCATCAGGTACTGGACTTACACTCTGACAGCACAGCATCTCTTTGTCCTTCTCTTTGTCTTTCTGTCTAATAAGATTCCAGTTCCTCCATGAATCAAGTCATCTCACTCATGCCATTGAATCACCTTGAATAACGTTAGATTTCATGTAGGTGGACAGGATGTCTCCACTCCCATAAAAACCTCAGAATTCTGCTGAGGTTCTTCATTACATACATGTGGTGTTAGTACTTGTTGTATCAGTATTTACTAGTAAAGTTTCTTTCATGAAATCTCCTCTTCAGGTACTCCGCTGGATTGTGATCACTGTGGTAAGACTGCCTTACCGGCCTGTCACCTCGCCATGCCAGATGCCTCCATCAGAAACTTTTGCACTCTGACCTGTGCCATGGCTTTTAAGGTAAAAACAAACCCAAAGTGATGTCCCCTTACATTGCTTTCGTAGATGATTGCATTAATTCTACAGCTTTCTCTGTATCCTCGTGTTAAAACTAACTGCAAATCTGTGTTTAAATCCAGAGGTGCCATATTATAGAAGTTCAACCCCTTTATATGGTTTTGTGCCACAGGAGTCCCAAAAAGACATGAATGCTGCCACTAACTCTGCCAACCAAACCCAATGTGATTTTCTCAAAGAACCTGAGAAACTGCCATGTGCTCAGTGTCAGTGCTTTATTAAAGCAGCACCCAAAGTCATCCAGATCAAGGTGTGTGAGTCTGTTTTTTTCAAAGATGGCTTTTTACTTCCAGTAGATCCAGTGGCTCTAATGGAAACTTATGTCATGTCCATTGATTCACGTATATTGTACCTGTGTAACTGTAATCTTCTATATACACTGTGCTATGTCAGGCACTGTACCATACGCTGAGACATTTGTGTCAATGTGTTTGTTAAAGGGATAGTTTGGATTTATTGAGGTATTGCTGTACTCATCAATACTCAGTGTGTTACCTAAGGAGATGAAGCTCTGCACCTCCCCAGAGAAACAGACAGGAGTACCAGAACCAGCAAATGTCCCGATTTTAGGCACTTTAAAAATGAAATATCTTGTTCAAGTGTACGTTATATTTTAGAATATTTTTGCTGCTTTACCTTGCTGTCAGTTATCCCTTTCTGATGGGAAATTTAAGTAAAGTTATGTCCATCTGTTTCCAAAGCAACAGATTCTTTTGGGGAAAAAATATTATGTCTCAGACCACAGGAGTTGTTGCTCTATCACTTCCTCAATCATTTAGTTTGTGTTATTGTGTGATTTTGTTTTTTAAAGGGTTTGTTTTTGATTTACTTTAAGTCACACAATAACGCAAAACCAAACTAACCAATGGAGGCAGCTGTAGATCAGCAACCCCAGGGTTCATTAGATAAAATTGTTTTTTTTAATGGAGTCTGGTGGCTTTTCAAAAGAGCACAGCTTCATGAAACATCAACTGTAAACCTGTGAAAATTCTTCATTTAAAATAATAAAAAAAAAATAGCAAACACTTGCCTTATCCTTGCCTTAGCCTTTTAGGTGACTGAAATATGTTTTGCTGCTGCCTCCGTCCATAGCAGGACATTTGCTCCTGTGCTGGTACTCCTGTCTGCTTCTCCAAACTGAGGAGGGGCTGACCTTCATTGTCTGTAGTCATACATTGAGTATGGATGAGTGCCTCATACAGTTCCTCTTCAAAATATCTAAAATAGATGATGTTTTGATTTGTGTTTGTGCAGGGCAAAGTTCATTTTGTGTGTAGTCTGGCCTGTTCCCAAGAGTTTAATACAGTCAACAACATCATTGGCAAGTGTGAATATTGTCAGAATGAAAGGATCATCAGAGACGTCCAGAAGGTCGACGGCAAAGATTGCTGCTTCTGCAGTGACGGTAAGAGGTATCTGATGCAGGACTGTGTTGTGTGGCTGTGTTTGTGTTGCGCACATATGATAATATTTAACAATATCATGTCAACAAAAAGTAATATTGGGATAGAAAATGAAAGTACTGAAATTCAGGATTCATGTTTTGAGTCCCTGAGCCTCCTCTCTTTCTCCTCCCAGCCTGCAAGAGGCTCTTTCAACATGAGCTGGAAAAGGAGTGGGGGGAGCACTGCTCCTTGTGTGCTTACTGCCTCTCCATCTCTAAGATGGTGGTGACAGCAACGTATGGAGGCAACGACCAGGAATTCTGCTCTGAAGACTGCAGCTCAAATTACAACCTGCTCCACTGCCATGTGAGTAGTGGTGGGAAATAAGCCACTGCACAAATGACCTGCCTGGTGAAGACAGTGTTGTAACCATAGGCTGTGTCATCGGCTGCGCCCCAAATTCCATACTAACATGCTATTGGGTATGTGAGATCTTTCAGTATGTCAGAAACTTTAGTATGAACCCAAATAGTACTTGAGGTGCATACTATTTACATATATTACAAATATTACAGTATGCAAGCACTGGACACTACGCCGGCATAAATGTCCCACAATGCAATGTAGTGGAGACGACAACAACACAACAGACACTGGCAGTCATTAACATCCAGCTGTGGAAAAAATTAAGAGACCACTGCAAAATGATTCGTTTTGCTGGTTTTACTATTTATTTATAGGTATGCGATTGAGTAAAATGAACATTTTTATTTCATTCTAGGAAGTGCTGACAACGTTTCTCTCAAATTTGAAATTAAAATATTACCATTTAGAGCATTTATTGGTAGAAAATGACAATTGGTCAAAATAACAAAAAATGCAGTGTTTTCAAAACATGTTCATATTCATTTTTAAACAACACAACACTAATATTTTAACTAAGGAAGTGGGATAATCTCAATTTTTAGTCACAGCAGTGATTTTTATAATGTTCCTCATAATATAAGCTTTCGTTCAGGTGATCACCTGATCAGTGTCTCATTAAGTAGAATGAGAAGGCTGATGTTGGAATCAAACAAACACTGGACTGGACTGGCTGCCATAGATGTAGACATGTTTACATTTGGTGAGAGTGGTCTCTAAATTTTTTCCAGAGATGTATATAATAATAACATATCAAGGATGTATTATTAGATGATTATTATTAGATGTATTAATGTCGCAGATTGCCATTAGAGGTGAGGTTGGCTAGGGTTACCACGCGTCTCCAATCCAACCAGCAAGAGGTTCTCAGGAAGTACGTCTGAAAATATATATACTACATTTATTCACTCAAAAGTTTGATGAATGATAGTACACATATTGAGTATGTAGTGAATAGTATGGAATTTCTGACGCAACATTTTGTTCATTCTTTTCATGTTTTAGTAGTTCAAGGTAAGTGATGTAGAGTTCGCATTAGATCATGAAATAATTGAAGTTGTATGTGCAAAGTTGACATTTGTATTTTTTTTACTGTATTGCACATCACAGAGCATTTATCATCAGTTGTTATTTTATGTACTAAAAAACAACTACTGGGCCAGTTTGTGACACTCACATGTAGATTAAACAGTTGATCAGCAGAACATTTGTTGAGAACGATTTTGATAATAGATAAACCAGGATGTAATAGATTCAGATTTCAGCTTCTCAGATGTGACTGTAGTAAAAAAAAATTGTCACATGCTTGTTTTACACTTTTCTACACTCCAGGTAGCCCTTGCTTTTCATCCCTGAACTGATCAAATAATTAATTTATACAGCAGATAAACTGACCATCAAAATAATAGTTTTCAGCCAATCTGCATATGAGCAAACCGAAAAGCCTCTAGGATCAATCAAAATCCGAGACTGGTGATATCAATGAGGTGCTCTGTATTGACTCCGTATTTCCTCTGTGCTTCCTCTCAGATTGCTAAATGTGACACCTGTGGGCGCACTGGGAAACTGAGGCAGAGTCTTCCCCTGGTGGGAGAGGTCAAACACTTCTGTGACCTGAGGTGTCTCCTACATTTCTGCAATAAAAAGGTCCAGATGGTCAACACAGGTATATATTGTTAGTGTTTGATGATGTTATGGTCCTTGTGTGTCTGAAAGTTAAGATGAAAAAAAATAATTACGGAGCTAAACTGTACATTGTTTGACCACCATAGAACTCTAGGTATCTTCTTATCTTATTCAGCTTTCAAAAGTCCCAGATGTATTCTACACTGCCTGGCCAAAAAAAGTCTCCACCTGGATTTAACTAAGCAAAGAGGTACGATCCTCCTATTGGATAATTACTGCAGGTTCAGCAACAGTATGTGCTCAAGGAATGAGGTCAGCTGACTACCTGAATATACTGAATGACCAGGTATTTCCATCAATGGATTTTTTTCTTCACTGATGGCACGGGCATATTCCAAGATGACAATGTCAGGATTCATCAGGCTCAAATAGTGAAAGAGTGGTTCTGGGAGCATGACGCATCATTTTCACCACAGAGTTTGGTGAAAAATTAAGGCAACACTGGATGGAAATAAATCTTGTGACATTGCAGAAGCTTATCAAAACAATGCCACAGTGAATGCATGCTGTAATCAAAGCTAAAGGCAGTCCAACGAAATTTTAGAGTGTGTGACTTTTTTTTTGCCAAGCAGTGTATTTTCCCCCTCTGGTATTAATGCATATAGTAAACTTATTTACACGTATTTACAATGTTGATCTGTAACCAGCAGTTACAGATCAACATTAGATTTCATGTTTTGTGTGTGTCACTAACAGCCCCTGCTGACTCTTCTTTGTTTCCTGCTGCAGTCCCTTCACCTCCTCGGCCTTCAGGCACAGTGAACTCCTTCCCCATCATCACCAACGTAGTCTCGCTTGCAGACGCTTTGGCAAAGTATTCCCGTGCTAGGCGACATGGTATAGACACAAACAAGAAAAAAAAAATACTTGTAACGCATGCTTTGATTCAATTGCTGTGTTTTTCTGACTGAAAACTCTGATGCACTCCACAGTTTCCAAAGTCTCTGTCCCTGATGTTCAAAGAAAGGTTGTTGGACATGTAAGTTTACTCCAAAACCCAGGTCCTTCTCACAGTGGAGGCCTTTTTTTTTTTGTTTGTTTTTTTTTTTTTTTACTGTTTTTACTGTTGTTTTCTGTTCTTTGTCTGTGCCTCAGGCCAGTATTCAAACAGAGCCCAGGGAGCTGAAGAACAAGTCCATGCTCTGCACACCATTAGTCCACAACAAAGGAGTCTGCTGTTCAACACAGACTGTGGACAAAGAGGCACAGACAGGTAAATATCACTTCAGCCAAGTGCAGTGAAATTCTCCAGGTACATCCTTTATCATGTGGTTTGTTTTGCCAAGTGTCAACTAAAACTCTGATACTGATAAAAAAAATAAAACATAAAAATATGAAGCTGTACGTGTTTCCCTGAATTAAGAGCTTTTATTTTCTGTTTCCTGTCTCTGTTGTGTGAAGATGACGTTGAACCTAAAGTCAACGTCCTGCCTGTCCCGGTGCCGGTCTACGTTCCTCTGCCAATGAACATGTACTGCCAGTACACACCAAAGCCTGTGGGCCTGCCTTTACCGGTGTGTAAAACCCTCTGACAAATATTAGGGTCTTATGTTACACTGCAAGAACAATTTATGGATATTCTCAAATTTTGCTTAGTCAGGTCCAGGTGATGCCATCAGAAAAATAAGTCCTAAAATGACTTGAGTCTGAAGCTTCTCTCGAGCTGAAGCCCACCCCCAACAACTAGCTGAGATGTTTTGCCTGTCTGATAACCAGACTTACTTGTTTGAGATGGAAAATGTAGGCTTGTTAAAAAAGTAAATGAAATGTGCAGCCTTCCCACTCTGTCTGTCCTCCCTTTGGTTGCAGTTAATTAAATGTGCTAAACATAATTCCATGTTGGTCTTGTTGGGGTCAACCACCTCAACCTCCAAACTGTCCCTGCTTTAGCTTCCTGTGCCGGTGTTTCTTCCTGAGCCATTCGTGACATCAGTGAAGGAAAAGGTCCAGCCCAACCTGCTGGAGGGAAACCTGATCTCTGAGTCTGAGAGGAACGGGGAAGAAGAGGGACAAGAACAAGAAACTCACACTGCAAAGGGTTTTTATGAACATAAAGGTAAGTGATGATACTACAACACTGAGGAAGGCTAGCCCAGTGAAAAAATCCAGTTCAGGAGAGATTGCTTTACAAGCATTAAGACTTCTTTTAGGAGAGAGCAGTACATTATTTATTCAACCAAAGAGCTTCAGTGTGCTTCATATAGAGAGGCCAATAAGACACAAGCATCTTAAAAGCATGGAGGCAGGTTTTAATGGCATTAAGCTTAAACAATCACGACTGTTTTGTCACAGATATGATTTATTTAAAAAGAGCTATGTACAATATTAAATATGCTGCACAATTGATGTTCTATGGTCTTGTTAGTTTAGAGCTAATTTCTACCTGCAGGTCCCTATTAAAACATAACTGCATTAATTTACAGTACTGCACATATAGAACGTACAAATGCTTCAATCATTCAACATTATCTCCAACTTCACATAAGCACCTGTCAGTTCACATACTGCGGACTTCATCTTTGTCGACATGCACTTTGTTTTTGTTATCCCACAGGAGAAACAGTTTTCTTGTCTATTCTCATGTTTTGCTTTAATGATTTAGTTTATGTTTATGTTTTCTCTTACTCCTAGACACAATCCAAGAGAAAATACACCACCAATTCAAAGATGCTTATTTTTCACTAAAGATAACCCACTTACATTGTTACAGTTTTCTTATCTGTACCCACTAGCTGTTAGAGCGTGCAGAAGGAAGTGTGCATCATCTCTCATGGAGAGGTTTGTGACAGTGTGAGCTAGCTGCATCGGTTAGCTATAAACACTCCTCGATATAGGTTGATATCGCTTGACACTACAGGTGATGATGGGTGAACTGTCTCTCCTCTGAACTGTAAGTATGATACAGTTCTGTGATGCAGATCTGAAAACAAAAACATGCAAACTCTTTGGATCCATGCTTCCTCTATAATTCATGTCACCTTCTTATTCTCAGACCACACCAGTAACCTTAGCAGTGACTTGGAGTCAGATCTTCAGGCCTCTCTCAACAACCAGGACTCCTCTGACACCAGCTTTGGGTCTCTCAGTCGACCACACACCCACAAAAAAACACCAATCTCACCACCTCCACCTCCTCTGGAGATGAGAGGGAACCCTCAGAGCCCTGATCCAGCTGCTCCACTATCACAACACACTGTGGGAAAAGTCCACAAGAAGAACAAGGTAACAACCATATAGGAAATGAGTGCAGACGCTGTGCCTCATCTTCCTGTAGTCTAATCTCATCCTCCCGTATATCAAAGGGTCGTAAGCGGCGACGGTCAGGCAGAGCGGCTACAGAGGAGACTTCTCAAAGAGAAAAAAAGACATCCTGGAAGCACCACAAACTGAAGAGCCAACATGGTGCTGACGTCTGGAAGAGATGGGTACAGTGGAGGAAAACCAACCTTGCTCTTGTTTCCTGTATGTTTTTTCTTTCTTTCTGCCTTCCTGTTTTTTTGGGAAATGCACATTTAAACAGATGTAAACCCTTTTGTTCTGTTAGCTCGTGCTGTGACGTTAAAGGAGAATATTCTCTGCTGCTCTGTGACTGAGCTGAGCGACAGCCTCTGCTGTTTCATCACTGAGGTGAGACGACCTGATGGAGAGCCGTACTCCCCCAGCAGCCTGTTCTACATCTGCCTCAGCATTCAACAGGCAAGACAAACAGCTCTTCACACATCAACATGATCAACAGGCTTATTTTCATCGTCAATTATTTCCTTAATTTATCCATTAGACGTGTGTTCTATGAAAGTGTCAGAAAAGAATCCTAAAGCCAAAGATCAATTTTTTGTACCTAACTCAAAGATATTCTTTTATAAAATCCATATTCACACATACATACGACCAAACTGTTGTTTCGTCTGACTGTTATTTTGTTGTTGTCTCGTCAGTACCTGTTTGATAACGGTCGTATGGAGAACATATTCAGTGATCAAGTCTACAACAAGTTCTCCACAGAGTTCACCAAGATCCTGAGAACATTCAAACCCTCAATCACAGCCAGCGGTGAGTCACCATGTCTGTTTAACTGCCGCTGGACAACTCTGGTTCATTCTCTCTAACTTGATCTGTCCCTCTCCTCTCTCTCTCTCTCTCTCTCTCTCTCTCTCTCTCTCTGCAGGTTATATTCATTCCCGTGTGGAGGAGGAGTTTCTGTGGGACTGTAAACAGCTAGGTGCGTACTCCCCCATCGTCCTCCTCAACACTCTGCTGTTCTTCTGCTGTAAGTACTTTGGCTTCACCACGGTGGAGCAGCACCGTCAGCTGTCCTTCGCCCACGTCATGCGCTGCACCAAAACCAACCACAACAACACCAAGACCACCTTCCTGCGATTCTACCCACCAATATCCATAAACGAGGCTGATTCAGGTAGAGTCAGTGTACCAGGTGTCAGAATCGTCTTTGTCTTGTCTTCACTGACTGAAGTGATTGTGTTTGTCAGACACAGATGGTGCACCTACTAAGAAGCGTAAAAAAACAGAGAATATGGAGCATGTTCTGGAGATGATGGAGAACACAGAGAACCCTCTCCGCTGTCCAGTCAGACTCTATGAGTTCTACCTCTCCAAGTGGTTCGTAGCTTCTTTTTTTTTAACTCTTTTTTTTTTTTTTTTTTTAACTCTTTTCCTGCTGTATTTCTCTTCATCTCTTCCCTCCTGCTGATGTGATTATATGCTTGAAGATATGAGCGGTCTGGATTTTGTGGCCACTTTAAGCTCATATCTGAAATCATGTCATCACATTAGCAGGATGGAGGAAAACAGCATATCTGCTGTGCTGATCCTTGATGTTTAAACCTGCTATAGCTGACCCCTTCACATACACTTACTGTTCTATTAGCTGTTGTTTGCATATAAATGCTGAGCATGTGACAGTTTCCTGTGTAATCAATGCACATTTTGTAACATTGTGTTGCAGTTTTCTGTCTTTAGTACTTTGCTGGCTTGTTGTTTCTTGAAACTTCTAGCACTCAGGTCTTTGCTGGGTAATCGTCTAATCTTAGTTTTGTTCATAAAAGTCAGAGTAAACTCCACTAAGATCAGCTGTCACCAGTCTCAAAGTTTTCACCACATCGAGTTCATCCAAACAGGATACTGGAAATGACTTCTGAACTTGAATATTATGGAGGTAGTCAGAATGAAGCTGTCGTGATTTTACTGCACATCCCTTTACAACAGCTCCAGTCCACTGTCTTTATTTTGTTTTCTCTCCTTCATCCAGCTCAGAGTCAGTGAGGCAGCGCAGTGATTTGTTCTACCTTCAGCCAGATCACCGTTGTGTTCCCAACAGCCCCCTGTGGTTCTCCTCCACCCCTCTGGATGACAGCATCGTGGAGGCCACGCTAGTACGAACCCTCACTGTCCGAGAGCTGCAGAACCAGCGGGCGTTTATACTGAAAGAGAAGCATTCCTAATGATGAAGGGAAGTGGCATTTAATAATTTATAAAGGGGAAATACATTCCAGCACATAGAAATGTAAAAATTATGTTACTCAAACCCTACAAAAAAAAGTCATCAATTTGTCTTCTGTTGGACTTTCATTGCTGTTGGACCAAGTACTGGAAGCTCTTGTTTCCTGATGACTTTAATCTCTCTGCAGAGTAAGTCAACGTTACAACCAACCTTTATTTCAAACCATTTCAAACTGTTGGACTTTATTTGATTCTGATCGTTACACAAGCTGCTTAGTTCTTAAAATGCTGAAGAAACAGTTGAAACTGCTGCTATATGCTGTTTTTTTAAGTCTGTTTTGAGTCAGTTGAATGTGGATGCTTGAAATTTTTATTTTCAATAAATAATCATTGTTTTGCCTAACTTTGTATTACCTTATCAGTATTCATTTTCATCTTAAAAAAGTAAAGACCAAGAAAGATTAAGACATTTGACATCAATAAAACTGCTGACTGGTATTTGGTAAAAGAACGCTGTCAGTCCACAGCCATTTATTTCTTTCCTTTGAGTCTGTCAGTCTGATCCAGAAGTTATCAGGAAATCTTCCAAATATAGCATACGTATATTCTTATGTTGATGCTTTAGCTGCCTAAAGAAGCAGTTTTGCTCCAAACTCCATCTACTGTAGCAATTCACCATTTTTGGATGGTGGAAGCCGGAGTACCAGAGAGAACCCACGCAGACACGGGGAGAACATGCAAACTCCACACAGAAAGGCCCCGGGCTGGGAATCGAACCCAGTACCTTCTTGCTGTGAGGTGACAGTGCTAACCACTACACCAGCGACAAAGGTTCTTGTTATTTCTTTTTATATTACAAGGTGCACTATACAAACAAACATTTAAAATCTAGTGTAGCCTGATGTGCGATAGAGTCAAATCATTACAAGCTGTTTGCTAGTGACCTTTTAATTGTTTTGTGGCTATTAACTCACTGTCTATTGACATATTAGTTGGGGGGTGGGGAGGACATGCATTATAACAAACATAGGTCTATAGTTCGATCATATGTATTATATAGTTCTTTTCCATAAAAATAACATTGATTTAACTATGCAACAGCCTCAGAATGGCTAAACAGCAACTAGAGTATAAGGTTGTTTCACATCAAAGGCTGCTTTTATGATTTATTATCAGAGTACTCACATTATAAGAACACAGCCCAAACAGCATTAGAAACAGCTCTTCACAGAGTTTTATCTACTTCTCTACAGATCGATAGATGTTGTTCCAGTTCTATGTCCAGCACTGCAACACCATCTGCAAACAGCTCTGTCCGTGGTGCTGAAACAACTGTTAACAAGCAGCGCACATGATAGATAAATGTCAAATAGCAGTAGTCAGTGTGAGTAGGTGCTGTGATCGACACTGGTTTTTTTGTTTAACTAACAAGTTGTGAGGAAAAAAAACACTGATATAATTCAAGTATTATTATTATTACTAAGGCTGAAGTTAATGTGTTGACGGTATTAATCCGCGTTAATGTGCTAATTCATGCGACAGTAACTCAACTTGGACAAACTGCCAAACTGGGATTGTTGGAGTTAATTAGCGGATATCAGACAGAGGTCTGCAGAGACTCAGAGGCTCTGTAGCCTCCAGTGAGACGAGACCACAAGAAGAAACTAGTCTGGTTGTTTCTGCTTCCTGTCTCTACTGGATCAACTGACCATTTGAGCTGCTAACTCTACTGGGATCAACTGACTGAAACGAAGACAATCAGAGTCATTCTGCTGCAGATGGTTAATTGAGTTTAAAAAAAAAAAATAATCATATTAATTATGATGATGGAATTTCAACCACCCTAGTTTAAACCTACAGTGGCCTTGGTCTGTTTAAAGGTAGGAAAATCATTTCATATCCACACCTTGTGAAAAAAAGGTCAGGAGGTTCCAGTCTCTTTTGAAAGTCCTGCTAAAGGTTTCTCATTGGAATATAAACCTGCATAATCTTGACACACACAAATCTCCCTCAATCTAATAACTATCAAAGAGCATAAATACTTTAAATATTCACTGATTATCTTTCTGATCATTAATGTTTATTCTTGATCCTGAGTATATGGTATAAGCTCAAAAGTAAATACATCACTGAAACTTCAGACACATTATTTGAGCAGTGAAGTTAATATTAGTGAGGACACCTGGAGGGCTGCGAGGCCCTTTATGCTCTGGCCAATAAGAACAGCCGTTACTTCTGTGTGAGCGGGTTTAATTTTAGCATGGCTCTTTTTTTATATTTAATTACTTGTTAACACAAATAGTTAATCCGACAATTACATGGCCACAACTTCAAGACAAACTTAAAGATGGTAAAGACAACTTTGTGAAGTTTAAACTGAGCATCAGAATGGGGAAGTAAGGGGATTTAACTGACTTTGAACGTGGGCCCCTTAGTACCAACTGAGCATGGTTTAAACACTGCAGCCTACCTGAGTACTGTTACTGACCATGTGCATCCCTTTATGACCACAGTGGACCATCTTATCCTGCAGAATAATGGATGGATGATGAGTCATCAGGGTGGATCGGGAACATCTTGAACAACATGATGTCATTGAGCTCATGACCTCACAACACCATGTATTATCTTTTCTAACTTTTAAAAGTTGATACCTCAGTTTAAAAACAAACACACACACACTAACACAAACTCACATCTACATACAACCACCATCAAATATGTATTTGTCTTTATTAAACAAACCCTGAACATGATTAAATATCAAAGAAGCACTTAAATCTCCCTCATTGGAAGTAGTTACACAGAAATATACTGATGAATCTGCCTCTGAGCCTTTTCCATGGCTAACAACAACTTTTTTTTGCTTTAGAGATATATTTGTATGTACAAGGCTGCTAAAATCAGAGCGACAACCCATTACCTCTAATAAGAGCTGTTTAGTAAAAGGAAGTATTTTTCATCCATTTCATTACTTTAACAATGCTCTTTGACGGATTATTTGTTTGCCAAATTACAGGAATAGCTTGGACAAAATTGACTTGATTTCTGGATTTAGAGCAGTGACAAAGGAGGGAGGAAGCCGGAGTACCCAGAGAGAACCCACGCAGACACGGGGAGAACATGAAAACTCCAGGAATCGAACCCAGTACCTGCTTGCTGTGAGGCGACAGTGCTAACCACTACACCACCATGCCGTGTCATCCAGTTTCAGAAAATAAATGACACAACACGGTTCGACAACTGACATGCTGTTTTAATTAGTGCAAATTAAGACAACTGTACACAGATGTGCTGCCTCCTTCTGGCTTGTCTGGACTGCAGGGTGGGTTCAGTTTGGGACACTTTTGGACAGTTTATAGTGTAATTATTGACAGCCGCTCACAAAAACTGTTGTTGTGTTCTTTCTGGATGTCTGCTGGGCAATAAACAGAAGTGTTCGCTGGTGAAATGTTACAGTTGTGGTCCGTTGTGTAACTTTCACAACTGGCTCACTCATGCTGATAAATAAAATGCTCTTTTGCCTTTTAGTAATTGTTACATTGGACAACAATCTGAATTCATTCTTTAAGCAACCTTTGTGCTTTTAAAATAACCCACACTGTTCTAAAGTTTGAGCAGCTGTTTAAAAAATCAGGTTTTAATTTTAACAGTCCCATTCTACATGGCAGTGTTAAGATAAAGTAGAGCAAGATTTCACGCTGACTGGAAGAACATTTGTAAGCATGAAAACTCTCTGAAACAGGAGCAATTTGTCAATTTATTTTGAAAATAACTTCTAAACATATACTAATACACATCAGTGCAGTGGTTGCTCAGCTCTAATGTATACTAATCATCCTAGATGATGGGATACATACAGTAGGAGAAGAGAGATGAGGTGAATGAAAACAAAAAACATTATTATGCTTATTTTCTAATCTTTACATGCAGAATAATCCATTTCTGTCTGCATGCTAAGGACACTCAAAATCAACAAGACGTTGATAGACTGTTCAGTGAATGCAGCATGATTCATGTCTATTATTACATCTTTTCAGGAACTTTTAAGGGAAATAGTTCTGTAAATGCTTTACAGTTACAAACAAATTAAAAGTTTGCAGGTGACCTGAGCTGCAGCAGAAATATATAGAGGTAATAACTCGCTGTCATCCCGTGTGATCCTGTCCTTAACAAATGGAAGCATTATAGCATTTTAACATTTATAGGCCTTTAGCTGCTTGTTTCGACTTAAACTGAACTTTCAGACACACTGTAAACGTCTAGTTTTTGCTGCTTTGTTACAAATTCTTTTATGAGGCTTTCGGCAGTCTTTATCAAACCAACACTTCAAGTCTTCAAGGCTTTTCTCCCCCATCCTGGCACAGTCCTCCCCTTCAGGATTTTCCGTTTTCCAGTCGTCTGGCTCTCCAGGGAACCAGAACTTCAAACTGAGGGATCAGAGCAGAAAGAACTAGTTTAATGAAACTGCTAACTTTGAGAAATCAACAAAAACAGATGTCAAACCTCATGTTCAGCAGAGAGCCGTCGGTCCACACCCATTTACTTTCTTCCTTTGCGTCTGTCAGTCCAATCCAGAACTTGTCCTCCATATGGTCCATTTTTTCACTCACTTTCAGCTTGAGGAATTCCTTGACAGGAAAAAACACAGAGTTGTAACATTTGTCCTTTCTGTGAGAAGATGAGAGACCATGTGAACTAATGTGGAAACAAAAGGATGTGATGAAATGTGTGGTCTACCTGCTCCTCTGTGCTCTCTATCTTAACCAGATCTCCTCCTTCATCTTCACATTTCCTTCTGCTCTCCTCCCAGCTTGACTTATCAGTGGAGAAATAATAGCACTTTCCTCCATGTTGCTCCCAGTCATCTTCACATTTTGGACATGTGTAATCTTTGGAGAGGGCACAGCAAACACTATGGTCAGATTCAGCAGCTCTCTGTATTTGTGTGCTCTAGAAGCAGCAGCAGCTTTCCCTCCATCATCTCTGCTGCTTTAATCATCATCAGAGGATGCAGACAGAAGCTCAGCACTTACTTCTTCCTTCAGGAGGTTGTGGACACGTGTTGTTGCGTGTTTTCACTGTTTGACAGAACATAAAAGAGATTTCACTTTCATTACATTGGCATTACTTTTGTTCAGATTATCTCTGAGTTGAGAACCTGAATGGAGATCTCTTGGAGAACTCTTTCATGGTACAGTCAGTTGTGTTAGAAATATAGAGATGATTAATATCAGGGGTTTAATCCAAAATGTGACCTTGCACTTGTTCTGTTTTCAAAGCTTACCTGTGTTTCCCACAACATCAAGCTCTTCTTCCAGCCGCTGCATTCGCCCCATGATCTGGATGTTTTTATAAGCTTAAAAAAATTTAAAAAATGATGTGAATTAATATGGAGAACTCTCTGTAAAGTAATGCAAAAAAAAATAAATGAATAAAAATTGACATTTGTTACTGATGTTTACTGACCATAAGAAAAAGGAGAATGCATCTACTGATAATTAAGAGATTGATTTCATTTCAAGCTTTCAAAAAAATGAACCTGAGCTTAGTTCACCTGGACGCCACCTGGTCTGTTCTTCACATCAACCACCGTTCACATTTAATTGACTTTACTACAGGTGTGGAAACTCACAGGTCAGGCCAAGAGCGATGACAGCGGCTGCCAGGTGAACACTGAGAACCACTAAGGCCACTCTCTCACATGTCACTATCGACCGTCCTTTTGACACCAGTTGTTGCTGAGAACCTGAAGAGAAATAAAACATCCTGTAAACCCATAAATAATCTACAGAACTGTAGACAGGGATTATCACAGTTAATGTGAAAGTAAAAGACGTTGAATTAGTTGAACCAACAGCAAAATAACAATCATGAAATGTAGTGCATTTCATTAGATTACACAGACATCCATCCCCTCTTGATGCTCACACCAAACATTTTGCCTGCAGGAAACTGTCTCTGAATTTTTGGCAGTAATTTAGGCTCAGCAAAGGAACAGTGAGAATGAACAATATCTGAGCTCACTTGTGAAACCCCTTTGTGGTGTTTTGACTTCCCTAAAGGCAGTTCCACTTTACAGTAATACATGATTGATTAACTTTATGTCTACAATCATGGTTTTAAATATATACTGATATCTTCACAGAAAGGAATTTACCACCCAGAGTCTCTGCACAGACATACAAATATGAGTTCTCACAGCTGCATAAACATAGAGTATGTATTAACTATGTATTAACTTAATGTTAACTCAGTACCCGAGGGACAGCAGGAAGACACTAACAGGAAACATTAGGCTGGACACTTATAAAGTGATGACTAAACATTATATACAGAATATATTTATAGTAACAGTTATTATATATTCAGCAGAAGTTGTCATATATGAGCAATAAAGTGTGCTCAAACTTATATTAACAGTTTTGATTAGTGTATTCAGTTTAGTTCAGAAAATCACTAACAGCTTCTTAATTTATGTGACATATTTGCACAGAAGCATTTGTGAAAATTCTGTATGATATATATATATATATATATATATATATATATATATATATATATATATATATATATATATATATATATATATATATATACACTGTATGTGTACACACATACACACACACACACATACAGCTTCTTTTTATTACCCACCAGAAATCTCTGTGGATGGCTGCGTCTGTGAGATCTTGACCTCAGAGTAGGTGGATTCAGTCGATGGGGAAGCATTCTCTGCAGCACAGATGTTTTTATTTAAAGACCTTCAAACATGTGCTGGCTACTGATAAAGTGGGAGATTAAACATTCATATTTCACTTGAATTCTGACAAACACAAGGAATATTTCTTGGAAAGCTCTGGTAACATTAGATAGACAGACAGACAGACAGATACTCACTATCAGTGTTTCCTTTCCCTCTTATGAACTTGACATCAGAGTACAAAACATCCGACATCTTCTGGCTGTGATCACCAGTGAGTGTGAAAAGGACTTAAATAAGAATTTCATGTGGTTTCCTGTCTGAGCGGAGGATGGGGAACAAAAAAAAATCATTCATTGGGTAACTCGAAGACATCTTTCGTTTCGTTGTGTATGACAGTAAATTTTGTATATTTAATATATATTCTTCGAGGAATGTTGTATTTTCAGAAATCATAAATCATTACATCAAGTTTACTTGTAAACTTCTTTTTTTTTTGGGGGGGGGTACTTTTGTTCTATTTTCAACATCAAGAATAAACTTAAACATAAAATGCAAAGTTTATTTCCTGAGCTTTCAACTGCATCTTTAAGTCTTGTTCTGTATCACATCAAGGTTTCTCTGGAGAAAATGAACAATGGGTTCATTTGTTCATTCCAACTTCATTGATTGAATAATTGTATGAATAGTCAACACGACTTTTGCAGTTTGCATTCATGATATTTTCCATAATGTTCTTCACATTCTCCCCCTAGAGTGACAGGGGAGAAAAATAATCCATCCATCCATTTTCTACCTCTACTTTCTTGCTGTAAGGCGACAGAGCTAACCACTACACCACCGTGCCGCCCGAGAAAAATAATACCCTACATGATAAGAATACAAAATGAATCGATAAATAAGAGCACAATTATTTTATAAGTATTTGAAAAAAAAATAATAAATGATAATACAGCACAACACCAAAAGAAATTCAAGAAGAGTGGTAAACAATAACGGGACTAATACGTAATGAAATGAAATATGAAAACAGCTCATGTCGTATCCTTTTCTGATGTCACACAACCAAACTCACCGGTATTTCATCCAATCAGCGCACACGATTACTGACGGAACATCCTGACGGCCAATGAAGACGATGTATTTTCCAGTAAGGGCGGGATTTAGCTTTTGTAGCAGAAAGAAGGCGGAGGCGTTTCCTTTCCAGGCTCAACTTGGCTGAAGTGTAACTGGGACAGTAGAGACAGACTTTACTAAAGTTTCTGCTCTGGTCTTGTCCTGGTCCAGACATGGCCCCCAGTACGCAGCTGAAGGAGGCGATAGCCGATGTACAGGAGGGTATCCGTGCCATCCTGCTCGGACCACCCGGAGCCGGGAAAGGGACTCAGGTGAGATGGACGGCTAACCGGAGCTAGCTGTTAGCCGTTAGCGCATGGCCGGCTGGCCGGTGGTTTGATCCAACACTAGCTAATGCTAATGCTAATGCTAGCGCTAACCAAGCTGGCTTTACCTGGTTCCTTTGGTGAATACCACTCTTTAGAAGACACAGCTGGGCAGTATGTGGAGGACTTAGCTATTTTTAAATCTGTTTGACAGCTTTCAGAACGAAGACACTAATACATGATTGGCTTTTGTCACCTGGAGTTGTTCTTAGTTTAATTTGTACCGCCTACGTTATACATAGCAAAATTAAAGTTCAATTGCATGGTAGTCTCTAAAGGTAATTTCGATATTGTTTTTTTGTCAATGATTAACTTGATTTAATCAGTCTATGTAAAGTTTGCAATGCTTACCACATGTTGACAAAGAGTCTAATTATATTTACAGTTGTACCAGTATGAGCGCTGTGATATTAATGTGCCAAGGTATATACAATATGAGCAGCAGTTACCATAATATACAGTGCAGGTATGTTGTTACAACTCAGTGCTTTTAGTCATGTAGATGTGGTCAAGACATGTTGCTGGAGTCCAAACCGATCATCAGAATGAGGAAGAAAGAACATTTAAGTGACTTTGAATGTGTCATGGTTGTTGGTGTCAGACTGGCTGCTCTGAGTATTTCAGAAACTGAATATCATTTGAGAAGCATAACACTGGAGCTAGAGATGTTCCCATACCATTTTTTCCCCTTCCGATATCGATTCCGATACTTTTGCTGTGAGTATCGGCCCTCCGTGATCATGGCAACTCCGCTACCCATGTGATCACAGCAACTGGTCCTCCGCCACCCCCCGCCGCAATCCCGATACCCTCCTGATCACCACAACCCCAACGATCACTCCTTGTCCTCTGGCATAATATGTGCCCAAATTGGTGACAGTGTTTGGGTTTGTAACATGATTAGCCTCTACTGTTGAATAAAATCAAGTCAACAGAGCAGCGTAAACAACTATGGACAGTACCACATAAGAGGGGTGTGTCTGCTATAAGTACTTACTGTTGAAATTGAACATCTGTTTATACAATGCTTCTGTTTTATGCCTGTGTATTATGTGTGTATATATTCAATTGAATCATGAGAAGTACTGAAACCTTGAAATAATTCATAATGAGAAGAAAACAAACACCCCCTCATGTACTCCTGTAACTTTCAACACCAAATATGTAGGAATATATTTTCTTATTATTTTAATATATTGTGGTGATGACAGTAATGAGCCCAACACCGCGGTAGGCATCACATGACCGCGGTATTGCGGTGATGTGGTGATCGTCCCAGCCTTAGCTCAGATCATCTCAAACTGGTTTATTGAACATCACAAAGAGTTCACTGGACTCCAGTGGTCTTCACAGTCACCAGATCTTGATCCAGTAGATTCTTTGGGATGTGGAGGAACAGAGATTCTCATCATAGATTAACAGTCAACAAATCTGCAGCAACTGAGTGATGCTATCATGTCAATATGGACCAAAATCTGTGAGGACTGTTTCCAACACCTTGTTGAAAGTATGCCAAAAAGAATTGAGGCAGTTTTGAAGGCAAAGGGTGTCCAACCTTTCACTAGAAAGGTGTACCTAATAAAGTGGACGGTGAGTGTATAAGTATACACTCTAGTGGTATAAAAGTACACTACCTGTATGGTGTTACTGTTGAGTGCACTGTAGTTTCATCGCTAACCAATTTTATTGATAAATCAAAAGAAACATTTCATTCACATTTATCACAAGATTTTCTTAAAAATAGTGACAAAAATGATTAAATTGTAATAATTATAATAAATGTGAAGTCTGGGACCAATGCAGCAGTTACCAAGGTTCAGGCAGTTAGACAGCATTGTGAAAACACTAAGATCTGTTCCGGTCTAACCAGTACTGCGGGCAGATCGGCTTGTCTCGTGACAATGGGCTGAATAGGGATGTTTATTTTGAAGACCAAAAAATAAAATAATAGCCTATTGATCTGTCCAAGAATGTACTAAATATCTACCGAAGTCAGTCAATACTACAAGCAGTGTAGTGAAGATAATTGTAAAATACAAGCTCCTTCTTAAAGGCACACCATTGCCTTTTTGCCTCAAGAATCCAGTTTAACCAGTTTTACTCAGGAAGTGTCATCGATCCATTCATCCATATGCATCACTGCAGAAGCTGCACCGGACCATCTCCCGCTCCATTCTTCCCTCACTCATGAACAAGACCCCAAGATACTTAAAATCCTCCATTTGGGCAGGATGCCATTCCTGACCTGGAGAGAGCATGCCACCCTTTTCTAACTGAGAACCATGGCCTCAGATTTGGAGGTGCTGATTTTTATCCCAACCGCTTCACATTGGTCTACAAAACTCTCTAGAGAGAGTTGTAGATCACGTCTTGATGAAGTCAAGAGAATCACATTGTCTGCAAAAAGCAGGGATGTAATACTGAAGTCACCAAACAACACCTCGGCTGCACCTAGAAATTATGTCCATAAAAGTTATGAACAGAATCGGTGATGCAGCCTTGGTCCAGCTCTCACTGGAAATGAATCCTACTTACTGCTGGCCATGCGGACCAAGCTCTGAGTAACTCAGGAAGTGCAACAAGTTATTTTATACTTGTTAAAAAGTAATATTACCAATTAGCTATCAAAAGTGCAGCTGCTAGTCTGTGAATGAGTCTGCAATGATCTATAAATGAATGTTGGTGATTCTTACAGTCGTACTTTATAAAGTCTTCTCCTTCCCTTCATGAAACCCCTTAAGCATCTGAAGGCAGCAGGATGCATATGTTGATAAATACGCATCCTCATGCTGGACACCATGCCGCTACAGTTTAACTACACAGACCTCTGCTCACATTTCACCGGTCAGTTAGGCAGACACCCAGTTATCATAGTCTCTTTTCCAGTTGTGGGACCAGTGGTGTGACTGGCTCAGGGAGAATTTAATAACCCCAACACTCGCTGACCTAAATTCACCTTGACCCAGCTGATGTGCACGTTGTGCTGCTGCACATATGTGAACAAAATTAGAAGTTGTGTGCCCACACGGTCCATGTGCCGGAAAGACCTACCACCTACTTAGCTTTTATTATTCAAATTGATTGTGTAAATTATTAAACTAAGGCTGCGCTAAAACCAGACAAAACCCTGAAATGTTGCAGCTGGAAAGTCACAGTGACCCTCTACAGTCTGTCACACGTGCTGAACGCATTGAAGTGTACTGAAGATGCCTCTGTGTCATCACCTCTGTGTTCAGTGTGTCTCTGTCTCTGCAACACATGCTGTCTGGTTCAAGCCCTCTGTGGAGAGCTCACATCCACTCCCTCCATAAAAGCTTAATTAGCAACTTCTCCGTTTTTCAATTAATATCACGTTGTTATTATAAGCAACACTGTCAAATATCAACACTGCTTAATGTGAGTCTGTTTTCATTGTCTCATATGACACTAAATTACATTTCCTTTTGGCCAGATAAAACATTTAAATCTGAATTAAACAAATTATCTGTAAATTAATTGCTAATGAAAAACAGTCTTGAGTTGTAGACTTGCAGCCCTGTGATCTTTTCAGTCACTGCCTCTTAGTGCACACCCTGTCCTCATCATCTTATCACTGTTGTAACTTAAAACTTACATAATGTTTAACATGAGATAGTCAGTAAAATTTGTTATATATGTAGTATATATATAAATGCTTGGTGGCTAGATGCGTCATGTAGTGTCTGCAGTCTATGCAGCAGTAGTTAGTCACATTGTAGAGACAAGATAGCCTCAGTACATGGAGTCTGACTTCTATATAAAGGAGCTTTGTTCTCAGAGGTCCAACCATCTGGCCATTTTTTCTGAAGGTACATATCGTACAACGACTATACTGCATTTAAATGATCCGGGAATATCTAGTTGACTCATCAGTTGTATTTAGCACAACCAGAGAAGATTGTTGTCCTGCACAGCTAGGGATCTCTGCTCAAATCCTTTTGGTCTCACAGTCAAAATAAACAAACTGCTCTGATGCCTCTAACGGCCAACAATGCAGGGAGTTAGCTCTCTGACACAACGCTGAGTCGAGCAAAGTTCAAACCCTCAGCTGAAACATTTCTCCATCTGTTTGGTTTGTGGTGCTAATTTAAATTGTTAATAACTCCCAGACTCCTCTGTCCTTGTCCCTGCAGGCCCCTCGGCTGGCAGAGCAGTACTGTGTTTGTCACCTGGCCACCGGAGACATGTTGAGGGCCATGGTGGCTTCAGGCTCGGAGCTCGGAAAGAGGCTCAAGGAGACCATGGATGCCGGCAAGCTGGTAACGTCTCTGTTCATCTGCTTCCCATAAACTCTGTATATTTTTCCTTCTCTGCTCCTTTAACCCTCTCTGGGGCTCCATGTTGACAGTACAGCCCGTCATGTTCACTCTGACATGAGTACAGGTCTCATAAACTGGATTCAACCCAAGCATGCAGTGCTTTTCCTAAAAGAAACCTGTTCCTTTAAGCTGGAGCTCAGCCTTGTATGGGAGGAAATCTTATTTTTTTACTCATCTGCATAAAGCAATAGCAACTCTTGTCTATTCATAACTATTTAACTGTCTAGCAGGGCAGACACCGTTTGTGAGCTGTGTTAACTCAAACTACAACTACCACTTAACACAACCACCTCATCACATCACTCAGGGATGATGGGAAAAATATGTGTAACTACTGTAAATCAATACCTGCGCACTAACTGTATATGTCAACCTCAACTTTAATAATTGCAATATTTTTTCTGTACAACGGCTGTGAATCTTCTCTGTAATAATTGCACCTTTTATAACATTTCTAACTGCTGATTGTGTATTAGTGTGTACTTACAGCACTGTGTGTGTGCTTTACATATCTCTCAGCATGTAACTGATGTCCTTTAAACTGTCTGTTTGTTTGTCTCTTTTCTGTCCATTTCTATAAGATGACAGCTTTTATTTCTTCCCTGTGTGGCCAGTGAATAAATCCATGTATCAGAAGGTTTTCTAGCTCTGGTGCAGAGCTGATGCTGTGCAGCAGGTAGCAGACCCCAGTGTGAGTAGCTGGATGACAGGATGGTGTTTTGTTCATGTGCAGGTCAGTGATGAGATGGTCGTGGAGCTCATAGAGAAGAACTTGGACTCACCGCCCTGCAGGAATGGCTTCCTGTTGGATGGATTCCCTCGCACAGTCAAACAAGCAGAGATGGTTAGGTTTAAATTTGATGCTGTCGCTGTCTGCTCATATTCTGCAAAACAAAACTACATTATTGCATTGAATTCAGTGCATCAATAACTTTGTTGGTCAAATAAAAGTTATTACTCAAAAAACAGGCAAGTCAAACATAATGCACTTACATATAATGTATTCAGCGCTGCTCTATAGCAAAAACAGTGCTCCTTTATGGGGGACAGAAATCAGCTCACCATCAAAACACAGTTTTTTTTTAATTTATTTAAAAATCAAAATAAGTTATTCCAATCCTGTGTGAAAGTGAATGAGAGGAATTGAGAAGTAAAAATTATTTTTTTATTTTTTATTTTTTTCCTTTTTATATAGTTACATATAGTTCATCATTAGTCATTCTGTAGGGGAAAGATAGATCAGAAGAAATGAACCTTTTGGTAGTGAATAAAAGAGATAAGACACGTTGCATGGTTAACTGCTGGGTTTGTCTCTTGCAGCTGGACGACTTGTTGGATAAGAGACACGAGAAGCTGGACTCTGTGATTGAGTTTGCTGTTGATGATTCTCTGTTGGTCCGAAGGATCTGTGGCAGGTAGGAGTCGATGAATTATTCAAGACCAGAGAAAGGATCCAACCTGTTTTGTTTCCCAGACACAGCAGCGGTTTATGAGTTCCCAGGATGGTGCTTTTCCTTTTGACTGTGTGTTAAATCTGCCTGGGCAGATGGAATGATTCATGTGAAAGGAGTCTGGGACAATAAGATAATGCTGGAGAGAACTGGAGCGTGAAAGCATGCCATTAATGGAGGAGGTGGCCTGAGGGGCGTCCAGAGCGTCCTGCAGCTGCACGGTCGCAGGGTTAAAACTTTGAAGAAGTTTACGGTCCGTCCCTGATGAAAAGTGCCAAATGTGACACAACTTCTCAGCACCTCTCTTCAGTGACACTCACAGTTACTCTAGCTCCTCTTCACAGAGCTGGCAGCCATGTTTCATCAAATACTAAGAAAGTTGTAGTTGATTGTAATCTGTAGCCTTGCCACTAGAAGCTGCCAGATCCTACACACTGAACTTTTTGAAAAGGTGGCCTCACGATTCAGAATCATTCCAGGTTTTATGTGTTGTCTCATAATGACACCAGTTCTGTTAATGTTGATCATATTAAATTTAGCACACTGAGACATGCACAAGTTGTGATCTTCACCAATACCTCTCTGGTCAGCCCAGGGGTTTGTTTCAAAAATCAGGTTCAACAAACTCTGAGTGTAACTCTGAACTCTGAGTTGATCTACTCTGAGATAGGAAACGGTTCCAGAACAGCTGATTTGATTTGCTTTGATCAACTTGGAGTAGTTTCATCTGGAGTTAATTGCATACACCACAACTATAAAAAGCCAGCTTCAATGGCGCCCCAATTCAATGAGTCACCATGGCAACGGGGAAGCGGAGGGCTGCGTTTTTCACCCTGCTTGAATTAGAAATTTTGATGCGCTCATATGGCGAGTTTGAACATGTTTTTAGAAAGAAGTAAAACACGCTGCAGGTGCAAAAGAGAGGGAGATGGCATGGGAGAACATTGCTGCCCAGGTCAGTGCATAAGTTAAAATATAGTGCTTTGCAATCACACTAATATTACAGGGGAAAATTGTTTGAATGGTAGCCTATTAAGTTATTTAATTTACGTGCAATTCCGGGGGAGAGAAGCGCACCTGGCAGCAGCTAAAGATGAAATATAAAAACATTTGTTCAAACAGGTAAGACCTTGGCATAATCTCATGGAGGTACCTCATTTGATCATGTTTTACATTGTAAAGTAGCTTAAATATTAAGTGGGAGTTTGACTGTGCAGTTGTTTTATCCCACAGTCTGCATCAACGACATTATTCAAAAAAGTTCCATTTGCAAAGAACCGCAGCCTAACACACAATATTTGATGGGATGTTGAGAGCATGACTGAGATTGGTAATGTTGCAAATGTAAGGATGGATTAGGTTGTGTCTGTAGATTATGGACTGTGACGTGAAACGGTACCGCTCAGAAATGCACGATCATCTATGTGCGGTCTGATAACAATCTCCTGACGAATATTTAATTCTCTACGCAGTAATGCTGCTCCTTCATCCACTGAATCGTTGATGAAAAGACATGTCATTTTGACAGAGGCCCAAACTCTACTGCTGACTGAATGAATAAATGAATGAATGAGGAAACCAAAAGAGGGGGAGACAGAGAGAAACTCGAGGTTCATTGAGAAAAACCTGCTCCTGACCAGGTTAGCATCATAGAGTCTGTTACTATGGTAACTGACCGAGAGCTTAAGTTACCTCTCTGTGAAACAGGCTGAAGTTACCCCTCTTTCTCTGGTTTGAGTTACCTTCCTTTTTGAAACGGAAAACTCAGTTTCCCTCATTTCAGGGTTAACAGACAGAGTTTTCACTAAACCTGCTTTGTGAAACGGACCGCTGACCTTTGAGGGAACAGAGACAAATGGTGTTTTGTGTTTTGGTGGGGCAGAGCTGTTTTTTCTCAAAACAAAGTGTAGTACTAGTGTAACCTAATAAACTTGCAATGCATCATTCCTCACATTACATTTAGAAAAGGCTGAGTATCAAAATTTGATACTTTTGTAGCACCGACCACAAAGCTCAGATCCTATTCAGTATCAGAAATTTAATCATCTCTCGGCGCCAAATTCCAATACCCAAGTGTCTGCAAGCTATGCTCTCAGATGTCTCAAGGGATGGGGGGGCATGTCCCCTTCAGATTCTTAATGACACTGATCCTTCCTCTACTTTCCCAGCATAAGGAGACAAATGTCTCCAGTAAAACAGAGCATTATTGTCATTGCAGCAGCATTGGGAGCCTGATGTTTGTGTTATTAGACGAATGGTGCATTCAGGTTGTACAGGAATGTCACAATTTCCAAGCTCCAAGTCAGAATTTAAAATCAGAACCTTCCGTGAAGTCAGATCTCCAACTCATTAAGTCAGATTAATTTCTCCAACCAGACATAGAATTCATGCTATCTGCTACTGACGTAAACAGTAGCTACATGTTTTGTTGTACGTCTGTAAGGCTGGAAGATAAACTGATGATGATAAACTGACACAAGCTGCTTGCAGTTCCTCTTTAGGACCCTGGGGAGTGAGTTGGTCTTATGGTGTGTTCACTGGAAGTCAGAACTTGGAGCTCAGATCATAATAACCTCAAATTTTAGTGCTCCAAGTTCTGACTTCCAGTGAACACACCATAAGATAAACTCTCACTCCCCAGGGTCCTAAAGAGGAACTGCAAGCAGCTTGTGTCAGTTTATCATCATCAGACCATTGTCTGGTATGTCTACCATGATAAAGACCAAGTTACACAAAAGTAACTTATTGAGTTATTGGTGATGATGATAATAATAACAATAATGATAACATTAATATTAATAATAATAATAATGGAATCAATATTGATGATGACCATAATTAAAGCCAAAATTACATAAAAATTACTTATTGAGGTATCAAAAAAGTATCGTTCTTGAAGTATCAAAACAAAGGTACCAAAATTGGCATTGTATCAAAAAATTTTGAAAGATACCCAGCCCTACATTTAGATGGCATATACAATTTAACTAAAATCTAGAACTTTAAAGGAACCGTATGTAGGATGGTGGCCAAAACTGATACTGCAATCACTTTCAAATTACTGTAGAGTGGTGTGAAATGTGCCAGAGGAGAGCTGTGGAGAGATGGGGTAAAGTGAGCAGAACTCCGGGGTGGTGGACGGGGGTATGCGGTGATAGTGCTGCTGCCCGGCCGCTTTCAGCCATCTCCATCTTTCAAAGGCATCTCCTGTACAAGTCCTTGTTTTATTTCGGACTTTGTCTAAACATATTTCAGATTCATAACGAGGTCTTTTAGGTTTCGTAACGTTAGACATTATTTATCTGACACGTTCGTAGCTGCAGCTGTGGTAACTAGAGCAGAGATGCTGACACACTACTGACCAACATCAGCTGAGGGCTGCAACTTGGCTTTTTAAATGAGAATATCCTGGCTGGACTATTGTTGTCAGTGACATAAGTATTTGAAATGAACATGATTTCTTAATGTCTGGTGACATATCAGGGCCATTTTATGATTAATTTAAATACATTTCTTACATATTGTACCTTTAAATGTGGAATCTGGACATGCAGACTGCTGTCTACTGTAGGTCATAAACACCTGGACTATCACTTTAACTGACAGTGTCTTGTCATTTCCTTCCCTGCAGCTCTTCTTCTTCAACAGTTTAGAAGCTGTACTCTGATCAGACGCTGCGCTTTGAACACATGTTCAGACCTTCACCATGAACACGTGTCGCTGCTTTTTTGTGTTGTGAAAGCTTTTCTTAGTGTTTGTTATTACAGCACAGCATTTGTCCTCCTGTCTTCACAGTAACTACATTATCCACACACCACGCTGAATAGAAGACAGTTTGCAGAGAGCTGTCTTTCAGTCTGCAGGGGTCCTTTTTGTGAGGAGGAGCAGGAGGCTGCTGCTTTTTCCAGTCTAAGTAGGACAAGGGCATTATGTGGGCTGTGAAGAGAGAGTTAGTGAGTCACTGTGGCTGGCTAACCCTCAGCTGTCCTCCTCTGCTCCTTTTCATTTCTTCTCTGTCCTTGTCCTGTCCTCCTCCTCTTCTAACAAACTCTCCTCCATTTCTCCAGACTGATCCATCAGCCCAGTGGGCGCTCCTACCATGAGGAGTTCAACCCCCCCAAAGAGCCCATGAAGGACGACGTGAGTAAACAGTGCTTTGGCTAAGCTGCCATTTAGCTAACATCACCTCCTCCTAACATCAACTCCCTAACATCATCTCCACCTCTCTTTGGGTACACCCTGAAGGAATAGATGGCACACAACAGAGTTAGAGAAGATTAAAGCTGCAGCTAATGATTATTGTCGTAGATCTGTTATTTACTCAGTTCATTGATTTGTTTTTTTGGTCGTTAGGAAATGGTGAAGAATGAGCCCACAATGATGTCCTTACATGTCTGTTTGCTTCCTTGGCTGAGTGAAGGGGATGGTGTTTAATATGGATCAGTCAGGTCTGGTCGATACTAAGGCCAAGTTTGGTGCTGATACTGATCCAACAGACTGGATCAGTCTGTTGGATCAGTATCAGCACCATCAGACTGGATCAGTGCATTGCTTCACTCATGAGCAAACAAAGCAGCACAGACAGTAACACACAATCCTCAGGCTTATAAACGAGGCTCTGACTCTCCAAAAGTTCCTGTTTTGTCAACAAACAAAGATGGATTTCAGCTCAGTAACAAGTAGGGAGAGGGAGGACACAGTGACACCTGATAAGGTTTGAAACCAGAAAGTGAGGAGCAGTGACCTACTTGTAGAGAGAAACCATATGCGTTCTTTTACACTGCTGTTCCTTCTTCTCATGTGTTTTCTCCACTCTTCAGCTGACAGGTGAGCCGCTCATCCGCCGCAGCGACGACAACGAGACGACGCTGCAATCCCGCTTGGATGCTTACCACCGGCAGACCGTCCCTCTGGTCCAGTACTACACAGCCAGGGGCCTGCACACAGCCATCAACGCCGCCCTGAGCCCAGACGTCGTCTTCGCCTCCATCGTAGCCGCCTTTTCTGCTGCCACGGAAACCCCCGCCCGTGCTGTCGCCTGTAAAGACCAAGTGTTCTTCATTTAAACAAACAAACCCTTTCAACCTTCCCGTATTCCTTCCAGTGGGTTCTTCTTTTTCCCTTCAAGGGTGGAGATCACACAAGAGTTGATCAAGTGTCACAGTGGCAACAAAACGTAACTGCGAGGCGTAAACAAGGAAGATGGAGACTCAAGAAGCGCTCAGTGTTCCACCAGATTGATCCCTGTTGTAGAAACAGAAAGGACTTAGAGAATGACGTAGAACTGTTAGCTGCTTCTGTCTCTCATTTAATGTCAACGTGAGATTTAAGGTGTTGACATTTAAGCAGAGCAGAGCGCAGATTTTACGAGATGCTTTTCACCAGAAGTTGTTTCAAGATAGTGATGTTGTTGCACATCGTTTGCCTTGTGGACAGGTTTGCTCTTGTTTGACTTTGCCCTTTTCTCTGTCACTCTGCAGACATCCTGTTCCTGTTGCATGTCCTACTCTAATTTGTAGCACTGAGAGAGAACCATAGCTGTACCTACTGTGAAATTTGTTTTAGACTTTGCCGTTCAAGAGGCCTACTGGATGAACATCTTTTTTTTTTTTTTTTTTTTTTAAATCAGTGACCTTGAAAGTTAGTGTTGGGACTGTCATGTGCTGACGTGAAGTGGATCAAAGAGACAAGCTGAAGGATGATGGTCACTTGAATCCAGAGGGAAATTTCTTCTTGGAAATGTTTTGAATTCAGGCTTTTGTTTCTGCAGCTCTTTGTACTGTCTCTTTGTTACGTAGGTGTGGACTTGAGGCTGTTAGCCTATTATGTTTTGTTCCATGGAAATAATCCACTGGCACAACAGGACTTGTGGAAAGCAAACCTTAAATTAACAGCGGAAGTAATGATTCCTGTAATCATTTTGGAAACTCCGAACACACTGTGACATCTGAGGATTTACCCTTGAACTGCCTCTTTCTCCTTGACCTACTAGTTTCCTGAGCTCTGTAGTGGCCTGGTGTTTGTGTTGACTGGAAACCTCTTGCATGCAGACTGTGTCACCTGTACTTTCCCTTGAATACTGATGTGTTTTTATTCTCTCGGGGGTTGTGATGAAAAACAATAGCAGATGTTCAGGAGGCCCAGTAGGCAGATTTCCCTCTGTTACTCAGCTCAATGAGACAGTTTCATACTAAATTTCCCTTAATATTCTGTACAATGCCTTAGTTCATTTTTATTTATCACCTTTTGAAAAGCTGTGAATGTGTAGATTTAGAAACATGAGAGAAATGTGACTTTAAAGTGAACGCTGGTACCTTAAGTGCACTCATCCATCGTTCCTGACAGCTTTGAAATGGTTTGTTTCCTCTGTGATTCAACCTCACCTTGTCTTCCCTTTTCTCTTCCAGCTGGTTGAACGCTGAGCTGCTACATTCCCACCATGGCGAAGGATTGGATTTGGCAAAAGATGTTGGGTGGGTGGACAGACTGGGGGGGGGGTCAGATGAGAACAGGAACTCTTTGACTTTTATGAGTTCGTGTTCATTTTGCAGTGCTGTGGGGCTCCTAGGGGTCACATTGCTCATGTTTCCCCCTCCTAATAAATAGCATGCTTCCTACAATCATCACATGATGTGCACCTTGTTTCTTTCACATCTGAAGCCCACATGTTTAAAAAAAAAAAAAAAAAAGGTGTAGATGAATAATGGAGAGCTAATTCTTCATACAACAAGTGTTGGATTTGATTTGATCAGAATTGGATGCCCAGTAAGGACAAACAACTTTATGTGCAGCACCTTTTAACAACAAGGCAATTTAATGTTCTTTACAGGAACAAGGCGGCATTACCAAGCAGCTGTTTAAATGCCTGTTTAATTCAGTAGCTAAAGAAAGACGTTACGATACAGCAATACAGATTTTTTTCTATCGTCATATTTTTTAATATTGGGCAGTTTTACTTCTGTTACAACCCAGGCTCAAAGGGAAGCAACACAATGAGACACATAACCCAGAGCTCAAAAATAAGGGGTTTATTGAAACTAAATCATCAGAAGAAAAAAAAAATGGACGAGCCTCCATTATGTTAACATAACTGGGTATGATTCTCGCTTGAGGTGCGAGAGGTCCCGGGTTCAAATCCCAGACGAGCCCCCATTATGTTACAACCCATTACATAATGTTACAACTGGCCTGTAACACTTCTTTTATCCTTGCTTAATTAAATGAAACCATGTAAAGGAAAGGATGGGATCCACTGGTGAGTGTTGTGTTTGTTAGGATATGTGCAGAAACTGAAGCTGTCAAATAAATGTAGAGGAGTTTAAAAAGAACAGGAGGCTGTGAGGTAACAAGTTAGAGTACTAACCTGGAGTTCATGTCTGAGCTGTTTTATTGACAACATATATACAGAAAAAGTACAGAAATGTTCAGGATAAAATGCAGTTACTAAACTTATAGAAATAAAATAAGAGGGCTTGAGATTTAAGTTCTGACAATATATTTTTCACGCAGACAACTTGTTTTGGTCACTTTGTGGTTTAAGCTTTTTCCAGCATTTTTTAAATATGGCGTTAGTGGCTTTAAAACAATATTTGGCCGGAGATTAATTTTGAGATTAATTCATTTTTGTCTAGGCTTATTTTCCTATATCCGACAAACCAAATGGTACATGTTGAATATTTCATTTAAATGGAGAATCAATTTTGGAAGTTAATATTATGGTCAATCCAAAAAATATGAATGTAAACGCATTCCCAAAATAAGTGAGATATTGTTTCATCAATGGTGCCACAAAAAGTGTGTTTGTCAATATTTAGCTTATATTTAATAAGATGGGTCTTGACTATGAAATATTTTAAAACTGACCTCTTCTACCTTTGTAATAATAAATGTTCTTGGCACAGCCCATGTGTTTTTCCAGTAGAAGGCTGCTGAAGGTTTGGAAACAATGTCTCTGTGAATAATATGTCTATTACAATGATTAGTGGCTTTATCACTCAGTGAAGGGCAAACATAATAATAATAATATACTGTATATGTGATCAGTTTGTACCTTTAGGAGCAGACAGCAATAACCTTCTAGCACCATGTGGAATTACAAACACAAGTGAATGTTCTGTGACAGGAACAAGGAAACTACAGACTAGAAGTGATAAACTGACCACTGTCATTCAATAGTGAACTAACCAATGACACATTAATATTAATCATGCTTGTAGCTTTACAGAAGACAGCATGACATCAGACAAGATCTCCAGTCGGTAGATGGCCTAACCTTTAGATCACCTAAAAGAAGAATTATTACAGAGAGGCTGTTATTATTGTCTGTTGTTACCAGACTGGGAACAAACAAAGCAGAGTGAAACTGGTGCAGTGATTAAAAAAACACAGCAGGCCACCAGGAGCTGAGGTTTTCTGTCATATTCACAGTAGAAACAGGAGTGACAGTGGGTGATGAAATTCCCTTCACTCTGAAACCACCAACAAAATATTGAATAGGCAATGAGCTTAACCCTAAGCAAATAAAGTAAAATAAATACCAAATTAAAGTGAATATTATTGCTGAAATGTGCAAATTTGCAGTTTAGTTGCAGAAGTCACACACATGTAAATGGTAGATATGTGCAGCATAGATATGGTTTCTGTAACAGATAATCACTCAGTGGTTCGTCCATCCATCCATCCATCCATCCATTTTCTAACTCTTATCATCTCATAGGGTCATGGGGGGCTGGAGCCTATCCCAGCTGTCTTATGGTGAAAGGCAGGGTACACCCTGGACAAGTCTCCAGTTCATCACAGGACACATAGAGACAGACAACCACTCACACTCACATTCACACCTACGATCAGTTTAAATTAACCAATTAACCTAATCCTCATGCATGTTTTTGGATGGTGGGAGGAAGCCAGAGTACCAGAGAGAACCCACACAGACATGAGGAGAACATGACAACTCCACACAGAAAGGCCCCGGGCCGGGGAATCGAACCCAGTGCCAGTGGTTCAGTATCCTGTACATGCTAACGATTCGGCTTCTTCTGTACTTTTTGATGGTCGGTGACGTCACGGGGTGGGGTTTCCGCGTTGTGCACGGCGAGACGTCACAGACCGGGGCTTTCCTCCAAGCACGTCAGAGATCAGCGGCAGAGGAGAGGAGAGAGGAGAGCTGCAGAGATTATACCGAGCTTCTGCTAGAGGAGAGAGGCGAGCCCGGCCAGGAGGACCGTAAGCAGCCTGCAGCTTTAGCCGTGAAGGGCCGTCGCTCCCCGGCCTCTCCCGTCGAACAGAGCCGGTCCTGAGCAGGGTGAGTGGAAGCAGCTCTGCTGCACAAGCTGCCTGTCTGACATGTCATGGATTTAAAGAGCTGTGCTGCTCTGTGCAGACACACTGACTCTAGAGAGACCCTCTTAAGCCTGACATGTTTATTTATGATCATCAACAAGCATCACAGCTGCATGATCAGCCTGCACTGTCAGGAGGGTCAACTGATCCAGAACCAGCCTGGCTCATAACACAGATTTATCTTATCTGTTGATGTTGTCAGAGAGGAACCATGTTCATGTTACATGGTACAGATCAGTGTCCTGTCTCAGTGCTGCTGCATGTCTGGAAATAATCCTAAACTACAAAAACAAAATGTCTTCAGCTTTGCTGTCCTCCAGTCACTGTCCAGGGTGTGTGGAGTTCAGATCATTTCCCCTTTTCAAACATTCCTGTCTGCTCTGCCACTCCCTGGTCATGGCTTGTGCTGAGGACATGCTGTCTGTTCACAATATGTGATACAGCCACGAAAAGGGAGTTCACAAAGAGCTGGACCACAGAGGCAGCACAGCTCAGCAGAGACCCACACAGGAATATTACATGGATATTTTGTGTGTTTGTGTTTGAAGATGATTTTGTGATCATGCTACTCAGGGGGAAAGGTGTGGTGAATTTTTCCCAGCATTGTAATGTTAGGTGAAGAGACAACTAAATTGTTTTTTTGTGTTGAGGCTGGAAAAATGCTCCTGCTAGATACAACTGCATGTCGATCGTCTTCGTAAACTTTTGTTTTAGAAGGAAATGAGCTGCACAGACAGAAAGTTTCAACAACTTTAAAAGAAATGTGTTTATTTCTCTCATAACATGATACCTACAGCCCAACCTGTAGTGATAGAAAAATATAAGATCAAGGAGAAATTCTACTGCAGAAAAAAAACAAACCAAATCATTTTCCATGGCAGACATTTTGACATGTCTTAGTAGGGAGGACCTGGGTGTCCTCAGTATCAGTAATGATGGCTACGTTCCTCTTAGGGGAGGTCCTGGTGTCGTTCATGCTGGAACATAATGGAACTGAGCCATCTGTAATGTGATCTAATTCACCTGTACTCCACCTGTCTGCTGTGATTTTTCAACTTTAAAATATTGGCATCAGTCAGGTCAGGTTTGAGAAGGACATTATGACTAGCCTTGAACCCTGGATTATATCTTTTTTTGACATATTAATTTTACATTTAAAAAACAAAATTCAGTTCAAAACTGCATCTAGAATTGACAGGAAGAAACCAAATAATGTTTCCAGACAGACATAGCTCATGGTCAGGATTGTTTAAGTGTAGGACCGTCTATCCCTGAATAACCTTTGAAATCTCTTATACAAACTCAGCTAAAGCGTTGGAAAGTGGCTCCAACCAGACTCCATTCAAAAAAGTGCATATTTTATCACATGAGGAGCAGCTCATGTCCAATGTGTTTGACCATTACCTCATCCAGAGGAGGCCATCATGTGCTTCAGGTTACAGACAATAGCTGGGAATTACACACTCACTAGTCAGACGTGTGTGTGTGTGTGTGTGTGTTGTTTCCTTTCTGAAACCAGAATCCAATTTACTACTGTTACTGTTGCTCACCTCTGTTTCTGTGCAGGCCCTTGTGTGTGTGTGTGTGTGTGTGTGTGTGTGTGTGTGTGTGTGTGTGTGTGTGTGTGAGGGGGTGTTATAGATATGTGTGTGTTATGACAGGTTCAGAGGTTTGCTCTGTGGCACTGTAATGCCTGCAGTCCTGACATTAAACATTCAACAGCTCAGCAGTATGGCTCTTGAACACTCCTCTAATTATAGAAGCTCCCAGTCTGATTCCCACTACCTCCACCTTCCAGTGCATCACATACTCTATGTATATATGTGTGTGTGTGTGTGTGTGTGTGTGTGTGTGCATTTATTCCTAACAATTATAATGTTCAAGTTTGATTCTGATAGATTTTCTGTTCTTTTTGTCCTCTATGATAGTAAATAAACTAAATATGAATGAATTTATAAATAAATCAAATGATCTGTAGATTCATTTCAAATAACATGCAGTTTAGTTGCAGCCAGTGGTGGAGAGTAGCTATGTACATACTTAAGTACAGTGTACTTTATTTCCATTTTATCCTACTTATTTTTACAATGGCATTGTATATTTAAGGAATATTTTGAATGCAGAGATTTTTCTTGTAGACGGAGTAGTCTGTTCTGGTCTCCTTTCTGTGAATCAACTCATGGATGAGTCAAAAAGAAGTGAGACTGCAGGGTGATAAGAAACAGTGGTTCCTGTAACAGTAGATGCAGAGTCATTAAGGTGGTACCATGGAAATTATCCAACTGCATCATCCATTTCCTCTGAAAAAAAGGGTGTGTAAAGATCAACAGAAGACACATACATCTCCTCCCAGGCACACACTTTATTATTTAAATTCATTTGCTGTTTAGACCGTTAAAGAGAGTAATACCTCCTGACACACACACACCCTGGCAGACCCTCATGTTTGGTCATCATGATGTTTTTCCACAGAATAAGAACTACCTCCACTGACGGTTATATCGCTCTCATCATGGACTCTCCCCCGCATGCACACACACCAACTGAACCTCTTTGCTTACAAAATAGCAGTGTGTCCATGGCGTCTCCATGTGGGTGGCCCTGCTGTTCATGCTGCGTCTCCTGTAGACGTGTGAAATATTGACAGTAAATAATCAGTACTTCATGTTCTGTGTGACAGTAACTTCATCTCTCTTCAGACAGTTTAAGGGATTTTCTCATGAACATAAAGAAACTCTAATGACAGGGTAACATCTTCATTTATTTAATGACTTTTAAGAAGCAGACGGTGTGTTGTAACAGTCTGTCTTCTTGTTTCTTCTTGGTTGTATGACTATGTTTAATTGATGCAGATCCATTTTGATTTAATTTGATTGATAGCAATGAAGGTTTTGAAGTTGCTGTGGCTATAATATCTTGAAAACACTGTTAGAAATGTGTGTAAATAACAGTAAAAAACAGACACACTACGGCTGCATCTGTGCTGCAGTTGGTATCTTTTATATATAAAAAAAAGCAGGCCTGTAGAAGTTAACATGATTTATTGGTGCATCACAGCAACATGCTGGCAGGTCATGAAGCAGAACATTCAAAAAAAAATCAAGGAAACTAACAACACAGTGATAACTAACATGTTAGCACGTAAACGCTAATTTCGACAGCCCTCAAAAAAAATAATTCTCTGTCATATTTGTTCAAACTGTCACCGTATCCTGACAGTACCACAGAAGACAGATAGAGAGAAATTTCCCTCGGTATTAGCTTGGCTGTTTTCTAGATCACCTGGTTTAAGGGATTGTTTGCTTTCTTTTTTCATAATTTTTTTATTCATGAGCAAAAAACAGAAAATACATGCTGCACTTGTGTGTACACACACCACCATTTCCAAATACAAATCCAGTGGAAACACAAAGTCAAGCTCAAAATAATTATGCTTATGTACCCCTATATGTCCTCATAAAAAGCTATGATAATAGATTAATAACTAAATAAAAGAAATTTACATCATGTACAATTATCCCACTGACATGGTGTTCCAGAAACTGGTAAATGGTGATCTAAGTGTAAACTTTAGCAAATAAAAATATAACAAATATAAAAGGAAAAATGTGGCTTTCTTAAAGAGAGTGACTCAATCTTTTCTGCTGATGTTCATTCACAGTGTTACAGTTAAATATGACAGAAAGAGGCAGAAGGGAAAGGGTCAACATGTTAAAACGTTTCCTGGTTGGATGTGGCTTTCTTAATTTCCACGAGCATCCCATCAACATTACTGCAGTTGGACCGAGCAGGATCAGGCGTCACTGTAAATGTTTGTGACGTTGGAAGAGGGTGTGCCTCTGAATCATGTATTTAAAATCAAAAGAACCTAATTTGTGTGGGAGGAGGTCACAGCGAGGTCATCAACACCGAGGCTTTTTTTCTACTCTAATGTGTCCTGATAACCCCGTTAATCAGTCAAGATATCTAATCTGTGTGACTCAGCTGGTCCTTCTGCCCACTGGAAGTATAGCCTTGACTTATGTGTGTTATGTGCGTTCTCCTGTTTGTTCTACGAGGACCAAATGTTCCCCAGAGAGCCTCTGAAGTGAGGGCGCTTTGCTTGATCTCGTCTGTTAAAAAGAAGGAACACTTAGCCCCTCATAATGTGGACGATCGGTGTGTGCTGTGATCTATGTGCTCCATTACAGCTGGAGTCACCTCAGGCTGGCTGATGCCTAACAACAGAACCACGGCCGCTTCACTGTTGTCAGGGAAGAGCATCATAACTCTGCTCACTGGCTTTCAGGAGCGACACCATATGAAGATGTAGCTACCGCTGTGGCCTAACAATCATTTATTTTCAACTTTACTCTGAAATATAAACATAATATTCTCAATAATGTTGAAAGTGCAGCTTCCACGGCCTCTTGAGAACCTTAAAGTAGCATTTCCAAACACTTATCTAAATGAAACTGTGTGCTTGAAGCACTACATGTATCCCTTTGACTGACAGTCAAAGTTCAGAAATAAAAGATATTTACAGAATTAACTCACAAACAATCACTTGGATAGACAAGGAATAAGGCAGTTGTCTTCAACCTAAGAGCATACTATTTATAAAAAAAAAAAACACAGGAAAACACTTCAAAATGAAGGATAGAGTAACTATAACTAGGCTAGATTGACTTGGTGTTTGTAACTGAATACCACTCGAAAAAACAAGGAAAATACTAATAAGAAAAATAGACAAGAATAATTTGACATAAAGAGAAAACACCCACAAGAGGTGAGGATACTGACTACACTATGTAACAAACTTGACAAAAAGCCCTGACTAGAACTAGGACTGGTTGAATGAATGACATGAACACGCAAACTGACAGGGACATAACCTAACATGGACAAAACTAAAAACTACACACACTACACTAAACAGGCAGGGACGAAACCAACAAGACTAACCAACAAACAAACAAAACGCTCAAACACGGACGAGAAACCTGACGTGGACTGACTTGAAGGAAAGGTGGACAGGAACGGACACGCTGACAAAGACAAAGGGGAGACAGGACTATTTAAACATGAGGTAATGGGACACAGGTGGAAACAAGACAATCACACAGACAGGAGCACAGGAGGGCAGGAATTTTCAAAATAAAACAAGAAATGACAAGACAGAAATGATAAACATCGTCTAACTTGACAAACTTGACAGACAGGAGGGAAAAACGATTACTTTCAAAATAAAACAGGGATGGCAAGACAAGAGAGAAATAATAAATATAATCTTAACTTGACAAACATGACGTTACCATGGTAACTCTCCCTGCTGTTGTGCTTTATGGATGGCTGCCTAATTGGGCACTTTTTACACCATGTCCAGCAGTAGCTTTTACATGTTTGTTACATTTATTTATTAAACAGCTGCTTTTCTGTGTGGATTCAGACGTGTACAAACACATAATAAGTATGGTTGTCTTCATCACTTTAGAATGAGCTGTTTATATTAAAGCCTGACCGATATGGACTGTTTGAGGCCGATGCTGATATCAACATCAATTAAACATCAAATTATAAATTTGATAAACATACATCAAATTAAAAAACAGTAAAATAAATTGAAGGCATAACACTTCACAACTTTCAAGAACAAAGAAGTGAACTATATAATAATGTGCAAAATTGGAGTTAATCTCTTAAATAAAATAAGTCATAATATAAACATAGAATGAGTTATGAAATCAAATACATCTGTGATCTCAGCAGCCCTCTTATGGCCTTAACCATTAAATCACAGGGCCTCCATAGCATCTTTTTATAATGTTCACACAAACAGTCTGACGCCACCATCAGTTGATGCAAACTCTACCAGTGAGCAGCCAGGATGTTAACACTGATCACTAAGTCACATTAAGAGTGACATGACCTCATGATGGTTACTGTAGAAGAAGAAACAACACAAACATTATTCGTTTGAACTGTTCATGGCTGCACTGTTCACACCAGACCCTACTGTATGAAACTGAAGAGAAAGTGTCGCAGGTGCTCCATCTACCATTTAATGTCCGCACTGTTTTGTGAAAATAATCAGGGTTTAATCGACAAAATTCTGGCCGATGTTGATTATTGTGAAAAGGGTTATGATAGTTTGATTAAATCGGCTGTCTAATTAATCGGTTGGGCCATAGTTTGTATCGATGCTGCAGGTCCGTTGGTGGAGCACCATGTTTCTACGGTAGCCCAGAATGGACAAACCAGATGCTGGCTCTAGATGGACTCGTTTGTGTTTTTAGCCGCTGTAGTTCTCCTACGATCTACAAAAACATGCAACAGATTTTCCAGAGGCATCCGTTACATGCTATATCATCAAGTCCTTCACACTGCACCTTTAAGTAAGAATCTCATCCTGGACACAAGCAGCTTTTGTCGCCCACTTTTATGACCTGTAATATCCAGGTTGATGTTGTGCTGGGACGCACAGAGACAGAGCATCTTAACGGCAGGGTCAGAGTTTATGTTGCTACCACAGTGCTGATTAGTTGATGGTCTGTAATTAGCTCAGCTCCCTCAGGCACACACTGCTAATTCATTTTTAGCTCCTGTGTTGAGTCGGGGACCACCTGTTCCATCCAGAGACCGCTGGGCCCCAGCCCTCAGATTAGCAGTGTTTTTAGTCAGTATCACAAGCCGTCTGAGCTGATCCGTCTGTTGGAGCCCGGCTCTCTGTGGATCTGTCTGCTCACGTTAAAACAAAGTGATCAGTCACTTCAGACTACAGGCTTTTAGCTGACGCTCTTATCCAGAGTGATGACACACACTTGAACACTGAGTGCAACGACCAGATCATCAGTTTAGTCTGATGTGTCACAAGTGAAGTTTAGAAATGAGAGCTGAGATCCAGAGCGGTCGATTTTCCCTGGAATCAACAAAGACAGTAAAGAACAGTGAAGTTCAGAGGAAAAATGCTGGGCTCAGGTCATTTGGTACATTTGGCAGAACGAGGAGATATTAAGTGAGTGAGAAAGTCTGTGGTGTAGTAAGTACTGCAACTTGTACATGCCTTATTTAATGACTTCATTTGGGTTTTTTTATTTAGAAAAGGCCGTACCACAGAGCGTCCAGAAACAAACATTTCCTGCATAGAGCTCTTTTTTTTATATATACATCTACGGACAGATTGTCCACCAGCTGCAGTGACTTGTATGTTACTAATTTATGATATTTTACACTCCTGCTTACCTTAATTACACATATTCTCCTTTTTACTCCATTTGGCAAATTACTGTTTGGATTCCTATTTGACATTAAAAAATAGCATGCATGCATTTTTTTCATCTTAAACTAACCAACAGCTATAGTTATAACTAGCTCCACATACACCAGTAGACTATGTTAATCAGTACTAATAATCGGATAATTTAATATGAATAATTATTATTATTATAGTTAACACATTAACCTCACCACAAGGCCCATTTAGTGGCTATTCTGGCTATGTAATAATAATACTAATAATAATATATTCACACTGATATTTAACGTAGTGTGTGGTTTGATATTCAGTGAATGAAGTACTTGTATGTAATTCCAATACAGTGAAAACTGATGCTTCACTTGTAATGAAATGTCTGGTCACTAAAGGAAGTAAGAACACAGACTGAATGTACAGTATGTTAAAGTGCTCATCTTAACAGAACCATTTTCCTTAACGTCTGGGTAAAGTAAGAATAAATATATAACCTGAGATAGATAATGTGTTATGAACCACCTTAGCTTCTAAAATAGTGTAAAAATAAGCAGTTTGCTCTGAGGTGCTGGGGCAACAAACTCAAGTTCCAGCCACATGAACACTTCCTCCTTCTGTGATTTTGGTGTGTTCATCCATATGTGTCCAAACCAGAGGCACCAGATTCAAACTCAGAGCCAACATTGTTCCTCCCAGCCCTCAGCAGAACGGTTCATTTAGTCTTTTAAGGACATTTTAGGCCTGGGAGGGAGAGAGTAGCTCCTGAGGCCAGAGAATGAACACCAGGTCGTGAGACTGAAGCTCTTGATGATTTGGACTATCTGTGAATAGTCGCCTCCGATGAAAGTTTGTGAAACTCCTCACGCAGCTCTGTGCCATTGAACATTAATTTTATCCCTGCCCACAAAACCCTGGCCAGAGGAGAGGAGAGCAGTCTAACTCCAAAATGCAGCACTATTTAGTGTATGTTCCAAAAGTTATTTTACAAAATGTTAATGTGTGCAAACAAATATCACTTTTCACTTTACCCAGTCTTTACAGGCAGATAGATGTTCCTGGTGGAAATCATGTCTGATATCAAATCTTCACCAGAAACATAGATGTGCTGTGAGTCCTGTGCAGTCCAGGCTGGTAGTGAATCATCTTGTTGCATAACAGCAATCAGCTCTACAGCAGCACACCTGTAGCACACAACACATCTCTCTGATGAGTGTGTGTGTGTGTGTGTGTGTGTGTGTGTGTGTGTGTGTGTGTGAGAGACCAATCATACAGCATCCCTAATGTGGAACAACCTGCCAGTAAAACCCACGCAAGCTGAATCACTTCAGCCTTATAAACCGCTGAAAAGTGCCCCAAAATTACAATTATGATTTTGTTAATTGTTAATTATTTTTAAAATTAATTTCTGTCATTTATTGTTTTGATTAATTGATTATTTTTTGGTGAAATTTGTATTAAATTGTTTTCTGAATAAAGAGTAAAAAAATCTATTTATAAATTGTGTTTATTCATGTTTATTCATAATTCTAAATAATCTACAATGATTCAAAAAAAGCAACTCCTCACATTGATAATCAGGAATAAGGGGATGTATAACATTTTTCTGTAATTAATGATTTTCATTAATAGTGGTTAGCACTGTCGCCTCACAGCAAGAAGGTACGGGGTTCGAATCCTGGGCCCGGCGCCTTTCTGTGTGGAGTTTACATGTTCTCCCCGTGTCTGCGTGGGTTCTCTCCGGGTACTCCGGCTTCCTCCCACCATCCAAAATGGGGATTAGGTTAATTGGCTAATTTAAATTGACCGTAGGTGTGAGTGTGAGTGGTTGTTTGTCTCTATGTGTCCTGTGATGAACTGGAGACTTGTCCAGGGTGTACCCTGCCTTCCGCCCTAAGACAGCTGGGATAGACTCCAGCCCCCCCATGACCCTATGAGAGGATAAGAGGTAGAAGATGGATGGATGATTCACCGATTATAAAAGTGTTGGTGATATTCTAGTTTTGGAGGATGCAGGTTGCAGTGCTGTTGAACTGTATTGTGTGTCTATAGTTTATCCTGCCCTCACTGATGTACATCAAGTGGGAAAAAAATAATAGTAGTACAAACCTTCAGCCTCTCAAATAATCAAGTAGTTGAATCAATGCCTTTTTGAAACAATTCCAACCAACATGATAACTTTCATGAAGGGAGCAGCATTTACTGCAGAAGTGTTACATTAGTTTTAGCCCGGTCTACGTAATGAACTCACTCACTGAGTGTGTTTGTGCTGCATGTGGGTTGGCTTTGACCATGCCCTGCAATAAGAGAGACTCAAATACCCAAAGAAAGTGCTGAGGCATAAATTTATCTTCTACAACAGAACAGTCTAAGACTCAAACTAGAACAGAACTGAAATGCACAACTCAGCAAAGTTTCAAAATAAAGGTTTTATTTGACAGAACAGTAAACGAAGGATCACTTGACTGGCAAGGACAAAATAACCTACACTATAACAAACTTGACTCTCAATAACAATGACTATAATACTAACAAACAAAATAATGCTTCACAAGGTAGGTAAATATTTCATTTATAAATCTATAAAACAAAAAAGCCTGTTCAATTCCCAGCCCAGGGTCTTTCTGTGTGGAGTTTGCATGTTCTCCTCATGTCTGTGTGGGTTCTCTCTGGTACTCCGGCTTCCTCCCACCATCCAAAAACATGCATGGGGATTAGGTTAATTGGTTAATTTAAATTGACCGTAGGTGTGAATGTGAGTGTGAGTGGTTGTCTGTCTCTATGTCCTCCCCACAACCCTATGTGAGGATAAGCGGCAGAAAATGGATTGATGAAACAAAAAAAGGTTGACTATGAACTGAGCAGAAAATCACTCTGAGGGAAAAAGGTTACTAAATAAACTTAAGAAACAAACTCGAGGCACTCAAAAAAGTGAGTAAAAATAACAAAAGTAGCAAACAAAACCTGACAAACAGCAGTAAAGGAAAAGCTCACACACAACATGACTGATGCAGACATGGTTGACTCGTCAAATGGAACAAGACGAACTGGCACAGACCAGGGCAAGACAAGGACCATAGATACATGAGATGAGGACACAGCTGGAAACAGTCAGGGGGCAGACTATCACCAGACTGGAGAACAGGAGGGCAGGAAGTGGAGTGGCTGGAAATGAGAGGGAAACAGCTGAAATAAAACAGGAAATGACACGAATGACTGAGCATAAAGAAATAGGTGACTTAACTTAATCAAATGAGGAGACCTAACACTGTCTGTTTGGGAACTACAGAGTACAGAGTACTTGAATTAAGAGGGATTCGGCTGTAAGTTTTAATTGTGGTAATGTTGTAACACTGAGAGTTATAGTTTAATGTCCCATAAAGACACAATTAGAAGTGCAACTTGTGGCCTCTAGAGGCTTCAGTGTTCATTACACCACAACATACACATGTGTATCAACTTGATATCATGATTTTTCTTTTGTAAATCCTGACCAGAAGTGAGTCTGAGATGGCAGCCGATTAATAAATGCATGTTGTTTGTGACTATAAGCCTTATAAGCCTCATAGATGTGGGTTAGTAGGAGCCTGCTACACCCACTAGTAGGTTTTCTCATCTATTCACATGGACCGGGCTCTGCAGCCTGTGTGAAACCAACAATGTGTTGCTGTCTTTGTGTCCACAAGCATTATGTTCCACTTTCCCTTTTGAAGTGTCATTATTTTAAGACAAAAACGATCACTTACCGTAAACATGTTACGACACAAAGTGGTTTTGTTGCTTAAACCAAAAGGAGCTGCTTTGTTTGGGTTGAAAACACGACGGTTGGTGCAGTTTCACTATGTGTTATAACCTGCTTCACTTTTTCACTTTCAATTTTACACCATAGTAGTCCCCATTGTTCCACATCCATCTATAACAACATTTATTGGCCTGATAATGTCATATCTGTAATCGAGGAGTTGCCTCCACGCAGTTCTCAACATGGCATCAGCTGAGTGCTAACAGTGAAAACAGCAGTAGATCGATGGAGTGTTGTATAGCGCACACATTAGGAAGGAACTGTTACAGGGGTAGTGGCTTTTAGAGGAGCTGATTTTAATTTCAGATGTTACTGACTAGCAACACATCATATTTTATAAACTCATAGTATATTTAGTCTCTAAAATCACATAAGTCACTAAAGCTGTCAAGTTCTTATAGTGGGGTAAAAGTCACAGAATTGTCCTCAGTGATAATTGTAATGAAGTGCAAGCAGAAGGTGGCCTCAGAAATGTAAAAGTACTTAGTTACATTCCACCAGTGGGTTTATCACACCTTATAAAACAGTGTTTCTGTCCAGAGAACACAGAGTACTGCTGGGTTTGTCCTACCTTAATATCACTTAATTGCACAGATGGCAAGAATAAAAACCAGCAGCCTTCTGTGTCTCGAGAAGCAGTATTGAGCTGTGAAAGCTTCATGAACATCAGTTTATTTCCACTGGTGTGTGTGTGTGTGTGTGTGTGTGTGTGTGTGTGTGTCCTGGATTGAGCAGCAGTGGAGTAGGAGGATGAGTGTGGAACAAAGTGCGTGTGTGAGCATGTTGATAGCAAATCAAGTCCAGATTGTAAATTTCTCCGGCTGTTCGGACCAGATCTACCCCACACACACACACACACACACACACACACACAATTTGTCTCATAGACGCATTCATCTGTCCTATCATTTATCATTTCATTATTCATAGCACCATAGCAACCAATGAAACAGAAAGAATAGTAATCTAACACAGTTTTCATAGTTTGAAATTGACTAAATGTGTCCAGTGAAAGAAAGACAAGATTACAGGGTTTTGAAAAATCTTAAATTTTATGGTAAATGGTTTGTATTTATATAGCACTTTACTATACCCAAAGCGCTTTACAGCATACATCACATTCACGCATTCACACACTGATGGCAGAAGCTGCCATGCAAGGCGCTAACCACGACCCACCAGGAGGTGTCTTACTCAGGGACACCTCAACATGAGCGCTCCAGGCCAGATCGAACCGGTAACCCTCCGGTTACAAGACTCTACCCACTGAGCCATGCCGCCCCAAATTATTCACAAAACAAACAGAACTTTCACCCAGGAGGCTGCTTTTGGTGTCTCATTGACTTTTTTTTATAACTCCTGTAACATACATATTTATTTTAACCCAAACCATGATGTTTTCCTGAACATAACCAAGTAGTTTTATTTGAATTCACAACATTAACCACACGTTTGAAACTTCCTTTGCAGTGTAGCGTCATACTTTGACACATAGGGCTACCCAAGTGGTCCTGTGAATAGGTCGCTCATTCTTTCTGGTTTTCCTTCATATCTTGTTTATGACTGTAAAACTGCTGTTTTATTCTCTGTGGTATCAAAAGTCGTAAACTAATTTTAAATACTTTTATCAAATCCAACGTCTGGACTCGTCAAAGCCAGAAAAGTGAATGGGTGAATGTGATGTATACTGTGAAGCGCTTTAGGTATTGTTGCAGGTATAGTAAAGCGCAATATAAATACAGACCATTCATTTACCTTTAAGCCACACCCCTTCTCATCAGTGCTCTGCCCAAAGCCACGCCCCCTCACCTGTTAACTCTGTATTTCTGCAGAGGGGTTTGCAAAATATTTCTGGCAACAGTGAAACACGAAGGCATCTCATTGGTTCTTTCCATTCAGACCGAGTGTCAGTTGATTGTCTACTCCTTTATTGATTAATGACTTAAGCTTTGAAGTCTTTTCTTTCTTTTTGCTGCAGCAATATCTCACATCTGTCTGAAGATTGTATGAAAGAAGGAAGACACACTTTTATACCTGGAAAACAGGGCAATTCTGTTTAATTATCAATGTTAAGCATATAACAAAGACTGATAATCATATTTACAATTACCTAGATAAAATTGAGTAATATTTATTGAGCAAATATCCATTTTAATTTATTGAAGAAAGTCTGTCGCGATTCACTTTGTTAATTTTTAATGCCTCATGTACATTTTTTCCACATTATCATTATCATAACTTATCTATGTCTATGTTATCTGCAGTGTCTTTTAATTGCCAAAGTCTCTAAATTTTTCTTGTACTGTCTTGAAGTCATTTCTTGTCAGTTTCAGTAAGCTGGTTCTCGTTGATGAGGAGGGTGATGGAGCGGCAACCTCAGTGATAACAAAGTCTTTGTGTACAGTCTCAACGTCTTTGATAGGCTTGAATGAGTTCACTGAGGGCCTGGTCTGTTCAATGAAGGAAAAAAAACATTTGTCTTCTGCATCTTCATGCTGGTGAAGCACTCTGCCAATGTACCAGTATTCAGTGGGCTGCCAGTACACCACATACCCCCTACCAGGCACAATGGTGATGTCTGTTGTCTGTGGTAGATCTGCCACTTCACTTCACAGCCTGTAGGAGGTCTCTATGATTTGATGGCATGCCCATGGGGACAAAGAGCCTGCAGGACTTGATTAACATTCTCATGGTACTGGCATGTACACACATTATGAGGCATATCGCTCTTGAATAAGATGTTGTCAGGACGGAGAGATCGGAAGCTGGTCATTTGAATGTTGTACCTGGCTCATAAATGGTTTATTTCCAAAATAACGTTAGAACGTGGCACGAAATGACTGAACCCAAATGCATGACTCGACACGACAGAAGTAAGTTTAAGGGATTTTAATACAAATAAAGTTCACAAACAAGATTAACAAAACAACTCAGGCACTGATTCTAAATCGAGAAGAAACTAAAAAAACACTCAGACTGAAAACACACTAGGCTGTTCATAAATCAAACTTAGGACACTAGGGAAAAAGCTTAACTAAAGGCGCTCACTCAATGAGGAAAACTATAACTTAGAAAAAGACAAAACATACAACGCTCACTAACAGTGAGGGAAAAAGGCTCAAAAACTGGCTACACAGACTACACAGCTGCTACAAAACAGACAAAACACTAATACTAGACTGGACAAAACTCGACACAATGACAGAAACTGAAATGACACAACCTGACGGCGAAACAAGTTGACTTAATGGCTGGTAGTTTAGAGAATTCACAAGACATACTGGCACATGACTGGGGGAGACGCAGACATAAATACATGAGGTAATGGGTAACAGCTGGAAACAATCAGGGCGGGGCAGACAATCAACAGACACAGGAAACACAGGGGCAGGAAACGAGAAGCTGAAACACAAGGGAAGACAATTAATACAAAATAAAACAGGAAATGACAGGACAATATGACAAAACTGAACCAAAAAACTTAACTTGACATGACCAACATAACAAATAAGAAGTTTTTAAAATAATCACACTGAAAATACATCTGTAAAAATGTTTAAAAGACAGAACATGTTATATTGTATTATTTTCAACTTTAGAATTGACTATAACCATTAAGAAATATGCAGGTTTATGTCAATTCCTGTCTTGAAGGCGGGTTACCGGTAACCCGGTAACCGGCACTTTCGCTTGATCGGACCCAGGAGTGTACTTTGAAGAGACAGCGGTGCAACAAACTGATCTTTGAGAATATTATAAACTAGCCAATAGTAAATACTGAAGATAGCACAGCCTTAAAAGTGACATAAACATTAATTTGGCAGTACTATTAACACAAAACATCATATGTAGGCAAATGGTAAAACACTGACACAACTGTACAATCAATACTTTTAGTACTTTAAGGACATTCTGCTGATAATACTATGGTGGAGTATTTTCATTCTGTAGTATTAATACTTCTCCTGAAGTAAAGGATCTGAATTCTTCTTTCACCACATGCTTGTGATCCTACCGCTGAGGGTTTCTGTACCACTCAGTAGGGAACAGGAATGTGTCATCATCAACAGTTAGGTCAGCCATATTTGTAGGATAAGTAAGTAAGAGTGCTCTCTGCTGGCTGTTCACTGTAAGTGTCAAAAGCACTACAACCACACAGTGAATAACATTCAGTGTTAGCGTAACTTGAGCTAAGTAACTATTTAGACAGACTCACAAGCAAAACAATACCAGCCATAAACTGTCTCAGCTGGTAATAAAGGCAGGTAATCACGTCTCTTTATCTGCTGGGTGGTCTGATGCGTGCTGGGTCAGCCTTACGAGTGTGTGTCTGATCTTAAGCCTTTGTCATATGTGTGAACTCTAAGTCAGTCAGAGAAAGCCAGAAAACATCTGGACTGCTATGGGAGTACGTGTGTAGTAGTTTAAATTCAGTTAGTGTTGATTTGTTGCATGATTTTTGCTCCTCAAAACCTCTTAAATGTCTTCTTTAAACCCCCATGATGCCATTTTTCACATTCTCTTGTGCTCAGTAACAACCATGTAATCCAAACACAGCAGTCACCTGATTCTCACTGACCAACAAAAATAAATGTATAATCAAAACATAATAATAACACATAAGAGCGGTTAAGTGTTACACAACCTGAGATTGTAGTGAGGCTGTAATTATATGTGCGTCACTTTTCACTTGTAGAGGTTTGTGTGTGTGTGTGTGTGTGTGTGTGTGTGTGTATGCATTTTGAGTGTTTATATATTTTCATTGTGTATCATTGTGTCTTTCTTTACCAGTGTGTTATGCTCAACTGTGTTCACACTTGTTGTGTGTGTGTGTGTGTGTATGTATACATAAGTGCCAGAGCCACATAGCAGGTTGCTGTTTGCCTCACTCGTAGTGAGCATCACCATGACAACGGCACTAGCAGAGCAGTGTGAAGTGGAGGAAGAGCTGGCGGTGATGGAGAGAAAGAGAGAGAGAGAGAGAGAGAGAGAGAGAGAGAGAGCGCTTTCACATGAAAACATGGTTGGTCAGACTGGTTGATGATGTCATGCATTTTTAATGTGTTCTAATCTGTGTCTCCTCATTTAAATGTCATTTCTTAATGAAGCTTATTCAACACATGTAGCATAGCATCAGGCATGTAGGCAGCTGTCTGTGTATTTTCATGACATCAGATCACAGAGGTAGCGTCAGTTCAGGGTCACAAGAGTTAACGATCAAATTGAAACCCAGGACGAGCAAAGCTGAGCGAGAGAGAGAGCGAGCGAGCAGGGGGAGAGAGAGGTGTGTGTGTCATACTGAGCATGCTCTTTGTGTTAACTTCCTGCTCTCCTCTTCCTGACAGAAAAAAGCGTTCAGAGAGAGCGGTGTTCAACAGGAGTGAGAGGAAGACGAGCGGCTCTGAAGACAGCTGAGGAGAATTTAATTACCGCTTCGTTCAGACTGAACTCTGCCCTGTGGATGTTTCTGCTTTTCTTCTCTTTTTTCGTCCTCTTGGTTTTCAAGGAGTCATTCATCAGAGTGGACATTAATCTTTTTTTTTTTTTTTTTAAATCACAGTAATGTGTCACCTTGATGTCTGCCTGGGAGATGAAAGACTTGCTGCTTTCTCTTCTTTGTGAACCTTTTGACTGCACAGTTTGAAAGAAACTCTGGGAGCTAAAGGGGGATTTTTCTCTTTTGAACTTGCGCAATCCCTTTCATTTTCAGTTTTTTACGTCACTGTTATCTCACTCTTTTCCTGACAGCGTTTTGTTTCTCAGAAAAGGAAAGGAAGGAAGCGACTGGCTCAAGTTTCTCACACAGGAGCTCGAGCGTTTGCATTATATTTTTCTGTCCCAAGGAGACAAGTCCTCCCTTGTGAGTGTGACTGATAGTGTTTCTGTGTAGCTGAGTGTCCTTCTGTGATACTTGAGTTGGTCTCAGGGGACAATAACCGGCCCTGTGTTTCTTCTGGGAAAATGGGATCAGAAAAGGACTCAGAGTCTCCTCACTCCTCGGTGAGTGGCGTCCCCAACCCTAAGTGCCGTGCAGCGGGCAAACGCCAGGGCCGCATCTCTTTTCACAGCCTCTTCCACAGTAAAAGGGGCTCTCGGGGCACCAGGGGCCCCAAAGGAGGAGCTGCTGCCCCTCTATCCCATCACCACCACCCACAACAACATCTTCTCCCTACTGCCTCAGCACCCGCCACAGCCTCTGCTGCACCCATGACCACCACCATAGCCACCACAACCCCCCAGGACGCTGCCTCCAGCTCCCCCTCAAAGCCACTCTCCTCCAGCCAGCCGTCCCTGGGCGGCGCCCCCTCCTCTGGGGAGGCCAACCTCCTGGAGTGCCCCCTGTGCCTGGTGCGCCAGCCCGCCGAGCAGCTCCCCGAGCTCCTGGGGTGCAGCCACCGCTCCTGCCTCTGCTGTCTGCGGCAGTACCTCCGCATTGAGATCACCGAGAGTCGAGTCCAGCTCAGCTGCCCCGAATGTGCCGAGAGGCTGGTGCCGCGACAGGTGGCCGACATCTTGGATGATGCGGCCCTGCTGGAGAAGTATGAGGAGTTCCTGCTGCGGAGGTGCCTCGCCTCCGATCCAGACTGCCGATGGTGCCCGGCGCCTGACTGCGGGTAAGACACTGTCCATGACGTCCTCACTGCTGTCCCCTTTATCCTCTTCATCTGTGCTCATTTCAGACATCTTTCTGTCACTGTGACATGATGAAGTGAGTTTAATCTGCTCTCCCTGCAGCAGACAGCTGCCAGCCTGCATGTCTCTGTGTTTACTGCTGCTAAAGTTAAAGTCTCAAACTCTGAAAGTCCAGCATGGCATCTTGAATTTGCTACTTTTGACAACCCAAACATACTGCAATCATAAAACTAGAAAAGCACTCAGAGAGCGCAGACCTCTGCTCAGCGGTGGTGACATTTTTATTTATAGTTACCCCTGCCGCCAAGGAGGTTATGTTTTCACCAAGGCTTGTTTGTTTGTTTGTTGGTTTGCCATTTTGCAAAGTAACTCAAAAAGTTATGGATGGTTTTGACAAAATTTTCAGGATTGGCGGGAGGTGGCTTAACTTAACAACTAAGTTTTTGGTGGTGCCGTTGAATCGGACCCTATCACCACCAAAAATGAATCAGTTTTAAGTTAGGCCACTTCTGACCAATCCCAAAAATTTCATCAAAATCTGAAAAAAAAAAACTTTTTGAGTGATTTTGCAAACCAACAAATAAACAAACAAATAAGCCCCGGTGAAAACATAACCTCCTTGACAGAGGTAAAAACAAAGAGAAGCATCACTTCTTTACATTTAAGTGTCTGGAACCAGTGACTGGTTGATATTTGACACTTTTTATGGATTGTAATCACTTTTCTGTGAGCCAACTATGTAACATATTAATCAAATTATTGTTTCAGCACAAGTGCAACCCTCATAGGGAAGAAAGGATATTTTTATCTGCCTGACTGTGATATTATCAGATAATCTGATCACAGATGTATCTTTAGAGCTCTTGTCTTCTCCAAGTTGTGCCGCTGAACAGAAAAGTTAAACTTCAGTGTGCTGAAGGGAAGTCACCTTGTGTAATTATTAAAAAACAAAAAAATAATTGTCTGAACAGAAGCTAAGCTAGTGTGAGTGAGACAAAAATATGTAGTGAAGCCGGAAGCATTATTTAATCCGTTTGATGAACTGCAGGAAGTAGTTTTACATATGAGAAGGAAAAATGTGTTTTTAATTTAGGATAGAGCAGCAAAGTGCTTCATCACATCACATCAGTGTTTGGTAATGAGAGAGAAGCTGCTGGTTGTCATCATTATCAGGCTATTAGACCTTTTCTCTCACTCTCTCTTCCTCCTTCTCGTTTAGTTACTGTTACTTCCTCATTCTACTGTAATTGCCTGGATTTCAAATGAACAATGTCAGAATGCAGATAAATGACAAACATTGTTCCCTGTCGACGTTAAAGAGAGCCGGGCCGAGGAAGTGAACTGTAACTGGGTTAGAGGGCCTTGTGGTCGAGGAGGGGAGAGTGGGGCTTTGGAGGTAGAGAAACTCTCGTTAGGTTTCTGGAACAAATTGGAGGCGTTTGTTTCATCATAGAAAGCAAGAGTGATTCATCATGTCTGTGTTCCTGTGTGTGTGGGAACGAGGAACGCAGATATTCAGTGGTGTTTTTCTTTTCTTTTTTTTTTTAAACAATAAACCTGGTTTTGTCTGTGCTATCTTTGCATAAATCTGTCTTTATGTGCCTTCAGTTCTGTGCATATATGTTTGTTTTGGTGTCTCCATCACTGAGTATCACACCGCCATATTAATGAAAGTATAAGTGAAAGACTTTCTTTAATATTCAGCATGTTTTTCAGTAGGTCTGAAACATGTCCATGTCTTAAGGGGAGGTACTTAAACTAAAGAGCATAGGAAAAATATAAAATAATAAGAACATAAAAATAAATAACAATACTATTGAATGAAATACATAATTCAAAATAATATTGATAATAGAAATAAGAATAAATGAGTAAATAGACAGTTTTTATGTCATGGCTTACTTATTACTGGTATTCATTATTAGCATTGTCCTACTGTACCAGTGCAAAGGTAACAGTTTAAACAAATGAAGGCTGTCTGTCAGTGAAATACACTTTCTGAAACAACTAGAGCCAAAGCAGTAAATTTTCTGTATCTCATTTTCGTTTGTTGCTTTTTCTAGGAGACAGAGCTCTAGATCTAATGTGGTTGGTGAGTCTATAATTTAGCCAGTGTGTCACATAAATCATACTAAAGTCTTTTTTTCTTTAACAAGTAAAAACTTGAATTCATAAGCGGTGAAACTGGGCTTGGTGTTTTTACTGTTTGTGTTGTGTCACACCTTTGCTGCCATTGTCAGAAACATGTGAGCATCAGTTTCTGTTCTTAAACCTCCATGTTTCTATAAGAAGTACCATTCAGCTGTAGATTGAACGTCAGTCTGTGAGAGGGATCACTGTTACTCCCAATGGGGACGAAAATGAACCACTGGAGGCATTTCTTACATTGATTTCTTTACGATCGATACAGTAAATATTATTTTAGGCAGACACAGGATGTTGCCTGTTTCTCACATCCTTTTTTGTATGACTCTAAGACTGGAGTGCAGGGAGACATTCATAACCATACGTCATGGAAAAAAACTGCAGGGTTGGGTTTATAAAGACCATAGGTAAAGATAAGCAGACAGGGAATCAATGTAAGTCACTACCTGGTAAAATATACAGACGCTCAGGTGTGTGTTTGCATCAGCAGTGCTGTCATTGTAGGAGAGGTTGACTGCTGTGCTGAACTACATATTTACCAGGACGATACAGCAGTGACTCACCACCATGAAATCAGACAAGTTGACTAAGTCCAAATTATTATTCACCACAAAAAGCCCCATCTGGAGATAGAGAAACAGCTCTCTACATTCACACACCTGCAGCCACAACCTCAGACTGCCAGACACTGGTCATTGGCCCACTTGTGGGAAAGTTATGCAAATGTGACCTGTTTTTTTTATCTTATCTCTTTCGAAAGATATCCAGCTGACAATGTACAAGTGAAACAGTTTGGATCCAACAGCTTCAGTAACCCTCTGAACACTACCTGCTTGGCACTGAACAGATAGTCTGCAGCTAAAGAGCCAGGTAGAACGAAAAGCAGTGAACATTAACATTCATTAGGTGGACACAAACATGACACCAAAGGAATGTTAATGTTGCTTCATGTCTGCCAGACATGTAATTAAGCAGCTGTTTGCTGACACACTTGCTATACTGACTGTATAAGGAAATAAAGTGTGAATGAAATCAGGCGGCAACGACAGGTCGGAAAAGATCAGCCACTGCAGAGCCTGCATTTTTTCTGATGGCCAGCAGGGGGTGACTGGTTGGTTTACAGTCTTCTTCAATACAGCATGTTCATTTGTGTCATTAGCACGGTACTGTCCAGTCTCGCAGTTGTCCATATTTTGGTCTTTAAGCCTTTCAGATGTGTTTTCAGTTGAAAATGACAGTTGTTGTACTTAGATCCACCCTCTTGTATGTAGCCTGGTCTTACCAGACCCTCATACTACCGTACAGAGGGTCTGGCATTCCTCCATAGAGAACCGATTTTAGACCGGAGGCGTGAACTCTGTAGAAATTTGAAACAATTGGATCTGACTGAAAAACAAGACTTTTCCCGAACCCCGTGGGGAGTAAAGCCACGACATCTTTGCCAACAATAAAACTGGTTAAACATTCCTCTTGTTCCGACTTCAATTGCTTAATATTTGGGAGCCTAGCCAAAACAGATTGAATGGTTTCCTTAACTTCCGTCTCCGCAACCATTGCCAAACTACAACCAGCTAGACTACAACAAAAATGCTGCACGTTCAACGTCATGGTTAACACCCGCCTCCCCCCATCCCCCACCATTCACTGATTGGCCAGGATGGAAATCATCCTGAGAAATCGAGTCCAAGGGGATCAAACCCAGACGTAATCTGCAGGGAAATGATAATTGAGCAGAACATTACTGGAGGCCTACGGCCAGGCTATCTTGTATCACTTCTGGTTGATAAAAACCAAGGTGGCGACAGGCTAAATGACAGATTCAAGGCTTCAGAACTGTTGTCCACAAACCAATGGGTAATGTCATGGCGACGGCATCCACTGCTTATATAGATCAGATAAACTCGTTACCTAAAACAAAAAACACTCGTTACCTCTGTCTTTTGATTTCATTTTCTGTTTTCTTCAAAAGAAAAGGGATAATGATCCACTTAATCTCTGGAAATCTGTCTCACCATCATAACACGTCTGACCTGCTCGTCCCATCCGGCCAATAAGGTCTCAGTCCGTGTGATTGAGAACAAAGAGTGCCATCTCCTCTGGCTGTCAGTTGCTATGGCGACTATCGATGCGGCATGGAAGGAGCGTTGCCAGGGGTAACAGGAGTTGGGACTTAATTTAAGAGATCAATACGTTCTCACACTGCGTGAATGTGCGTGTGATCGTCATGGATGTTGTGCCTTCATGTTTCTGTGTCAGTCAGACCGATGGACGCTCAGGTCACCCTGTGTTAAAGACAGCCTGCTATTAGTGTGCGTCTGTGTGTTCGTTGTAACATCGCATTTACAAGCTCAGCAGGATCCCCAGGTGCTTCTGGGTGGAGCTGAACACTGACAGGGCTGTCTGTGCACGTTTCCTCTCAACACACAGCATGTCAGCACTCATAAAACTCCTCCGCCTCTTTCTCCTGAATCTGTCCTGTTGTAGCCTACATTTACATCTCAGCTCATGATCACACATACCCTCCTTTTGTTTTATCTATCTCTATCTCTCTATTTGTCTCTTTTTTTCTCTTCTCTCCCATCCTGGAAATATCAGCCCAAATTGCTCTCAACGCAGCATCAAAACCCACCAATAGTGATGTTGCAGTGACGTGGGATGCATTCCCAGGAAAGAGCTGCCGTGGCAACCTGTGCTTTATACCGCAACAAGTCCAGATGAAGAGCACAATCACACACACACTCATTCTTCCTCATTTCTATGGTTGGTCATTAAACTATAGAACTATATAACTATATAAACTATAGAAATATATATTGATATATATACTAATTCTATATTAAATATATGCTATACTGTATGTAGCTTCCCTGGCTGAATGTTGGTCGTACTCTTTGGCCGATTCATATGGCTTTAATTTTGTGAACCGTATTCAGTTACGAACACACCGTAAGAGTTATGAAAGCGAACAAAACAAAATAAGCAATAAAGTTATCATAGCCTCACAAGATTTACTGAAATAAAACTACGTACTTTTAACTGCTACATTTGCAATATAATGGCAAGATGTTGGACTTCAGGTTCGTGGATGATTTTTTTTTTTTTTTTTTTTTTTTCAAAAAAGAGAAATGGTTAAAAAATTGTCTCTGTTGTGAAAGGAGTATTCAATGTCTGTTTGACACTCAGACAAGCTTGAACCAGAGTGCTGATGCTGCACAAAAAAAATGCAAAGTCTGCATCTCTGTGTTTGTGTTTCATTTCGTTGAATCAAAAGTCTTTGCAGCCATTTGAACGTTGAGTGTGTTCAGTGACCATTTGACCCTTTGGAGGCCTGTTGAAACGTTTAAAGAAAACACATTTGTCATCACAGCTACTTTGTGCAGATGTTTGGAGGCAGATGCAGAGTGAAGTGTCTCTGCAGGAATGCCAGTACTTGTCTCATCTTGTCCTGAGAAAGCAAACTCCTGTCTCTTCAGATACCCGTTAATTAATTCTGTCCTGAGAACAGGCCTGTCACACCATTTCATGAGCTGGGAATGAGCGACATGTTGAGGCCGACGTGTTGGAGGCTCTCCAAATCACTTATAAGTTTGTCATGTTATCACTTCTGCCATGCTCTTTTTTTTACAACTGGAACACGTGTAGGGAACTGTCATTTGTCTTTGTTTGTCTGCTAAGGAAAAGGCAAAAAATGTTAAAATCTGGGTCTGCTTTTGTTATCACTCCTCCAGCATGTTTTCTTCCACTTAGCTTGGTGACTGTATTTGATGACTAGCCTCCTTTGTGATTTCCTCTGTGATTGATAGCCTGTTTCTCAGTCTCTCTCCCTCGCTGTAATTGGCTTTTTTGTCCTTATTGTTAGGCTATAAAATGCCACCCTCTTTGCTATATTTACCATTCTTTGCTTAGAAGTTTGCTGGCATAACTTCAGTATACAACAAAAGAATGACTGGTTAGGTGTAGTTGCATTAAAAAAGAAAATATATTCTTCATGTTCTTACCTGCACAGGGGAAGCTCGATTAACTTTGCCTCTACACCTCTGCCTCTTTGATTCATGGCAGGATATAGAATCGAACAGAATAGAACTTTATTGTCATTATTGTCAAACAATGAAGACAGTTTAGCAGCTCTCTTTCAATTTAGCAGCATGAGACAAAGATAGAATAGACTACACACACACACACACACACACACACACATATATACATATATATATATATATATATATATATATATATATAGTATTAAAAAGAAGTCTCATTGGAGCTTGGTGTTAGTAGGTTGTGAAGAGAATGTCCAATTGTTGCCAGATTTCTGAACATTTCTGCTGTTTTCTCATGATTCATAGCACTTGAATACATAAAAAAACAATAACAACTGAACACAGATGACCTGCTGGTTGGACCTTGTTATTGTCTCATCTGTAAACAAGGCCTTCATGTCGGAGCGCTCACCATCACTCCATCACTGCTGGATTTACGCTCCTCTCTGTCTCCTTCTCAGTATTGAACCTTGTGAAATCCATATTGATTGACCTCATCCCGTCTCTGTCCCCTCCTCTGTCAATGTCATTACTGAGTGATTACACCATTGATCAAATCTGCCTCTCAGCCTGCAGAAAGCTTCCAGGCTCTGTAATGTGCCCATTAGTGGCAATATCCGAGATTTTCATCTCTCAAAATCTGGGGTTGGTTCAACAGTGGGCTGCATTTCATCTCAGATATTTAATATGGTACGCGCTCTTATGGCTAACAAGAGTGGAAATATCTCAATCTGTAAATCACAGGATGGATTTCCATGAAAGTTGGTAAAGATATTCATGGTGCCCTGAGGATGATTGTTACTGACTTTGGTGATCCCCTGACTTTTCCTCTAGCGCCACCTGGTGGTTAATATGTGGTTTTAAATGAAATGTCAATTATTGTATGGATCACCATGAAACTAAGCTAAAATGACAGCTTCAGCTAATATGACAGAGTCAGCTTTTCTTTGGAGTCCTCTTACCACCTGTTACATGTTAGCCAGTAATTCACCATATAGCTTAAAAAACTGAAATATCTTTAGCTTTCTACACTTTATTAGCTTGGAAAGAACTTGTTTAGCTGACGAGCTGTGAGTGACAGACCTCAGTTTTTGATGATTCTGTCACATTCTGACAGGTCCATTCAAGAAATAAAGGAAACGTAGTCGTAACTAAAGATCAAACATGGTGATAAAATTAAATTAACCATCTTTTCTGAATCTGTCCGAGCTTCTCCTATAATTCAGCAAACTAATAATCCATCAAAGAGCATCGTTAAAGTATTAATTTGTGATGTGAAATGGACAAAAAAGAAAGAGAAGGAGGCTTTCTTTTCATAAACACAGAGTTTATTGGAGCTAATGTGGTGCCTCTATGATTGTAGCAGCTTATATATATTAGGGCTGTAAAAATGAGCATGGTTGTCACCTGGCAATGCATTTCAGGCAGTTTGTCTGTTTGCCTGTTGTGCAAATTAGCATGTTAATGCTGATTAATCCAGTTAACATGTTAACTTCAACAGCCCTTGTAAAAACATGAAAGGCTCTCTCTAGTGCATTGTTTGGTATGTCCGTTCTGGGCACCTGTAGAAACATGGCGGACTCCATGAAGAGAACTAAGATTCATAGTTTCATGCATGATGATTCACTAATGAAAACATGGTAAAGAATGTTCTGTATCTGCTAATAAAATCCCTCTACATGTTACACACTATTCCTTTAAATATACTGCATGATTTCCAACAGTGATATGTTTTTCTGACTTTTTAAACGCTCATCGCTTTGTCTGTCTCTTCCTGTCAGATTTGCCGTCATCGCCTCGGGCTGTGCCAGCTGTCCCAGGTTGGTGTGTCGTAGAGAGGGATGCGGCGCTGAGTTCTGCTACCACTGCAAACAGGCCTGGCATCCCAACCAGACCTGCGACTCGGCCCGCCAACAGAGGGCCCAGTCCCTGCACACCCACAGCAACCACTCACCCAGCTACACACAGGAGCAAGGGCCCAGTAAGTACCTAACACACACACACACACACACACACACACACCTCTCAGCCTTAGAGAGTGACTTGAACAAAAGCTGACCAAAGTCAGTGTGTGTGTGTGTGTGTGTGTGTGTGTGTGTGTGTGTGTGTGTGTCTGTGTGTCTGTGTGTGTGTGTGTGTGTGTGTGTGTGTGTATTGGGGGGAGGTGGGGGAGGAGGTTGCAAGGTCTGCAAAATCAGTGGTTCTCACGGCATTTTCTTTGATTCATGTGTTTGAAGTGAAAAGATAAAATAGATAGTAAAACTCCCCTCATGTCAACATGACCTTTGCAGCCATGTCTGCATCATGATAAAAGTTTGGGAACCAACAAGCAACATGTAAACAAGGCAGGTGCGTATTGATTTATGGTATCATTTTAGGGCTGCAAGAGGGGAAAGTGTGAGTTTTTGTATTTTTTTTATTGTACAAAAAGTAATAATCTATCAAAATCAGTGTTGCTAATCCTTGGCATATCCCAGACTGATAATCCCAGCACAAACACTTTGCATTCATCAGACAGAGAATAATTCATTTTTTGTGTAAAAAAAGTGACATTATGGACACAAACTGGTATTTAAAGGGTCAACTTTATGAAAATGCATTCACATTTGTTATACATTATGAGGACTGGAGTTAATGACCAAAAAAAAAAAAAAATCCATATGTGATGTTTTTAAATATGATCCAGTGACCTAAAAGGGCCTTAAGGTTTAAACAGACAGTGTTTCCAACCTGACATTATTCTTCTCACCTCTGAGTACTCTGCCTCTGTCTGTCTTTATCACACATCAGTCTGTCACAGCATCTGTTGTGATGGCGTTCCCACCAAGAGCCGCGTTCAGCCGAGCTTGAGACACTATTTATATCACACTTTCTCCTCTTGATAGTTTCCTGATGGCATCGCCCTGCTTCCCATCACACAGCATTTAAAAATGGCACCATAGCATTTCTGCAGTGAGCTTTTCAAAACAAAACCCTGCTGTATGGTGTGCTTTTGGTTCTCTTGTAGTCAATGAAAATACCTCAACGGTTAGGTGACGTGTTAGCTGTTTCCAGCCTGTATGCTAAGCTAAGCTAAGCGTCTCCTGGCTGTAACTTCATGTTTTACAGCACAGACATGATGAGTAATCCTCTCATGTAATGCAAAACAGCACATTTCCCAAAATGTTGTGGTAATAATCGATGCAAACATCCGTTCTTGTGCGTGCAGACACTCTTGCGTGTGTGTGTGTGTGTGTGTGTGTGCGTGTGTGAGTGTGCACATCTTTAATTCCATTTTGATTAAAAAGCTATGAATGAAATCCCTCCAGCTGTCGTTGGTCAGTCTCTCTTTTCAGCACTTCCTCTCTGTCTGTCTGTCTGCCTGTCTCTCTGTCTGTCTGCCTGCCTGCCTGTCTCTCTGTCTGTCTGTCTGCCTGTCTCTCTGTCTGTCTGTCTGCCTGCCTGCCTGTCTGTCTGTCTGTCTGTCTGTCTGTCTGCCTGTCTGTCTGCCTGCCTGTCTGTCTGTCTGTCTGTCTGCCTGCCTGCCTGCCTGTCTGCCTGTCTGCCTGCCTGCCTGTCTGTCTGCCTGTCTGTCTGTCTGCCTGTCTGTCTGTC